>LPNX010033090.1:199924-257845 GCA_001517045.1 Pseudotsuga menziesii
AGTGGTCAGTTCTCCTTGTTGAATATTTTTTGCCGGGTTGTTAGCTTCAACAACCACTCATACAACAAAACAAGAAACTCATAGAAGAATATATCATGAATATTAGTATAAATATACCGCTCCAACCACTTTTCTAGATTCAACCATGATCCTTCAATTTATTCCCATGCAAACTCTAATGCCTTAGAATCCACCCACTATTGAATTTTGGATTCATCGGGAGCCAAAACATATCCCTCAGAAAATGATTCATGGTCCTAGCAAGGGAACCATTTTTTGGGGTTTCCTCCTTCAATCCACACTCAAAACCTTGTTTGTCTGTCAACAAAGATCAATATATTGGCCCAAAATAGAAGGGCTTAGTCGGCAGCACTTGTGATGTAGATGTAGTCTCACCCAAGATATCTCTATGGGCACTCTATGGGTAACTTTGAAACCGGGTTTCTGCAGTTGGGTGGGTATTTCCTCTTCCTCGACACTTTACTAGCTTACTCGACTGAAGCCTAAGGGGTGTGTTTCCTATTGTTATTATGTTCATTTAATATATTACTCTACTTATTTGTCGACAGGGATTACAGCAGTGATATAAATATTTAGCACATATTGTATCTATCAACAGTGTGGCCCATGCATCTAAGAACTCATTCATATACAAAGGTTATTCAATCTAATCATACCTATTGATTCCCAACATACATTCATTCAAAATAGACATATTCACCAAATACACATTGAGACAACATTTAATGCGGAAACCCATATGTGGAAAACCAAAAAGGAACTCTTCATATAACATGAAAAATATATAGCACCTCTCATCTACGAACTCCATTCTAGATATTCTCTACAATATCTACAGACTTCTCTCCTCTCATGCTCTCTATTGTTTGATCTTTGAATTTTCCTCTCCTTCACTCTACTATCGATCCACACACAACCTGGATCAACTCTCTTCTCTACAACTCTACAACTCTTCTTAGACAAAATCCAACTGAGACCTAAATACCAACCTGCACATAGCTTGGGTTCTCTCTTTTATAGGCTCTTACATGTCATAATCAATCAAATCAATTCTCTTAGCTGGAACGATGTCATTCCTATTTTTATACATTCAATTATACTGACACTAGGAACTATCAACCCAAAATTACAAAGATGATTTAGTCCCAAAGCATGCATTATTCTAACTGAATTCTTACTCACAATCATTAAGTTGTCATTTTCAATCGTTGTACTCTTCTTTTGTCATGATTCCTTCTATCATGGCTGTCCTCTTTGGTCATAGACTCTTCTCTTCCATCACAGACTCTTCTCTGATGACTGTTTTTGTCACAACTCTTCTTCCATGACTACTTTTGTTGCATCTCGTCTTCCTCTGTCGTGTGACAAGACTCTTCATTTTCCCGAGAAAAATTATGGTTGAATTCTACCTATCATTTCCTAGGGTCAACAATGGCCAAGGATGAGGAAATAGCCACCTACCTAACTCATATAAACCCGGTTAGAGATGAGTTTGCAGCTATGGGGGAGAAGGTGGAGGATGGAGAGCTAGTTTGAGAAGCCCTGAATGGCATGGCTAATACATGGGAAGTATTTGTTGAATCCATTATTTCTAGAGAGAACCTCGCCAACTAGGATCATCTGTGTGATGATTTCACACAGGTGGAGACCCAAAGAGGGTACATTTATGGGTCTTCTTCTACTACACCAGAAGAGGAAGATGTGGCACTTGTTGCGATCGTAAAGCATAAGTTCAAGAGAGGTGACTATAAGAAATACCTGAGTAAGGTCATATGTTTTTCATGCAATGAGTACAGTTATTATGTGGGTCATATCCCTCATAAGAATAAGAATAAAGAGAAGAGGTATGAGTAGGAGGAAATGATAGAATAGGTAGATGAGTTCACCAACAAGTTTGAGAGGGAGTTCTCTCTTTCCTCTTTTGTATTTGGCCATGATAATAGTCATCCTGAGGTGTATGTTGATGATATATGTCTAGTGGATTGCGGGAACTACAGTGATATGACTGGAATGTGAGAAGAATTCGCATTCCTTCAGGATACTCTTGACCAGGCCTTCATATATTATGATTTCATAGAGCATGTGATACAAGGAGTATGAAGGTTCAGGTTCCTACTAGATTGTGGGGAACTATTAAAGGTGGCTATATTTCTTTACATACAAGGACTGAAAGTGACCATACTCTCAATATCATCTTTGGATGATGCAGGTTTCTCTATTTTGTATCAAAGACAATTGGTCTACACTTATCCAATGGGAGGTTACCTAGTGATGATGTGTCACAGAATTCGTGGGAGTATGTGGTGTGAGGGAGACCTATTTCAGTAGAAGCTGGGTGGTTTTTTTATTCCTCTTCAGATGATGAGATGGATTTGGAGCTAAAAGATCCCAGTTTGGGTGAGCCTTTGGAGGGTCATTCCACAAGGAAGAAAGATGAGTGAGATGCTTATACTAGTACTAGCCAGAGGCTGAGTTGGTATGTGAAGACTAAGATGGATTGAGCTTATGATTGAGATGAATAATCTCAAGGCATGGAGTTCAGGTGTTGGTTAGTTGATCCACTTGATGATAGATTCATAGTTTGATTACACTAGAGACTCATAGGGAGTCTGAGCCCAATATTAGTGATTTGGTATGAGAGAGAGAGATAGGATCCTTTTGATACCACTAGGATGGAGGAGGATTATAGTACTATAGTTCATAGGGAAGTAGACGTAGTCACAACATATATGCCAATTACTACAGCAGATGATGTGTTGGATCCATGCATTAGTTCTGGTTGCACACCCCTTGTTAAGAGGGAGTTTCGAGTTATGGGGTAACTCTGGATGTCCTCCATGTGGAATTCCTAGAATGAACCCACTTATAAGTATAGGAAGGATGGGAGAGTGTGAGATGCACTCTTTTAGTCTCATGGATCCAACAACGAAGACATGCTATGAGTTAAGACACTTTTTCCAGTTACATGCAAAAGTGCACGCATGCATTTTTTAATGTAGCACTATGATTTTTGGCACAAAAGTGAAAGTAGGGTTTTGGAACCCTAATTAGGGTTTGGTGACCTAAATTATCATTGAATTATAAAATTGCATAGAAGGTGAAAAAAAAATTATATTTTGTGAGCATCAAGAGATCATAGCAGTTGTGAACAGCAGTTGACCAAAGGAGGGAGAACCATCTGAGATAGTTGGGGGCACATTCTCAAGGGAAGTGAGAGAACATATATTTAGAGATGAAATAGTTCTTTCCTCCATAAAGTGAAAGAGTTGATTCATTGAGACTCTTTAGATATTGAAGAGAAGTAGAAACGACAAGAAAGTGAGCAGTTGGTGAGGAGGACATGAACAACAACACCAATAACACATCATGCATCTGGGTGACATCAAGTAGCTATTGGAACACGTGGGAGGATGAGAGATCCTAGATAGATGAGGGTCCTTCATCAGTAAATGAGGAGAGGAAATTAGGGTTCATTCAAAGTCACACTGAGTGTAGAATAGTTGGGTCTTGTTTATGAGGATGAGAGAGACAACTATATTGCTAGGGGTTGTTTTTAGAGATTGAGGACATATATTTTATTCCAGAGAAGAGAATAAGAGGAGGACTAAGGAAGTATACTTATAAGTTTGGACCGAGAGTAAAACATACATAGATTGGTATAGTCATATTTGAGTGTTCTAGCATGAGAGTTTTCTCTTCGTGGCACTTCATCCAAAATCAACAATTGCAGCTATTGTAGATCTAGGGATTTGGCCCTTCAGGATCACTAGTTTCTTTTCTAAATCTTACTTTACTTATTCTATATTCTATTTTCTCTAGACTCGAGAAAGAAGAAAGGCCCAATGTAGATGGTTTTATCCATTGGGGTTTCTAGGATAAATTTCAAAGTCATGTTTGATTTCCTGATTGTTTATGAGTTGTAAGGAATTCATGTGTTGCAAATTCTAATTTTGATTGAAGTGTATTTCATCTGGGGTTAGTGAATATTGTGTTTGAGTTGATATTTTCTTTTCGGTATGAGTGGAGACCTATGATACAAATTAACATAGTCTTGTACTTATATTTTGGAATACTTGATGGTGATATTGGCATAGATGTGCGTAGTTATATTGGAACATTTTATGATGATATTGTTGATTTGTTTGTATAGATCATGGTGATTGTATGTACATATTGTTTTATGGTGTTGGAAAACATCATATCATTTATCTTGGAATAATCCATGGTTACATTTTTCATATGGCTCGTCTCTTGAAATGTTCATTGTTTTATAAATGTCTATCATGTAAAAGTTGATTTTCCAAATGAAATTGATCGAAGATTGTCTCTGGGTATATATTTGAGGCATGTACAGGTTGATATAGTGTGAGAAATTGTGAGACAACGTGATAGTGAGTGTGGCATTGTGATAGAGGTAGTAATTGTGGCATTGAGATAGAGATAGAGTGATTATGACAGGGACAATTATACATGTACATAACAGAGATGTAGATACAGGTTGATAGACACAATGATACATGTTAACAGAGACAATGATTGGGTAATTGTGAAATAGATAGTGATTATGACATGTTGACATAGGTTGTGATACTATGATATAGGTTGACATAGATAGTGATAAATGTACATGTTCATTGAGGAAGTAATATAGGTACATATTGACATAGACAATGATATAAGTATAGGTTGTGTTAGAGAAAGTGATAGTGATAGATTTATTCTCTTATTCATATCAGGGTGGAAGAATGGGGCAACGATAGGGAGTTGTATCGTCCTTCTCATTGGTGTAAATCTAGTGAGTTGGAAGTCACTAAGGTTTGGATTCCTCTCTTCAAGTTGATGCTTTTAATATTAGAGAATTGGAGCCTCCCTCTAGTCGGTGTTGTTAAATCAAGGAGTAAGAGCTTCCTTCATGTTGGTGCCTATAAATCAGGGGGTTGGTGCCTCCTTCTAGTTGTTGTTGGAGAATATTGGAATTTGGTACTTCGTATGAATGTAATCTTGACATGATATAAGAAAAAAAAATTATGGTTTTCTCCCGTTTGGGTTTTCACGTAAAATCTCATGTCCACTGTGTATGGTTTATGTGATGATGAATGGCATTGTTAATGGTTAATGTTTACATGATATAACTAATGTTTGAAATGGTAAAAAGTGCTTAATACAGATTCACCCCCTATCAATATTTCAAACAACGGATTCATATTAGATGCAAATGAAGAAATAATTACAATCCTTGAAGGTGTCTTCCTTCTCCTTTTCTTATATTCACTCCTCTACTATCAATGCTCTTGATTCCCAAAATCCTTTGTAGTAGAAAATCCATTTCTAGTTTTCAACTCCTTTAGCATGACTTTACTCTCACTTTCTATCCTTTACTTAACCTCATATGCCTTTCTTATATAGGATTGGTATTTTTGCACTCAACTACTAAACATGAATGTAGGACTAAATTTATTCATAATTTATTATTATTTTCATCAGAAAACCCACTTTTCATAGTTTTTCAGGCATTTAACTTGATTTTTTAGGATTTTTAGGACAATTAATAAATATGTTATGTATTCTTTCCACTGTAGGAGTTATGGAAAAATGGTTTTGTCCCTCAAGTGGTCTTGGAATTGGCCTCTCTAGAGAACAATTTGTCTTCAAATATTTATTCCTATGTGGAAGCAGTTGTCAGATGGGAGATTAAAGCTCTCAATTGTTCCAAAATTTTGGTCTTCATGTTGTGGGAGAAATAAAACTTTGACTTAATCCTTCATATATTAAGGGTGTTAAATTGATTGTTAACAGATAATTCTGTTACTGGATTTTCTACAACTTAAGGTATGTCTTACTTTCCTATTTATACGGGGTGGGTGAATCCCAATTGACAAATATACAAATCAACTATCATAATTAGCCTAATATCTTAAGTTTTCTTTCATGAGGTTTGAAAAGGGGAGGAAGAGAGAAGAATACCTCCTATAGCCTTGAAGTTTGATGGAGTTTCCTAGAGGTGTGTAGAAATGGTTTTTAATGCTTTGAAGGATTTATTCCTAGGTTTGAAATGAAAAATATTAAAAATTTGTGGAATGCGACCTTGGAGATAGACTACCTCTAAGAAACATCCATAAGTGTTAAGTTGCAGTAAATATTAGTGGTATAGATATACAACAGGAGAGATCAACAGTTACAAATGAATCCGCAGAGGTAAGTTGCAAGTTGCAAATAATTTTTATGGTTTGAGGAATGGTTTTAACTTGCGGATAAAATAAACCATTAGATCAACAGATGGAGGAATATCTACGACCACCTAGAATTCCAGTGATTAAACTTGCAAGGGAAAATAAAAATTTTCTTATCAGCGGAATTGTGTAGATCCTTCATTTTTCAATGGTGGAGATATGTAGATAAAAGAGATCTATGATGGATGTCAATTTCATTACAAGAACATGCACAAAGATAACCTTTGGAGATTTGTGGAATTTGGTAGGCCCATCAATAATGAACGACAGATATTTAAACATGTTTTTGATCTACGGTTTGAATAGATTCCGTTGTGTGAACAAGCGTGGGGTAAGTTAACTTCAAAATCAGCAAGATCGGGTAGAGGCCTCATGTTTCGATGCCTCAGATCAAATCCTGATCCAGATCGACGATCAATAATAATTACACAACTGAAAAGTGTATGGATAAATAAATTTTGGGGGCTCAGCAGAATGTGGTAGGGATCTCGTTGTTCAATGGTCTAGATGAAGGTATGATCTAGATCGATGGATTATAATTTGTCCATTGATCAAAGGTACAAGGAAGAAGAAACTTGGAGATATTGTGGAATGAGTTAATAGGTATACGTAGTCAACAGCGTAGATTCAATCTAAAATAGATATATGGCTTAAAATAATTCTATTGATAGGACATGCACACTACAAATTGAAAAGAAAATTAGTGGAATTGGGTAAACAAGAGAATAATTGAACGGTTCAGATCAAAGTAGATTCAAATCTATCACTAATAACCATTCCTTAAATGGAAAATGCATGTTCTCTAAGAGACTAAGGGTGAGCAAAAAAATTAAGGAGGTGAGTTAAAGGTGAAAATGATCGATGGTGAAGATCAATCAGAGGATAGATCTATGATCAGAATTCAATTTGCAACTAGAAGTTGTAAGAAGAATAGGGAGGGAATCATAGTATAAAATAAGGATAAGTGGTTTAAACAGGAAAAAGGATCAACGGCTCAGGATGAAGAGTACAAGATGGACAGATGGGAGATGTTTCCACTGAGAAATATGCGTGGTTGATAAGAAAGAAAAAAATAATATAAAAAGTACATGCACATGGATTTTTTTCATTTGTTTATCTATGCATTCAAAAGCAAAATCCCAGGACTATGTGGAAATGACCAACTCATACAAATCCTTGGCCCACTTGTCAACAAACTAGGTAGGATATTTATCCTCACTAATCAAGTACTTAAAATGGCTGAGGTATAAAAGGTAGAGGCCTAGATCCTAGAATATCAGAGGATTGAAGAGTTGTTTGAGGACAAAGACTCGGATATTTTTGACACCATATTGTTTAATGGTCCAATAGGTACTGTTAAAAATAAATTAGAACTCCTCAAGGACTAGGGGAATGAGGTTCATGGTGTGTTCAAGTCATATTTCCATTATTTTTCCACAGAGAAAACCCTAAACTTCCCTGAGTTTGTCAACTTCTGTGCTTGTAATTAATCCTCTTCTGATAGGGTAATTATGGATGCAACTAAGTCTAAAATCCTTTTTCTAGTTATCCCTCTTGTTATCAGAAATACTTTCTCTGTTCCAGTTGAATTTACCCAAGTGTCAAAAGATTATAATTAAGAGAGCATAATCCAATATTTTAGAGATTCTACCATTGAACAAAAGCAATATTTCTTCAATACTTGTTTCAAACCTAATATCCAATTACAAAACTAGCCTTTCCATGTGGATTATAGCTTATTTAGAAGAAACCCACTGTGTTATAACCCGCATAAGACAATTCTTAGGGTTAGATATAGATAAGTATATTACAGAGAATTTAATGTGTTTGTTGTTTACCCTTATCACCGACCATATTGAGTCAGAAGAGTCAAGTAAGTCAATCTAGTTGGCCTTCCTTAAATTTGATGAGTTTCTAGATGAAAATATTCATTCTCAGCTAGTTGGCTTCCACAAAACAAGATGCTTCAGGTTCCAATCCTATCTGCTTACAATGTTCCTATCATTTAATGAAGAGAACTTGCAACTCCCTCAAATGGTACTTACAGAAGAGATGAAAAGGAATTATAGCATATACATGAATTTTCTTATGTCATAGATATTTAATGCATTCTTTTAGAAGAAATTTCCCAGGGTTTTACCAAAGATGAAGGAAATGCTGCAGTTATCTCCTGAAAAGAGAATAGGAGTTTGCTTTCTTTTGGAGCAGGGTACAGTAATTTGATTGTATGGGTTTGTTCAGCAGCCCTACATTTTTCCTGCAATTTTTACTGTTAGAGTGGTTTCCTTGTGGATAAATAATAGATCAATTATATGAGCAATGATGCTAAGAAGAAGCACTGGAAATAGATCTTGCTACTAAGAATTCTCACAAGCAGACATAAGAAAAATAGAGAGAAGAAAAGAGACTGGATCACATGAATGAAGAGATGAATATTGGTGTGTATCCTTCCATTGAATAATGATGAATAATAGTGTACATAATCTCAAAAAGGCTGACTTACCAAAATATAGAAAACGCCCATAGGTGGCTAAAGCACTACCCAAATATTTCAAGGACCTCACGAATTGGAAAAATCATGAGTGAGTTGTCAAGGAGATGGAAAAAACATGCTAATCCTAAAAAATGGAGGGAAATACTAAGAAATTCATTAAGGATGGGTTGGAAACAAAGGGACCCAGTTTCCTAGTTGACTAGCTTTACCTTATCCAAAGAAAAGAAGGATAAAGCATAATAAAGCAGACTTTGTTGTAAATACATGTATACTAATTTTGGATGGTCAAAAGGTGATCAAGATGAACCTAGAATCAGAAATAAATCATTCATGGGATATAGATGGCATGTATTGACTTTAACGTGCAAGTGGATGCCAACTAATTAAGCTAGTGGGTGAATAATTAATCAAATAATGATTAATTATTTTATCCTAAGTTATGAGTGGGATTAATATATTCCAACACCCCCCTATAATTGTGAATTTATGATGGTATGTCAAAAAAAATGGATGCATACAGATGCATAAAGGGCCCAGCAACAAGGACATGGTCACCCTTTAACAATTATTATGTCCATAAAAGTGAGGAAAGAGGCAAAACCACATGGGAAAAATACTCCCAGAAGAAAGGACAAGGCACAAAATTTGAAACATGTCTTCAAAATATCTTCATATTCACTTTAATGAGCTGAATGAGCTGCTTCTAGATGAAGGAATTGCTGAACAAATCATGAACTCCATGATCATGTGCTAGAGTGTAAAACCTGCAAGAAGAAAGAAGAGAGACTCCTTGTATCTCATCAACTGATGAAGTAGGACCATTATCTGAATGCTTATTGTTGCTGTCAAAATTTGATCTAAAAATATAATATGAAATGGAAAAAATATCTATGCATACTCCTTTCCAAAGAGTACAAAAATTAAGACAATTTATTTCACATCCAATTCCTTGAATAACTACAAAATTGTGATGTGAATCACATGTCAATATTCCAATATGATGTAGAAAATTTCCATATCTAATATGAGGATGATAAAAATATGATATATCAGAAACATTAGCATATGGAACAACAAAGACAAAGGCTTCAGTGGTTTCATGAGGATATAGGTCTAGACTAGGAAAATTATGAGCAACTGGGGAAAAATGATAGGCGTAAAAATATGAATGATGGATGGGCATAAGATCTGAACCATAAGTGTTTAGAAAATATCCATACATGTTTAATATAATTCCAAATATGACTAAGCTCATGGATAACCAACCACTGAAATATAGGAAAGACTTCAACCCATGTAAGATAAGTAACACTGCATAAGAGACCAATGAGGAATCAACTAGTGAACTTGGGATTTGTATAGTCTTAGGATTATTCAAAGGTATGGTAGATGGTATGGATGGTGGTATTATATGTGTATCGACCTGAAAATATTATTCTAAATAATAATCCAAAGGGTCACAAATAAGCATATCAGTAGACTCATGGGAATACACTGGTAATGAATCCTCTGTATGAAAGGATGAAAGAAGGAAATGTTCAAAATATTCAAGAAGGATATGAGTAAGTATGGTAAGTGGTATGACACTAATAAGGCTTTATTTTTCTAAGAAAACATCCTAGAAATCACTGGGTTGTGCACCATCAAGGAGAGAGGTATGAACAAAGTGGGAATGATCTGGCACATAGATCCTAGAAGATAAAATAGGATAGGATATTTAGAGAATAATGAATGGGTGATAGGATCATCATAAATATCAATAGAAGATCCATATTTTACTTCTTTTTCATCATTAGTATCACAAGAAAAAAAATCACCTTCAAAAGACACAGAAAAAGATGGCTCTTCAATGTTTGCTTATTCATTAAAGGAGGAAGCATTCGAATAAAGGAGGGTAGTAGCAACATGTACTGTATGAGAAAATTATTCATCAAGGTCAAATTCATCAAATAATGTAGAGGAAAATAAATCTTGAGAGAGAGAGAACAAGAGTAGACGTTGGGTTCGTTCCATGCTTCATCTTCCATTTCCTGCAAACCAAAAGCTTTATCCAAATTTTCCAAAGCTAAAATGGATATTCATCGAAATCTATGGGATGATGTATATTTGGAGACATACCCAAACACATAATTCCATAAGCTCTATCACAATTATTTATCCAATAAATCTTCTCTTCATAAGACTTAGGTTCGCTCAATGCACCAATGGATACATCAAAGAGACATTGCCTCTTCAAGTATGCGCTCATCTTTGGCTTCCAATCAGCATAGTTGAAAGGAGATAGTAGAGGAAATTTTGAATCCATATTGAAGTTGTTGATATGCTCTAGGAGATACTATTTGCAACCTGCAAAACAAAACTAGGAGAAAATCGTGTAAGCTAGACAAGCTCTTCTTCAATGAGGCATAGGAGACTGGATGCGCTCCTCAAATCTGTAGAACTTGATCAACCTTGCTTCTTTGATACCATGTAGAAGTAATATGATACCATGTATAAGATTGTAAGGTTGTGCTCCCTGTAGATTTGGTACCATGTAGAAATAATAGATAAATGTTATGAGAAATGATGCTAAGAAGAAGCACTGGAAATAGATATTGCTACTAAGAATTCTCACAAGCATACAGAGGAAAAATAGAGAGAAGAAAAGAGACTGAATCACATGAATGAAGAGATGAATATTAGTGTGTATCCTTCCATTGAATAATGATGAATAATAGTGTACATAAATAGTACATCCCTCATAGGAAAATAAATATGTATGGAGACAACTCATAAATATCAAAAAGGTTGACTTAACAAAATATAGCAAATCCCCATAGGTAGCCAAAGAACTTCCCAAATATTTCAAGGACCTCATGAATTGGAAAAATCATGAGTGAGTTGTCAAGGAGATGGAAAAAACATGTTAATCTGAGAAAATGGATAGAAAGTTAGGAAGGATGGGTTGGCAACAAAGGGATCGAGTTTCTGTTGATTTATCCCATAATACTGAGAGGGGGGGTGAATCAATATTGACAGTTTTCACTTTAAATTACACAAGATCAAAAATCAAGACATAGATTTTATCATGGAAACCTCAAAATAGAAGACCACCAACACAAACTCACTAATAAGATGAAGTTACAAAATTGTTTATCTTTTACAACAGAAAGGATGCAAAACACACTCTAGGTTTTGTCTACAACTACAGACTAGGATTCTAAAACACCCCTATTGTTTTATTCCTGCTTAAACATGCAAGGATGCTGTGACACCCTATTCTCCAGCTATGACTGGAAGGAGGCTTCGACCCATTGCAAACCTATGGCCTGCCCTAGCACCACCCTGCCACCCTAGACTGATTTTCTCAGCCTTTTTAGAACAATTGAAAACTGTTCACTTTGGACTCTATCATGCTCACTAACAGAGACACCTAATTCTTTACACCTTCATTCAATAAATACCCTTAACATATTTATGATCAACACATCTCTCCATAGTTGCATTGTTCATTTTGGATCATGATTATTTACTTACAGACACAACAAAACATCATCCAACCTCTCAACCGTGACATCACTTTAGCAAAGGAAACATTTTGTTCTTCCCACAACTCAAAATCCATTTTCGCAGCCCTGTTTATCATTCTTTGGTACATCCATAATTTTCTTCACTAGATACAATCCAGACAGTTGATATTTAGTCTAGATCTCTATGGACTGTTTATCTATTCTATAGATTTCCCTTTTTAAATAATATTTCTACACCAAGTTTCTATTTCAATGATTCCCCACCAGTTATCTTCATCAGGCTTCTTCTTGAGCGTCAATCTTCAAATTTCCCAAAATCGTATCTCAACTTTCCACAATACCAACTCTGCACCGTTGATCTTTTGTGGGTGTTTTCCTTATCGTCGATGTCCATATTGTGCGATGTGGGATGCAGGATGCAGAATCACACTTTCCTAATTTATACTTCCATAATTTTCTTCCGCAACTGTGTTTCTGCATTGTGGATTGCAGAATGCGGAATCACACTTTCCTATTTTGGACTTATGCAATTTTCTTCCGCAACTTTGTTTCTACATTGCATATTGTGGGATGCGAGATGCGGAATCACACTTTCCTTATTTTGGACTTTCATAGCTTTGTTTCTGCATTTTCCCGGTCCATTGATTTCCTTGTGGATTTACCCCTGACCGTCTGATATTGATCTTTTGCAGAATTTTGTATTTTCTGCCTATCTTTTGTAGAACTGATCCTCAGCCATTGGATCTCATGTGGAGTGCTTCCTAACTGCTGATTTTAGATCGAATTTGGATCTCCCCATGACTTGCATATATGCACGATTTCTTTCTGGAAATACTCTGCGACAGTTCATTCAACTACAACCTCCGTTCAACTTGCTATAGGGTTATCCATTTGTCATTCACCCTGCACCCTATAACAAGGTTATTCCTTTGTTATTCTGGATACCTGTTGTTGGGAACCCAATATCCAAGTTAATTACAGCTAACATACGGAGTGTGCAATATTTATTGTCAACCCAGGGAAGTCTTTTATTTCAAGGATAAAATGCACTATATATGCTTAAACACTGAGTTGCTGTAAGTAAACAATCCTATTCTCTTCTCAACTACGTTCATCCCAAGGATCCACTTAATCTAGTTTACCTTCTAAAGAATACAACCACAATTACCTTATAATGTTCTTGATCTAGAATTGAAAGATTCATGAAATCACATCTAGATTACTTTTGCAGAAAATGAAATCCTATTTACCAAACCATCTAATGATTTACCCAACTATCTTGATCTAATTATTATAGAAATCCAAAAGACATGAATTGAGTTCAGCTATTCTAGAGATTCAAAGTACAGGAATAAAATTCTGCAACCATAAAATCAAGGGAACAAACTGCAAGGATCTATGAAAACAACAATTAAAATATCTAGGGATGAACAGGGCTATTACAGCTACCACGCAGTTGCATAAGGAACAATTACCTATACAGTCTACTATCACACCATACCACTACAACTTTCTAAGAGATGCAATTAATAACACACCGTAAATCCATAACTGTTGCAACTTACTATGAGAAAATGGAATTAACACAACATAACACAACAAAATAATTAAAATTCCTAATTTACCTTAGCAATCCCTATGGGAAGGAGGGCCCAACCTTCACACAGAGATGCTGGAAGTAATGCACATTAAAACACTAATATCTGAAGTAACTCCTTGTCTTAAAAAGGTAGATCAAACACACAACCTCAGTCATAGATAATACAATAATTTGGTTAAGGGTTCCATCCCTAGCTCTGAACAGTTCCCCATATTTATACAATGTTCAATCATAACATCCTATCCCTATTATTGGGCATCCATGAAGATCTCTATTCTTTAGGCGGCCCTAATTACAACAACTGTCACAGCCATGGCGGGATGAGAATAGGAAATATACGGAAACTGTTAATTGACCCAGAAATAATGATGATCATGTTCGATTGAGAAGATATCCCACAGATCACAACTATTTTCGAGCAGCAGCACACTGTTTCCTTCCAAATCTATTGCATTCTGTTGCAGCTACTCTTGTACATCTTTGCATGGAATAATACATTGGGACTGCATTCTTTGGGAAACGGTAGGATGGGTAGTGATCAGCTTAAGCAATGAATGTTCATCCTTACCTTAACATGTTCAACCTAATACACCTGCATTCTCTATATCTCAAAATACCTTTATAAGCCATCATATGTTAGCATATTTGAAGATATAGAACCTTAATTACCACAATCCTAAGCATTAATAAAATAAGACAATAACCAACCATACCTTTGTGACTTGAGGAGCAGAGTGAGGGTAAAACATCTGTTTAGCATGCTCAATAGGGTATGATAAGGCAAAAAGAGGTGGATAAGGATGGTCAAAAAGGGGCCATTTCTGGGCCCAACATCTCCCCCCAACTGTCCTGTTGCATGTCCTCATGCAACAACCTCCATTATTCTGAATCTGAATCTTGCACTATGCTTTGTTCATGCAGAGAAGAAAAGTTGTAGCGGAATTCAGGTGCTCCTTCTTTTTCTATAAACCCTTTATGAACAACCCAATATCTCCAACATTTTTTCTCCTCTGCCTTGGTCAATGAGAAATCCTCCTTGTATGGTTTTGCTAGCCACCAGATTAGAGGAAATTTAAATTTCAGTCCTAGCCAATTAGCCCCACATTCCCTTATACATCCAACATAACCCTCAATCCTAGAAAGTGCTTGTTCAAAATTTCTATAATAGTAGGGGTCCCTATTTCTAAGGGTTAGAGAGGCAACCTGCTATCTATGCTTACTATCTTCCAAATTTGTTTGTTGATGTGTGGAAACCTGGCTGGTACAAGTAGAAATAACCCCTTCCTGTGGTTCCATTATATGCCGAGTTTGGATGAGGCATGAAAGTAGACCATGGTGTCGAGCAAGGAGAAGACAAGGATTTTGAGGCTCACTTCGGATCCAAATATTAGAGTGGGCTTCATTGTGAGAAAAGGTTTGGAAATACCTCTCCCACTGAGCATGATTGCTCATAAAAGAAGCAAAATCCCTCAACTGAACATCACCTGAAAAAGGAATAGGATTCCAATGGAGGTCCAAAGGACAAGCCATCTCATGCAAATACAACTCACACAACAAGCTTTGGTCCTCAAAATTACTTCTCAAAAATGTCTCCAAGAATTTCGCTGAGGTTTCTATTTCATATGATCTCCCTTCTTTCACAGCCCTTAATTTAAACCAAATAAATTGTTCGAATAAAAAGATAGGGTAAGAGGAAGAGGGTACTCTAGTTCCTAGGAGTTCTTGAGAAAGAGCATACATCTGGTATTTTCCCTCATACATACGCTTGAACTTTTTCAGCTCCCTTAGCTCCTTCTTTAGTTCTTCCTCTCGAAGTTTCTAGGTCATGCGTTCTTCTGCTCATTTTTCCTTCAGTCCCCTGACAGTATTTTTATGTTCAGTGAGGGAAACCATCCCTTCTTGGCATCTTTTCACCTGGATCCTCCACTTTCTTACTTCCATTCTCAAGATTGAGATTTCTTCTGTAGGATTCGGGGTTTCTTCTTCTTCAGGATACTCCTCCTTGTCGGAATCCAAATCAATAAAATTTTGAAGGGGTTTGGTCCACAACTTATCACCTGATGTGCCACATTGGACATTCTACACTTCTGAAGTTACTTTTGGGGGTGTTGGTTCTTGTGTAATAGCATCCCTTCCGGAAATTTCTTCTGCAACAACTCCAACCATCAATATTCTTGAAACAACTTCTAGAGATGTTGGTTCTTGTGTAACAACATCGTTTTTTTTGGATTCTCCTATGACAACTTCGGTAGATGATTGTGAGGATGTTGGTTCTTGTGGGGTAACTTCCTCCTAGATTTGAATATTCTTGTATACCTGATTATCAGCTACAACTTCAGCAGGGGATTGTAAGGCTATTGGTTCTTATGTGATAGCACCCTATTCTTCTTTTTCCTCATGCTGCTGGGATTGTATGTCTTCTTCAATATGAAGTTATTCCTCAAGGATTTCAGTATCACCTAAGGATTGTGATTGAGCTTGTTCATCTGCACCTAAATCCACATTAGGAATGATATCCAAATCGGGTTGGCTTCTTGTTGCATCCCGAGAGTCTCTGCTACAATTTTCAAGGATGTTGGTTCTTGTGTAGCAACATCTTGGTTTACTTCTTCATTTCCCTATTGTTTCGATCCAAATTCTAATATCTCAGTGTCATGGGACAATTCAGGAGTCATAGTGCAAATTTCTTCATTGAATTCCAGAATGTCTTCAATCCCTGATTCTTCTTCCCTCATTTGGTCAGCCACTTCACAGGGACTTCACTTAGTGAACCTCTCACATAGCATGTGCGATCGTGGGATATTAAATAATACCCTTAATTTACATAGATATTGCCCCAAATTCTTTTTGTTGAAAACCCCTCCCAATACTTAAAACCTCCTCCCCACCCATTTTTATACCTCAATCCTTATAAAACACCCTACCCACCCCCACCTTAAACCCCTCATTCCCCCAATACCTGCAATATATTGGTTCAATTTTTGATAATTTTAAAACCCACAATATGAACTAATGTGATAGGATATTGGTCAATGAGTGAAGTCCCCATGGACCACTTGGACAAGAACATTCAAGGATGCTGGTTCTTGTGTAGCAACATCCTGTTTGACCTCATCATTGTTCTACTGTTGTGGTTCCATTTCTATTATTTCTGTGTCCTGAGAGGGTTCAGGGGTCACAGTGCAATCTTCATCCATAAAATCAGGAATAACCTCATCCTCTGGTTCATCTATCCCAAGGTTGGTGGCAACCTCGAAAGGAATATTCAAAGATGTTGGTTCTTGTGTGATAGCATCCTACTCATCTACAACTTCCTCTTCCTAGAGTTTCTCTTTGGGAGTCTCACCATCTCTCAAATCAGGTTGTCCATGTCCTTCCACAGTTGTAGGTGCATACTGTTGTGTTGTAAAGGCATGAACTATGACCTTATAACCTGACTCATGAAATATTTCTCCACACGTAGGATAGACCACTCTTTCTTCCTCATTGCCAGCCTCGGCAAGATTTGATCCTTCCAGTTGATCTGCAGCTTCAACCAATGTGTGCAACTTCCTTTCACCCTGTTTTCTGCACACTTCCTTCCAATTTTCTAATTCCTTTCAGAGTGCTTGTACTTCCTCTTTTAATAGCCTATTTTCAAACAAAATTCCTTCAATTTCCGGTTCTTTTCTGACTGGTTCCTGTGGGATATCAATTGCTTTGGGTCTAAGAATGGGGAACTCAATTTGTACTTCTAAGGTTGCCCATCTTTTCCTTACTACTTCTGCTACTGTGACTGACCTGATTCTTCTCCATCTGATTGGTGGTGATTCCTTTATTTCATACTTTGATTCATCCTTTGATCTCCTCCTTTTTCTCTGTGGTGCTAGATTTTCTAAATTCACTACTGATGTGAAAGGAATATCCCCAGTTCTGACATTTTCTTGTTCTTCAGGATGTTCTTCCTCAATCAGGTTTCCTCCCCATCCAGAGGAAGATTCAAAGGTCACCACCTCAGTGTTTTCTTCTATTATCATATCTCTATCATCTTCGGTTTCAACTGTCACAGTATCTAATGCTGCTCTCATTTCACCCTCTGTTGTCAAAGCTGCCCTAATATTTAGTCCTTCCATAGGGTTTTCTTGTACATCCTTCCCCAAATGTTCTGTTTGTTATCCTGACTGATCCTCCAATCCAGTCTCATATCCCCCCCCCCCAACTACATTGGAGGGGAACCAAACCTCCTGTTGCTCTACATTTCCCCCCAACTATGGATTGACCGGCTCTGCTTGATTTTGAATAGGCCCTACAGGTACGTCCATTTCCTCTTCTATTGGAAAACCGGGCAGAAGGACGGGTTCCTGAACTAGGGATGTAAATTGCTCCCAGGTTTGGTTTTATTAAGCAAGGGTCTGTAAGATTATTAATTTAATGAGGCCATGGTGGGTAAGTGAGGAGAGTGGATGTTTAGCAGCTCGAACAAACCCCACCATATTGTGTAAATCATTGAGTAAATAAAATGGAATGTTTAGCAGAACCCTGTGACGGAGATGAGATAATAAAGGAAATTCAAAGTGATATACCCTTTGATACCTACCTTCACAGGTGATATACTTCTTGAGAAAAATTGCTACTTGATTCCATGGGCGTGGCAATGACTATAATGCTATCCCCCTCCATAACGTTTGAATGTGCTCCCCTTCCCTTAGAAAATCATGTACTACTGCAGGATTGGGGGTTGTTTGTCTGAACCAAGCTCTGCCCACCTAAGGAAGACCAGTGACCTCAGCCACTATGTCTTAAGAGACTTCAATACGCAATCCCCAAACCTCTGAGTGGGTTTCTGTAAGATTCAAGGTGAACTATAAAGTTGTTTCACGGTGAAATCCATTCAGGCATTGGAATAATTCAGTCCAACTTGTAGCTTGAAAGATGGCGAAAACTTCAGCATTACTTATGAGTTGTTGCATGTTTGGAGGTTCATATTGAGCTGGAATACCCATGTTTATCTACCTTCAAAAGTATGTTGCAATCTGACAAATTACAGATTCCAACAATGGAGGTTGAAGCACAAAGTATGCATGAATAGTTGAGAGTGGGCTTGGGTAAATTTAGAAAGTTTCAGTGTATCAGACTATTTGAAATTGATCCCAAATTAGGAAAGGTGGTGGTTATTAGGCAACATAATTAGTCATTACGTCACACGAGTGAAGAGTTAACGATGTAATAATGGGCACAGAAAGGAAGGTATGATTAATATTGTCAGATCCAATTAATACTTAATCAAGTAGTTAATCAAAGCCATACCTTCAAAAATGTGCGATGGATGATGTCCTTTCGAGAATAGTAGAATGTGTGAGGTGCAGTCATTAAATGTAGTCATTATCACAGGGATGTTGTAATGACGTTTTCCGTCGGCGAACCAACATGTCAAATTGGTCGGAAACATGATGAATGTTGGAGGATAAATCAAGTTGCCGATGTCAAGGATCAGAGCCATATCTGGAGGAGTTTCTAGATTGCAAATTTTTTTTCCAATATCAAAGGAGTCATGGCCGCAAGCCATAAAGAAATCAAACAGTTTAGCACAGGTGCGGCCTTGGAATATAGAAAAATTAGCCAAATGTAGTAGAGTTGCAACTATCGAAAAAGGTGTCGCAGCTACTGGAAAAGGATGAAAAGGTGTTAGGCAGATAGAATTTGACTGTGTTGCAGCTACCAGAAAAGGTGTTGCAGTTGCGCAAAATGGGATTTATTGACAAAAGTGAAACGGTGTCGCAGTTGCTGAAACGGAAGAAGGGCGGAAGTTTTACGGTGTTGCAGCTGCGCATACGGGAGTTATGGGAAAAGGTAAAACAATGTCACAGCTATCGAAAAAGGGTGTCACAACTACCAGAAAAGGTGTCTCAATTACCGGAAAAAGATGCCGTAGCTGCCGAAAAAAGATGTCACAGCTGCCGAAAAAAGATGTCGCAGCTACCAGAAAAGGTGGCGCAGTTGTGATAGATTTATTAAGGGAAAAAAAAAATTGTGCAGGAAGTTACAGAAGAATGACATTGGTCTCTAGGCCTGATGATGACCACTGCTCTTAGGCACTTTCCTGTACATTTCAAAAAAACAAAAAAAAATGATCAAGTGCAAAAGAAAAAGATAACAATAATAGAAGAAAAAAAACAATTTATATATGTATAGAGATTCATATGCGATTTACAGTGATTAACTAAGGATTGTTAGGGGAAGAGAAAAATTCCTTACCATGTGCTAATTGGTAGTCTGGATCAACTACAATCTGTGAGGTAAATGCGTCCTTTGAAATGGGCTTATGGTACAGTCGTAGCCTGTGACCATTAAAAAAATAATGGTGTGTGATTCTCATCAATGGTTAACAAGTGGACCATACAATTATCAAATACTCTGTCTACGAGGTATGGACCCAGACATCTTATGCGTAGTTTACCATTGAAGTCTCTTTTGAATAGAGAATCATATAATAGTGCCCAGTCTCCCTCACGAAAAACCTTCTTTTTGATGAGTCGGTCATGCCAATTGGATCTCTGTTGCTGAATTAATACAGTCTGGTCTACAGCGGCTAACTGGTTCTCGTCCAGTTCATTCAATTGATTCAATCTCTTCTTCTGGGCTTCAGTTACATCTAGGTTTACCTCTGTGTCCGTCTTCAAAGTCTCAATTTAAAATTCAATTGGGAAGATGACACTTTCCCATACACCAAGTCGTAGGGAGAGAAACCTGTAGTGTTGCAGCAAGTGGTACGATATGCCCACAATGCTTCCAGAAGTCTGTTAGCCCAATCTCTATGATGGCTCTTAACTGTCTTGGTAAGGATAGCTTCAATAACTTTGTTAGTGCTTTCCACCTAGCCATTAGCTTGGGGATGGTAAGGTGAAGATATCCGGTGCTGAATATGGTACTTCCGTAGCAGAGTTTCAAATTGATGCGACACAAACTATAGTCCTCCATCGGTAACCACTTCCTTGGGTACCCCAAAGCGGGTAAAGATTGCACTATACAGGAAATCAATCATAGCCTAGTTATTGGCCTTCACCAAAGCCACAACTTCTACCCATTTCATCATGTAGTCGGTACAGACCAAGATGTAGGATTTATGCTTGGAATGAGGGCTGATAGGACCAACAAAATCTAAATCCAACCTATCAAAGGGTTCAACCACTAGTTGTGGTTGCAAAGGCATTTGATCTAATCTATTGGACTGGCCAATCCTTTGGAAGCTATCACAAGATTGGACATATATTTTTGCATCCCTAAAAAGGTTCAGCCAATAGTAGCCCATTCTCGGCGCTTTGTGTCTTGTCCTTCTGTCTGTAAAATCCCCCCCACAAGGCTCATCATGGAAATCCTTCAATATATGGAATATTTCATCTTTTCTCACACACCTTTTGATCTCAAGGTCAGGGCCTGTGTAGAAGAGATGACCGTTTACCCAACAATACCTGGCACTTTGCTAAATGATTTTCCTCTTTTCTCTTTTGGACAAATGTGTTGGACACTTTCCTACAACCAAGTAATTAGTGACATCTGCATACCAAGGGGAGTGAGCTAAAACTGCAAATAAGTGTTCATCTTGAAAAGAGTCGTCAACAGGAAAATTATCATCACTGTTAGTGAAACGAGATAAGAAATCAGCAACAGCATTTTCTCTTTCGGGTTTATCTATAATGGTAATATCAAACTCTTGTAATAATAAAAGCCATCTAGTTACCCTGGCATTAGTAACAAGTTTATTCATTAGATATTTGATGGCAGAGTGGTCAGTGTGCACAAATGTAGGATATCCAGTAATATAATGTCAAAATTTGTTAATGGAGTAAACAATGGCTAAGAACTCCTTCTCGGTGACAGTATAATTAAGTTCAGCAGGGGCTAAGTTTTTACTAATATAATAAATTGCATAAGGTACTTGACCATCCTGCTATCCTAAGACTACTCCAATAGTAGTATCAGAAGAATATGACGAAATGTGGAAGGGCAGGGTCCAATTGGGCCCTCTTAAGATGGGGGCTATGGAGAGCTTCTCTTTAAGTTGAACAAATGTTGTCTAGCATGCCTCGTTCCAAACAAATTGCATGTCCTTCATTAATAATGAAAACAAAGGAGAGGCAAGTTTGGAAAAAATTTCTATAAATCTTCAGTAATATCCAGCATGCCCTAAGAAACTTCGCACTTATCTTTGAGTTATAGGAGTAGGTATATTTTTTATTACCTTAATTTTTGAGGGATCCACCTGGATTCCATCAGCAGAGATGAAATTCCTCAATACTAATCCTTCACTCATCATCATATGGCACTTTTCAGTGCTTAAAGAGAGTTGGGTTTGTTCACAGTGAATTAAAACCTTTTTCAAATTTTCCAGTGCTTCTTCAAAATCTTTTCCATAAGGAGTAAAATCGTCCATAAATATTTCCATACTATCATTAACTAATTCTGAAAATATGCCAATCACAGGTCTTTGAAATGTTGTTGGTGCATTGCACAAGCCAAAGGGAAGCACTCTATATGCAAACGTTCCCTAGGAACAGGTGAAGGTAGTCTTATCTTGGTCTTCAGCAGCAATTTGAATTTGATTGTACCTGCTAAACCCATCCAGGAAAGAGAAAAACTTCCTCCCTGATACGGTGTCGAGTACTTGATCAATAAAAGGCAAGGGGAAATGATATTTTTGTGTTGCCTTATTTAGCTCTCTATAGTCCACACAGACTCTCCATTTACCATTTTTCTTGGGTACTATTACGAGTGGGGACACCCACTCGCTGTCTAAAATGGGATATATAAATCCTACTTCCAAGAGTTTATGAATCTCTTCCTTCACTATGTCCCTAAGATTGGGGTTCATTCATCATTGAGGCTGGCACATAGGCCAAGAGTCACTTTTAATATAAATATGATGGGTGCACATGTTAGAGAGAATACCCCTCATGTCTGTGTACTCCCAAGAAAATCCCCCCTTGTGTTCTTTTAAAAGACAGATTAGGCGCTTCTGTTCATCTAAGGAGAGGCTGGGATTAATATTCAAGGTTTTTCTAGACTCTACCTCGATAGGAATACTTTTCAAATTTTTCAATACTGGAACTATATGAGTGTCACTGACTAATGCCTCTTCTGTGAGATTTTCTTGTTCTTCCTCACCTAGAGTAATATTCAGGATTTGATAAATTTCCTTATTGACAGAAGTGGGTTCACTAATGAAATTATTAATAGCATCATCTTCAGTTTCATCCTTAAAGGCTAAATCCTTCCCTATCGTTAATAATTTTTGAATGCCCTCTTCTTCCTCTGGCTCCATCCATAAAGGAGTTTCAACTTCTAAGCTCAGTCGAGCTGGAGGATAGAGAGTGAGATTATTTGTCTCGGAACCATTTGATATGGTCATAGACCCAGATCAGCAGTTGATGCAAGCATCAGCTGTAGCTAACCAAGGCCTTCCCAGGATTAGTGGGTGTCCTCCTAACTATGACTTAGGTTGTAAAACCAAGAAGTAAGTAGGGTACTCCCAAGAATCAACTGAGATGACGAGATCATCCAAAATTCCTTCTGTTTTAATACTGGATCTATCTACCAGTTCTAAAATAGTGGGGGTTGTCCTGAGATTAGTGAGCCCAAGTTTTCTTACAGTTTCAATAGTCATAACATTAATCATCGCTCCTAAATGTACCAGTATGTTGGGTATCTGTGTATGCCCAATCTGCATAGTGACAGTGGGATTCCTAGGATCGTCATATTTGGACAGAAGGGTTTTTCCCATTATTAATGCAGATAATTTCCCTATGACATGAACAGTGGGAGGATCCTTGGGTTTCCTTCTTGGTTTCCTTGTGCACGGATCCTGAACAGTTCTAGCATAGATAGGTACATCTTGAAGAGCTTGAAGGAGGGGAATTTTAACATAAAGATTTTTTAACTCTCCTAAGAGGTTAAACTGAGGTTGTCCCACTACCTTTGGTAGCATTAATCTTTCAGGGTACAGTGGTTGCCTAATTAGCTGAGTAGGTTGTGCATCGTTGGGTGTATTATTCTATGTTTCAACCGACACATCAGTAGGATGTTTAGCATCTTCAATGATGGGGGTCATATTGGATAAATGTTGTGGGTTCACCCATTCTTCCTACATAGGGGATGGAACATCCTCAATAATCAAAGGCTCCACTACCTTTCCTAATCGTAAGCGAATATCGTTGCAGGAAACAGGAGTAAGGGAGTAAGCAGGCATGCTGATAGTCTCAAATTGATGGAATATTTCATTATTTTGATTAGGATTAGGTTGAGTAGGAAGCTAAGGTCGTAGAGGCATATTGGGAGTATCATTGTTCTGCAATTGCAGCTACGACTACTGATAAGGCTGACGATATTGAGAGGGGTATTACTGTTGAGAAAATGGTTATTGTGGAGGTTGTTGAGGAAACTAGTTCCTTGGATGGAAATTCCTCCATCCAGGAGACCAAGAAGTTGGTTGGTGTGGTGGATGAACCCAGGGGTTCCAGTAGTTAAAATTTTGCATTGAAGGTTGATAGGGGTACCATTGAGGATTAGAATAAGATGAAGGGAATTTTGTATTCATATTATGCATATTTTTCCAATTATTCATGTTATTCAAAAATGAAAATGAGTCTGGAGTCATACCTTGATTTTGAGGCTGTCGGGGCTTCTTTTGTGAAATAAAGTAGGCTAGTTTCACCTCTGGAGTTTATGCCTGCAGAATATCCTTCACTTGGGGAAGTGACGGACATTATTTTGTGTCATGGTTTAGCTCGCATAGCTGACACACTTCTACCTTGTCAAGCGGACACTCCTTTAGAGGGTGGTTCTTTCTACATCGAGGACAGAACACACCTAGTGTGAGATCCTCTACATGTTTATGCTTTCCCCTTAGGACGTCTATTTCCATGGAGATATAGCTCATCATTTATTTTTTGAAATTTTCAAGGAGGTTTCCTATCTCTGCACGGGTGGCTCCTCCATTAGATGACTTCTGAGTTCTGTCGAAGACATCACATTCTAGCTTGTCCCGCTTGTCTCGCCTGTTATTTCTGGAAGATCCCCTGGATTACCTTTTACACAATTCCACAATTTTCTTGAAAGAATCCTTGGAGATATCCCCCTTTCCCAACAGGTTTAACATATTTAGGAAATCATCCCTAATCCCATGAAGCAAGATTAGTTTGAGCACATCTAACTCCATATTCATCTATCCATCTCTCTGCACATTATATAAGAGCCTCTCGACAAAGTCTTCCATACTTTCATCATCCTTATGTACCATTTTAAACAGTTCTTCTCTCTTTTCCTTGGTATTGCAATACTCCTGATATTTCTCTAGGAACACCTATTTCATTCTATCCCAATTAGTGACAGTTCTGCCTCCTAGGCTCATAAACCAATGCAATGCATTGTCCTTTAGAGTGGTAGGGAAGAGATTCAGCTTCTGTGCATCGGTGGTGTAATCATAGCTGTGACAGAGGATATCAAATTCGAAAAGAAATTCATCTAAATCGTTTGTCGCTTTTCCATGAAAGTGGAGAAACACCAATGGTGATATATTTTTTCATAGGGGCTATCCCTTCTGGTTGTTGAATTGGGAACTGAAGTGTAGCCACTGTCCCTTCAAGTAGGGAATTACCTTCATGATGATGATTTTCTCCTATTGCCTCTTCCTCGTTAGATTCATGTCTATTACTCATATCTTCTTCTATTTTCTCCTCTTTGTTCTTCCACTGATCAACAAATTTTTGATGGAACTGTGTCCACTCCTCTTCAATTACAACCTTTTTGTTAATGTGATAGATCAGATCTCGATCAGCAGATCCTGCAGTACTAGCTTTGTCCTCCTCTACAGGCGTATTTGATGGTGTTGCAGCTGCTCGTGTGTTATCCACTGTAGAACCTGACACTGGCACCCCGAGATTGGCAGGGATTTTTCTGATAGGTGTTTCCTGATAGTGAGCCCTAGTAGAAGAATTGGTTCTATCCACTAGATCCTCAATGAATGTTCTTCTCCCCAATTATGGACCTCACCCACGACCTCGACCACCTAAAGTGTTAGTGTTTTGTGGGGTTCTGGGATTTATAAGATGGTCACACTGCACCCTTCTTGTATTCATGCAACCCAAATCATTCAAACAGAAAAAATGAATAATACTGAATAGAAACAATTACATGATGCAACTATGATAGTGTTTAATACTTATCCTTCCCCGGCAATGACACCAAAATGTTGGGCACCCAATATGCAAGTTAATTACAGCTAACATACGGAGTGTGCAATATTTATTGTCAACCCAAGGAAGTTTTTTATTTCAAGGATAGCATGCACTATATATGCTTAAACACTGAGTTGCTGTAAGTAAACAATCCTATTCTCTGCTCAGCTACGTTCATCCCAAGGATCCACTTAATCTAGTTTACCTTCTAAAGAATACAGCCACAATTACCTTCTACTGTTCTTGATCTAGAATTGAAAGATTCATGAAATCACATCTAGATTAATTTTGCAGAAAATGAAATCTTGTTTACCAAACCATCTAATGATTTACCCAACTATATTGATCTAATTATTCTAGAAATCCAAAAGACGTGAATTGATTTCAGCTATTCTAGAAATTCAAAGTACAGGAATAAAATTCTGCAACCATAAAAGCAAGGGAACAAACTGCAAGGATCTATGGAAACAACAATTAAAATATCTAGGGATGAACATGGCTATTACATCTACCATGTAGTTTCATAAGGAACAATTACCTATACAGTCGACTATCACACCATACCACTACAACTTTCTAAGAGATGCAATTAATAACACACTGTAAATCCACAACTGTTGCAGCTTACTATGAGAAAATGGAATTAACACAACATCACACAACAGAATAATTAAAATTCCTAATTTAACTCAGCAATCCCTGTGGGAAGGCAGGCCCAGCATTCACATAGAGATGCTGGAAGTAATGCATGTTAAAACACTGAGATCTAAAGTAACTCCTTGTATTAAAAAGGCAGATCAAAGACACAACCTCAATCGCAGCTAATACAATAATTTGGTTAAGGGTTCCACCCCTGGATCCGACCAGTTCCCCATATTTATACAATGTTCAATCATAACATCCTATCCCTATTATTGGGCAGCCATGAAGATCTTTGATCTTCAGGCAGCCCTAATTACAACAACGGTCACAGCCATGGCATGATGAGAATAGGAAATATAGGGAAACTATTAATTGACACAGAAATAACGATGATCCTATTCTATTGAGAAGATATCCCACAGATCACAACTATTTTTGAGCAGGGACACACTGTTTCCTTCCAAATCTATCACATTCTGTTACAGCTACTCTTGTACATCTTTGCATGGAATAATACACTGGGACTGCATTCCAGTGGGCAACGGTAGGATGGGTAGCGATCAGCTTAAGCAATGAATGTTCATCCTTCTCTTAGCATGTTCAGCCCGATACACCTGCATTTTCTATATCTTGAAATACCTTTATAAAACATCATATGTTAGCATATTTGAAGATATAGAGCCTTAATTACCACAATCCTAAGCATTAATAAAATAAGACAATAACTAACCATACCTTTGTGACTTGAGGAGCAGAGTGAGGGTAAAACATTTGTTTAGCATGCTCAATAGGGTATGATAAGGAAAAAAGAGTTGGATAAGGATGGTAAAAAAGGGGCCATTTCTAGGCCCAACACCTGCAACCTTTAGTCTGCCACCATATCCACTAGTTATTCCTTTGTCATTTGTGAACATGTTTGACATCAATGACAACTATATACTCAACAATCCCCCCCTCTGGCATTGATGGAAACTTCTAAAACATTCTCCCCCTTTGACAACAATGACAAAGGAACATTTCTATCTGACAGCTCCCCCTGTCAGCATTTCTCCCCCTTAGATTGAGCTTTCTCCTCTTAGTACTTTTGTAATGGAATTACTCCTGTTTTTTGGCTAAGACACTCAAAGGATTCCTTAGGTAATGGTTTGGTGAAAATGTCAATAATATGTTCTTCCATGTCAATGTATTCTAATTTGACAGCTTTTTGAGATACTTGTTCTCTTAGATAGTGATACTTGATTGGTATATGTTTTGACTTAGAATGCATGATATGAATTTTAGACATATTTATAGCACTATTGTTATCACATTTGATCACTATTAGATGTTCATATTTTACAAGTAGATCTTCTAGGGTTTGTCTAATCCAAATATCCTGGGTGCAACATGAGGCAGCAACAATATATTATGCTTATGTTGTAGAGAGTGAAATGGAGGA
Organism: Pseudotsuga menziesii; assembly: GCA_001517045.1. Taxonomy (NCBI): domain Eukaryota; kingdom Viridiplantae; phylum Streptophyta; class Pinopsida; order Pinales; family Pinaceae; genus Pseudotsuga; species Pseudotsuga menziesii. The sequence goes on from LPNX010033090.1 coordinate 228,068, forward strand.
TTGTTTTTTACTGGACCATGATACTAAACAATCTCCCATAAAAAATGTTGCTCCACTAGTACTTTTTCGATCGTCAACACTTCCTTCCCAATCTGCATCAGTAAACATCTTCAAGCTAAAGTCTTGTCCTTTCGGATACCATAAACCATACTCCATAGTACCTTTTAGATATTTGAGAATCATATTTACTACGGTTACATGTGTTTCTTTGGGATCTAACTAGAATCTAGCTACCAATCCAACAACTTTCATCACATATGCTCTTGTGGATGTCACATATAGCAGACTGCCAATCATGGATGTAAACATGGTATGATCTACTTCCAGAGATTCATTATCCTCACTTAACTTGCAACCGTGACCATTGGAGTACCAATAGGTTTGGAATATTCCATTTTAAACTTTCTCAACATATTTTTGATGTACTTATTTTGAGAGATGAAAATTCCTTCATCTGTTTGATAGACTTGCAATCCTAGGAAGAAAGTCAATTCACCCAACATTGACATTTCGAATTCTTTCTTTGTTTCAGAGGAAAAATATACACTTAGGATTTGAATATTGCTTCCAAATATGATATCATCCACATAGACAACAACAATCATCATATTTTTATAGCCTTGTTGTTTTAAGTAACTGTCTAGTCTTGAAAACCACGCTCTTGGAGCTTGTTTGAGACCATAGAGAGCCTTCTTTAGTTTACAGACATAGTCTATGTTCTCTGACAATAGAAACCATTTAGGTTGTTCAATATATACTTCTTCTTCTAGTTTTCGATTTACGAATGCATACTTGACATCCATTGGATATACTTTGCAGTTTTTATGGCATGACAGTGCTAAAAACATTCTAATTGCTTCATTTCAAGCTACAGGAGAATAAGTTTCTTCAAAATAAATACCTTCCACTTGGGCATACCCCTTACAAACCAATATGGCTTTGTTCCTAATTACTTTTCCATCTTGATTGAACTTGTTTTTGAAAATCCATTTGGTTCCTACAATGTTCTTATCTTCAAGTCTTGAGACAAGTTCCCGGGCCTCATTTTTCTCAATCTAATATAGTTCTTCGTTCATGGATTTGACCCATTCATTACTTTTGTTGGCTTCTATAAAGTTCTTGGGTTCTCTATTGAGAGTAAGGCTTGTTCCAAATCTGGTAGTTGTCTTCTTATTTTAACTCCAACATTTTTATCACCCATGATCTGAGACTCCGGATGATCCTTTTGTACTCTTCTAGAAGGAGTTTTAGTGTCAGTTCTAGGGAAGTATTCATCATCTTCCTGTGTGTCTTCCTTCTCTTTTTCTTCTTCTTTGTTATGAATGCTCTCATCCTTTTGCAATTCTTTTATCTCGTCATCATATGTATTTTCATTACTGTCGAACTTTTTCTCTTTTCTTGGTTTCACAACATCTATTTTTACATCAGCAATTTCTACAATATTATGTAACCTTTTATTGAAACACTTGTATGCCTTTTTGGTGGATGAATATCCTAGAAACATTCCTTCATCAGTCCTAGAGTCGAACTTTCCAAGTTCATCGTCATTTATTTTGATGTAACAGTTACTTCCAAACACTTTAAAATATTTTACTGAAGCTAGTCTTCCATACTGCAATTCATAGGGGGTCTTATCCTTATTCACTCGGAGTTGTCCTCTGTTAAGTATGTAGACGGCTGTGTATACAACTTCTCTCCAAAATGAGCCTTCTAGTTTTGTTTCATTGAGCATAGTTCTGGAAGCTTCCTGGACTATTCTATTTTTCCTTTCAACCACCCGATTTTGTTGAGGAGTTTTTGCAGCTAAAAATTGCCTCTTTATTCCATGATTTTCACAAAAATAATTGAATTAATTTGAGGTAAATTCTCCCCCATTATCTGATCTGAGACACTTCATTTTCATACATGACTCATTTTCAGCCATTGCCTTGAAGATTTTAAAATTTTCAAAAGTTTTTGATTTTTCTTTGAGAAATGCCACCCATGTCATCCTTGTATAATCATTAATGAGCAACATTAAATAGTGATCTCCTTGCAGGATTTTAGTCCTGGTTGGTCCACAAAGGTATGTGTGTATTATTTCCAGAGGGTTTGAAGTCATATGTTCTTTTATTTTAAAACTGGCTCTCGTTTTCTTTCGATGTTGACAATGTTTACATACAGATTTTAGAAGAACTATTACAGAGAGAAACTCATATGGCTTGGGGTGTACCACAATAGACATATAAACCGCATAAATCAATCCTTTCCCGTATGCAAGAGAAACCAAATATCTAACACTAAGGGTTCATGGGTCGTACCTTATTCCAGACGATTCAAGTAGATCCCGTTGAGATTTTTCTAATCCCACTTGCTTTAGCAATTTAATCTCAACAATAGTAAACAAGACAACCATGCTATATAATATGGTGTTAGATATACTCTACCATATATATATTCATCAATGTATAAACAATTAAACATATCCATGGATTCAGCATTCATTCAATTGCACATTAAATGGATAGGAGAATATATTTCTATTAATCAAATCAGAGATTACATAAGTGACAACCTCTGTCGGCACATCTGCGAACCAGAGAAACTGAGTCCTCCACCTAGGTCTCCACCACCTCCATCCTCCATCTCTCGATAGCAAGCTCACAAGAAAAGGTAAGCTTGGGAAAAACACAAAGTACTCCAAATGAACAAAGGGATGTAGACTCAAGTATAAACAAGCTACAACAACAATGGGCTATATTTTCCTTGCTCTTCAATTCCCCTTCTTCAATGTATCCAAGGGGTTCCTTATATAGAACTCCAAAGGGGTAATGGAGGGTCAAATTTGAGCGATCTCGAGGTATATGGAAGGCCAAGAGTCAAGTGGTTCGGATACACATCAAGGAAAACTCCAAAAATATTTGGACTTATGCACACATCTCGATGTATGCGGGTTTGAGGTCAATATCTGCGTATATACACGAATATGGGATTAAAATTCACGTACAGCAATAAACAGGTGTTTTTAGGGATGAAATTGGAAACATAAAATCATAATATTGGTCTATGGGGTCTAAGGAGTCTGCAGAAGGACATGGAAGGCCATAAATATGTGATCAACCATTGTGGTAAAATCAGTTGTAACAGATGCCCCCTAATGTGTGAGGTCAGTGGGGTAACATGATGGTTGAAATACATTATAAAATCCATCCCAGAAGTGGAGTGATGAAGAAATAGGTGGAAGAACCAGCCATCCATAAGTATAGTACAATAATCAAGATCTGTATATGACTGCAAATACATATAGCAATCCCGGATACATAAGAGTACAATGGCCATGAATGGGCCTGATATACAAAATGTGACATGTGTGGTCATCGCCACGTACAATATACAATAGATCAGAATCAGGATGATGAAGATATACAAATGGAGCAAGATCTCCATAATGGCTGAAGATATCTGACATACACTATAATAAAATTATGAGAGCTGAAATCTCATGAACACTAGCACAATCAAGGAGGTAGCATATGTGGAATTCCACAAATCAAGAAAGTATTACTACACAAACCACTACGAGTACATGTCCTATTATGTGAATAGAGGTGTCGAGGTCAAACATAGTAGTCCATCGTCTGATTATAGGTCATTGATGTATACCATTAACAGACATGAGATCACCCATCGATAATGAAAATGGGAATCAATGTACTAGAATGCAATCTAACAAGTGTGGCTAGATGTGTTGAGGTCGAACACTTGGTAGAATCCATCAATCAGGGGACATTGATGTATTCCCAAAACTGTTGATGGCGAGAGAGCCCACCATTGATGACTGTAAGCCTCAAGGAACTCAAATGACTCTAGACTCCTATCCCAGAATAAATGATCTGAATTCGATGGGATGGAATCCACTAGAAGGAGGGCATTAAGGAATCCCCCATCAACCAACACGAGGTACTCAACAACACTCAATAATGTGGAAGGAATCAAACAAGATGTGCATGAACTAGTAACAATACCGGGAATGGATGACATGCAAATTCAAGACAATTGAGGAATGGTCGGCTCAGGTTTCAACTTGCTTTGAACAAGAGCATAAAGGAAAATGGTGACTGAAGATAAGCAACATGGACTTGATATGAAAACTGGGACATCGCTGTGACGTAGGAGGCACACATAGGAGGCATCAATGGAGGCTCCATATGGACTAGAAGCTTAACTAGTCAGTGGAGATAAACTCAAAGTAACGAGTACAACTCCTAAATTCAAACTAAGAACCCAACCAATGGATGTGATATATAGTGCCCTATTCGAAGGTGACACGACTCAACTGCTGCCAAAGTTAACATCTTTTCCTGCCCGACTTTTTGGTTTTTTTATATTTTTTGGACTTTTTCAGATATTTTGAAAAGCTTGAAAAAGAATAAAAGTGATTTATAGTTACAAATCTAGGAGGAGACGAGTGTCAGGGGTCAAACAAGCTAGTTCTAAGTAGCAGAACATACATATGCTCAATGCAAGGAAACATGTGCAGGATAATGACACTCGAGGGAATGTCCCCTCCTGGTAAAAAAAATGGGGTATCAAGCTGCAAAATATATGTAAAAGGGCTCTGCCTGGATAGACATGAGATAAGATCGGGCTATATGGCTAATAATCAAAGTCAAGGAAGCCAGCATAAGGATAAATAAGGCAAGCAAAACTCATGATAATGCAATTACAACTTCTAATATACAAGGGGATTCCATGGGGAAAAGGCTAGCATAAATTTCAAGAGGAGTATGAAGCTCTTGCAAAAAGTCATGGTGGTACTATACAAAGGACTCCCACACCCTAAAGGAGAAATGTCAGCATGGGCACCAAATGCAAAACATGATCTAACTAGGGTACCCATGTATGGGAAGTCTCTACCATTCACAACATGTCACTTCTAAAAGCAACAAGAAGTATCCATGACAAGATAGAATGGGTTCATACCTAAGGCTAAGATGAAACGGTCATAAGGTTATGCACAGTACAAACAAATGTGAAACCTAACCTAAGTGCGAGTTTAGACTTAATACCTGAAATACACATGAATGGGTCAAAGCCACGGTCAAAACGACACTCAAAACAGGCTCCTACAACATCAAATTAGTTCAAATGGTCCAAAATGATCAGAAACGGTCAAAAACTATAGAAACTGGGTAAAAATTTAAAATTTTTTCTATAAATAGTAAAAAAATTAAAATTTTTCATACCATTTCTATTTTTACCTAGGATAGTGTATTTGAGCTCAAAAATTCAGAAGTGAATTTCGGGAGCATCGTTCAGCGGAATCACTCCTCGTTTGATCCAGGTAGATTCCCTTGCCTCTTTCTTACATTTTGATATAAAAATTTTCAAATTCCATGGTCAAATTAATTTTTTGGGCCATCCCAACTTAGGTGCTTCAGCTCATGTGGAAATTGGGCTTTTTTCTACATAGAGGGCTCACCATATGTGGAAAATGCCCTGAAACCCGCATACATATGCGGCTATTTTGAAATAGTTGCATACAGGGCCTCAAACAAGGATTTAATGGGAAAATAATGATCAAAAACCTAGTTTTTTGTGCATGATGGCACTAGAGTGGAGAGAGAGAGAACATGATGATGTTGAGGAAGCTATTCAAGCTGATCTCATGGCTCTACAAGCCTTGCGGGAATGTGGCTTATACAAGTTTTGGTGTCTTGGCAGCTTGAGGGCCCAACCAAGACTACTCCAGCTACTGGTAGACTATTGGGATCCAGAGTATGAAACATTTTAGATAGATGGGATGTCACTCAGCATTGAGGTTGAGGAAATATATTTCATCACAGGTTTGTCCCGATGAGGGGAAGTGGTGAACCTCCAATCCCGTGGGCCAGGTAGTGGATTGACCATAGATGAGTACATAGCTGTGTACTATTTTTCGGATACTGAGAAGGTTGGCAGTCAAATCCTGACAAACTCTATTCAAATTCTGGGGCCGAAAGCCATAATTTTGGCCTTAGGTAGGATTGTAGGTTTGGCTTCACTCCACTAGTCCTCACGACCAATGATGTTCTATGCGGTAGAGTGTATGTGACCTATAGTATATGATTGGAGTACTATGCTACTGAGCAACATGAAACAACAACTTAATGACTACAAGATGAGTTGGGTGCGTAACTTTGGGTTTGGTAGCATACTGAGCACATTCTTCTTTAAGCGGGTGCCAAGGCTAAGCCCTAGGGTAGACATTGCTCCACATGGATTTTGGGATCCAGCTCAGCGGTACTGGGCTAATGTCATGTGCAAACTGGGAGGTGGTAGAGTGGCTAACCCCTACCCAGCAGAGTTCTTTCCATGGTGGCAGAGACAGCTGATCTCCATAGATGACTATCCCTATGCAGGGATTGACTTCCGCAGTGATCCAGACATGCCTCTACCTTTAGGAGTGGCTTATGGAGACATAGATAAAGAATCCCAAACCCACTTTTAATTTTGAATTATTTAATTTTTTATGTTTTTTGATATATGAAATCAAAAGACATGTTTTTGGTGTGACGACACATAGTGACAATCTATCATGTATATGCAGATGTAGGACCATGATGGCCAGATGGCTTCCCTCGTCGTTGACGGAGGGGAATAGGGGATGATATTATTGGTGTGGATGCAGAGCGAACGCTCCAAATAATTCACACCAACTTTATTTTATTGGCACATAAAGTACCCATGGCGCAAGTCACGGACTTACTTGAGGCCATGCAGTGCCAGGTGGTTGCAGTACCACGAGCATGGGTTCAACTATTTCACTAGCTAGCTACAGTCGTAGTGTGCTATTATGATCAGCACTCTCCTCCACCTCAAGCTTAGAGACCTGAGTGTATTCATTGTTGTATGATCGTGTAGTATATTTTGGTGGCTCAGAAGCCCCAATTTTGTATATGACACTTATGTATTATGACATCACTTTTTGAACTTAGTGAAAAATAAATTTTATGATGATTGATTTTTCTTTTATTTACATGTGTGTAAAATGTGTTTGTGATATGCTTATGTTCTCTGAAACAAATGCCAATCTAACACATAGTTAGCATATGAGTAAGCAACTTGATTAAAAATTCTTGGAACATGAATGTATGTTATACTCTCAAATTTACGTTCTAACAATCTAACATGTAATACTCTTCGTAATAATGTCATATCCCTAATACGATAAAAGCCACTAAGTTGTGAAACCACTAACTGCAAATCAAGATGTACCTTAAGAGAATGAACACCATGCGAAATGACATCATGCACTAACTCAATAACTGCACTATATTCAGCAACATTGTTTGATGAAGGCCGTAAACATACGCCTCTTGAAGACAATACTTGACTCATAGGAGTATAGATCACCCAAGAAGCCGAAACTGAGTTTCATTAGAGAGAATTTGAGGTAAAAAATGGGCCTCAAAAGGACCAAAATGTACTCTAAAAATCAACCAATTACATTCTAGTAGATGACATCATCCCCCATGGTTCAGGTGGCATTGCATGAGTTAAGAATGCTTATTTGTCACATTTTCTATGGTGGATGAAAACCCATAGTTAACCAAGGTAGTGGTACAAGTACTTTTAAGTNTAAATGTTGTACTTTTAAAATAAATTAAATTCATGAATGATATTTATATGAAAAAAAATGTTAGTTATGCATATAAATGAAATTCATTTTTGTTTAATTTTATTTACAAGTTCAATACAAATAAATGCTAAAGGACAATAATTTTTTGGGAATTTACAATGAGTCTTAGTCACATCATTATAGAGTTATTTTATTAATTTTATTTATAGTTAATTTAGAAAAGTAACTCAACCATGGTTATTTATATTGTGCATAAAAAGTAGTGTAGGAGATGAGTTTTCATATATACCTACCCCATAAAACCCCTAACTCATAATATTTTAATATATCTTATATTTTTGTAGTACATCTCTTAGGAGGCCCATTTTTTACCTCAAATTCTCTCTAATGTGAGTATGACGGCTAGCACCATCAGCGAATCCTATGTAAAAAGAAGACTCCATTGACATCTTCCATAACAAATGAAAGCTAATCAACAAACCCGATCACCATAAGAAAACCTAACTATGCAATTCAAAACTATACCATAATATACAAAAATCAGCCCTCGCTGAAGACCATGCATAGTATTTTTTGGGATAGAGCTCATTTCTAGGCTCCGCTAAGGTTGTGCCTTCATAATCAACCAGCTCATAGGTGAATTTCTCTAAGACACGTTTAACCACGTAAGGACCATGCCACATGGGATTAAACTTTCCTTCTCCCAAGGGTTCCTTAGCTTGATCCCATAAAAGGACCAAGTCACCTTCACTAAACCTCCTAGGACGGACAGACTTATCATATTGGACCTTAACGCAATGCTTGTTAACCTCTATATCAACTAAGGAATCTCAGCGCTGCTCATCAAACTGCTCTAAGTGTAACAAACACTCTTCCAATGCGGAATTGTCTGGTAAAAGATCCACGGCTAACTTCAGAGAAGAGATTTTGCATTCAACCGGTAAAACTGACTCCACCCAATGCATAAGATGATAGGGAGAAAAATCGGTGGCAGTCTTAACCATGGTTCTATAGGCCCACAAAGCAGGATACAATATGATATGCCAATTGTTCTTGCTTTGTGCGATGGTTCATTGGAGAATAGAATTAAGTGAATTTTTCATTGCTTCAACCTATTCATTCACTTGAGGGTAATAAGAAGAGGAATGCTCTTGCTTATACCCTAACTTGGAAGCCAACTCTTCCATCATTTTGTTCTAAAATTGCCTACCATGGTCAGTGACAAGCTCTTTCAAAATGCCGAACTGGGTGATAATCAGGTTAAATGCGAAATGCACGACTATCTCACCATCAGATTTAATTATAGCCATAGCCTCTACCCATTTCATGAAGTAATAAAGAACCACAATAATATGATGGTGCCCTCCAACCAAAGCTAGGTTGCAATCCATAAAATCAAGCCCCCACTTGGTGAAGGGACCGGCGATGACAATAGGATGCAAAGGGGAATGATGCAAGCGCATATTACGTGCAAACACCTAGCATGGGTGGAACTTCTTGACCGCATTAACGCAATCCTTAAATATAGATGACCAAAAATAGCCCACTCTTAAGATTTTTTGGGCTATAGAAAGCCAATATAAATGACCACCACACGCCCCTCCATGGAAATCATTAAGCATGACCTCAGCCTCATAATGAGTTAAACAACAACATAAAATGGAATCCACCCCATGGCGGTACAAAGCATCATCCAATATGAGGTAGTTCTTCGCTACGTGACATAGTCATCATCGCTCATCCCATGATAGGTGAGTGGGGACCTTCAATGTTTGAAAATACACAATGATATCTCCATACCAAGGGTCCACAGTTGAGATGAGGAATATATGCTCATCTACAAAAGAATCCTCATAAACCTCCTCCTCTTCCAAATTTGGGAAATCTAATATGAGCTCAGCAAATATTAACAATTTCTTTAATTTCACCGAAACGAACTTGAGATCAAACTCTTGCAAAATCACAATCCACTTATTATATTTTCCCCCAATCATCCTTCTAGTGAGGATGAACTAAAATGGATTGATGTGCGCTACGACCAAAGTTTGGCGAAGGAGAATGTAATGTCTCAAATGCTGAACCGCATGAATGGTGGCTAAGGCTAGCTTCTCCACATGGGAATAACAAAGTTCCACATCAATAAGGTTTTGGCTCAAATAATATATGACATTCTCATGGAGCTCATCATCCTCTTCAACCAATACCATACCAATCGTCTCTTGAGACGTGGCGACATAAATCAAGAAATCACAGCTATAGTCTAGTGGACTAAGCACAGGGGCTATGGATAAGGCTTGCTTAAGAGAATTGAAAGACTCTTGGGCTTACTCATCCCAGTAAAAAAGGGTGTCCTTCTTGAACAGATGTATGAAACCTTTAGTCAAGTTGGAAAAATTGACCACGAACCTTTGCAAGAAGTTCGCCATGCATTGTAAACATTGAAGGTGTCGAATGTTATGTGGGGGAGACAATTGAAGTATTTCCTCAACCTTGAAGGGATTGACTCTAATACCCTCTTTAGACATGATGAATGCTAGTAAACGACCAACTGTCACATAAAATATGCACTTATGAGGGTTTAAATGAACTTGATAATGACGACATCTTTCGAACACTAATCTCAAATGCTAAGGATGGCACACTCTCAAATAAGAGTGAGCAGTGAGATCATCCAAATATACTTCAATAATCATCTTAAGATCGTGAAATATTAAGGTCATGGATCGCTGAAATGTAGCTCCGACGTTTTTAAGGCCGAAGGGCATCTTTCGATATGAAAAAGTTCCCCAAGGACAAATAAATGTGGTCTTATGTTGATTCTCAAGCTCAATTTCTATCTGATTATATCCAGAAAAGGCCATCCATAAAATAAAATACCTCACTTCCCACACACTCATCCAAAATTTGATTAATAAATGGTGTAGGGAAATTATCTTTAGGACGATCTCAATTTAAATCATGAAAATCAGTGCATATTTAGATCACTCCCTGCTTCTTATCCACCGAAACGGGATTTGAAACCCACTCTGTCAAGGGAACATGATAGATAAAACCAACTTTGAGCAGTTTCTCTATCTCATCTTTAATGGCGGTTTCTTTTCTAGGTTCCACAGCACGCAAATGTTGTTGAACCGGTTTTGCATTCAGATAGGTTTTGATTTCGTGTTTGATAATACAAGGGTCTATACCTAGAATTTCTTCATATGACCAAGTGAAAATACCATGAAATTCCTTAAACAACTCGGTATACTCTTTGATCTCATCGGTGGAACAACCTGCCCAATGTAGACATTCTCAATATTACCAGGATCACGAGAAAGATTGATAGGAATCATTAGTGACAGGCTATCCATGTTCCCTTCGTCCATCTGACCAGGAGAGCTTAATGGGAACATGGGGTTACTAATTTTCTTACTAAGAATATCCCTAAAGTCATCACACTCTAAACGATCAAGCTTAGAAAGGAAATATGATCTATGGTGCAACTCTTCCCAAGGTTGTTCAATCCCAGACATGGCCTCAAAAATAGCTTCATCTGACGAAAAAACACCATCAAGGCAGCCCTGAGAGTGATATGACTCTACTATCCATGCAGGAAACACATAAGGGTCATCCTCGTCTGTCTGTGAAGTGGAAGGACTAGGCTCTACAAAATGATCAAGATTTGCTTGATACGCCACCATTGTTGCAGGAAACAACACGTCTGTCTTGACAGGCACTCTCGAAGTACTCAGTGAAGGACGAATCCAAGGATCTCCCATATAAGTAGTGCGAAAATATATTTAGACCCAATCATAAGAACGGGCGTATGACAACTAAAGGTTCCTAGAAGAGAATGATACATACCCACACCCACATTCTCAGTTGCCGACTGAGAATGATCGATAATCGAGATAGAAGTTCTCGACGATGCGTTGACACTCAGATTATGGAATGACTTTTGATAAATAGTAACAATGTTCCCTTAAAACGGAAAATAAACCACTCAAAATAGGGAAGAAGCTACAGCTTACATATTGTACATCCAATTCCTACCCAGCAAAATATTGTAGTCAAGGGGCACATTAACCACCTCGACCTCTATCGCGACAGTTTTCCCTCCCAATTGGACCTCTAGAGAAGGAAGTATACCGTGCGGCCGAAACAATCGGCCATCAAAAGCAGTCAACATGTTGGTAGATTGAGACATCGTGGAGAACCTAAACCCTTCCAACAAGACAAAGACATCATGGAAGTGACAACGCCTTCATCAATGATAATACGCATTGTTGAGTTGCAAAAAAACCACATCTTATTCATCACTTCATATACTATTTATCACCTTATTCCATTATATCCTTCTATAAAACCATTAATATTCATCACTTTCATAATAAATATGGGTTTATATTACTATTTTCTAAATCATTTATTTTTGACTATTTTAAGTGAATTTATGGTTGATTATTGAGAAAAATAACATATTTTCATTATAATTTAAAGTTGGGTGAGTTTGGTGATGTTTACAAGTGTATTTAAAGAATTTACCAAGTTCCAAAATCACTACCAAGCTTCAAATTCGAATTTTATCATCAAGATGTGACCTAACTTCAAAGAGAAGATCATGGAGGTGTGGAGAGAATATCTCATCCAATATTTGGTTGAGGATTTAAAGAGATGAATTGTAGATTTGTTGAGGATTTGGGGAGATGAGTTGCCTATTTGTTGAAAATTTTAAGGGATATGTTGAGAGAACAATGGATCTATAATTATGATCAGTTATCTTGGATTTATGTATAAATAGGAGTGCTCTCTCCTCATTTTGGTTAAAGATATCTCTAGTGGTTTAGAAGTAGAGAATAGTTCAGAGTTAGTCATAGAATAGGCTCTTGACTGTTATGTAATGGAGATGATGCTTTGTTGCACATCCTTTGATTCCTCCATGTTAATATAGATTTTCAGTTTCTTTCTTATGAGTTGTTAATCTAGATTTTTAGTTATGTTTTGTTTATGAATTGTTAGCATAAATGTTATGTGAGCTCACAAGTTAATGATTATTTACTTTATACCAGTTTATTTCATGCAATTTCAGTCTTTCTTTATCAAGTTAATTTATGCAATTTCATGTTTTCTGCAACTAGATTTATTTCCGTACAATTCCCTGTTTTTATAACTTAGATTCAATTTCAATTATAGATTAAGTTCAATGACACTCTGCCCTGGCATATATTTTGTCTGTGGCTCACAAGTTTACGCTCTCTCCGGGTTGACAATTAAATCGTTGGGATTCTATTATAATTTGTTTAATGTTTTTACCCAACATTTTGGCGCCATTGCCAAGGAGGTGCTAAAAGCGATCAGAGTATAGATAGGTAGATAGTATGTTTTTATTAGATAGAAATGGGGAGGGGAAACTGTAAGACACAAAGACAACTTTACCATAGAATTTTCATGGTGTAACAGCCAAACACATCCACTTTAGTGGGTTTCCCCAAAGCCTTGATTGTTTTCTGCAAAGTGTTTATTTTCCAGCAAGTTCTTTCTTTTTCTATAAATGCAAGTTTGTTTTATGCAAGTTTTCTTTTTTCATTTACAGTTTTGTAGTTTAAAGTTTGGATTGCTTTCGTTTTTGGGTGCCTTTATTTCATACTAACTTGTTTTAATTTTATATGTTCATTTTTGTTTTAAACATATTTTTGGTATACTTTTTATTTTTCTACTTTTTTTACTAACTCATTTCGTGTTGTTTGTCGCATTTGTCATGTACTCGTTTTTTATCTCTTTTCTTTTTTTTCCTATTTGATTTTATTTTAGTTTTATGATGAGCATAAGCTTAGAGAAGCTCACTCATATCCTAGAAAAAGCCAGGATCTCCTCTTCTTGAGAAGAGGAGATCTTGACAGCAGTCAAGGATGAAATCACTCTTCCTGAAGCGAACAATGTAGAATCGACATTTGAAAGAGTTAGAACATCCGTTCGAACTAGAGATTGAAGAGAATGAAGAACGGATCTCAAGTGATCACCATGCAAACGAGAGCTGCATCGAACAATGTTTCCAAGTAAGTGCTAGGTTATATTGGTTCTATTTTTATTTTTATTCACATTTTGAGCACTTAATTCCATACTTTTTTGGTATATTAGATTTTATTTTTCAAAATTAAATGTAAATTTTTGTTTACTTCTGTTGTAGATGGTTACACTGGAAATTTCATTTTATGTAAATAATCTTTAATTCTAATTAATGTAAAGTACGTAGGTTTCAGTTTTAGTTTTTAAAATTTGCATGTAAGATACTTTGTTTTAATTATTTCTATTTGTTAAATTTTTTTAATAATCTTAATTATTATTACTTTTAATTTTCAATAGAGATTAAAAAAAATAGTTTTAATCTTTAAATCTAAAAAATATATATGAAATTTTTGTGATCTCTTTTCATTTTTGAATTTTTATTACTTATTTTAATACATTAGGAATTAAATTCTTCTAAATGTATGAATAATTAAAAAATAAAACAAGTAAATAAAGAAATAATAAAACATAGAGCATACATTAGGGATTAATTTATTTAAGATTTAATAACAATTAAATAAATACACAACTAAAAATAAAAATAAAATTTTTTATATAGGTTTTTTTAGTTTTGCAATGTTTTTTTTCTTTGTTTTGTTTTAATTTTAGTTTTTAAAATTTAAAATTATAAAAATAAATCTAAATAAGATCCCATCCTTTGATAACACTTATTTGGTTAGAAATAAAAATCTATTTTATATCTAGAAATGTTTTAAAAACAAAAAATTTGAAAAGAATATAAAAAATTAAAATTAAATTTATGTGTTTTTAACTTTTATTAAAAACTGCAATTATAAACAGTAAAACCTTAGTATATATATATATATATATAAAATAAATGATGAAATTTAGAATAAACAAAATATATATATATATATTAAAACACCACTAAAACATTAAAAAGAAAAAAAAGTTAAAAAAAAAATTTTGAAACACATTGTTCAACCCTCTATACGAAGGTGGAGAGTCTTTCGGCCCTCCACACGTAACCTTCAAACGCAGAGCCTTTGAGCGTGGAAACTGAATCTGCAAACTTTCCAACCCTTCATCCTCTCAGAGGCAACCTGCAAGGGCTTCATTCTTTCAGCCTGGAAACTGAACTTGCAAACATGAAATTTTTATATAAAAACCAACGACTAACTGTTAGAGATGTTGAATTGCTAGTAAAATGGCTGTTATATGATGAAGAAACGTTGAAGGCCATTCACAACTTCCCTTTGGCTATCATGGGTTGTTGATGAAACGGTCCTATCTTTTCCCGAGATATGCTCTTGAGAAGGCTTCCACGATGTTTATACCTAGAATATGGGAGTGGATCCACCTCGGTGAAGATCAGCCACGATAGGTTGGTAGGTGGGTAGATTGATGAGGGTGATGTGCTCCGGAAGTCTTTGTAAGTGCACTTAGAACTAGATGAGATTTATTCATATACCACGCAACTGCCCTAGGATTCTATTCTTTTTATCACGCAAAGCTTATATGACCCATCCTTTCTGGCAGTTGTTTGAACCACTCAATCCTGATGATCTTCCTGAAATCCATCACAATTCCGCAACCTGGCAATGATCTTATCAAAATTATTTCCAATCTTATTGACACTCCATGCCATTTGCAAGATTGAGTAGGATATTATCATCTCCTGCATAATTTCATGCCTTTCATCCAGGGTAGCAGCAATATGTAGCAGCAATCTCTCCAATACCATTTCTCCCTTCAGATCTACAGCGGCAAATGAAGACTTCATAGTAAGCGATAGAGCAGCCACTTCTCTCAGTGACTTCTTTTGTGTGCTTGCTTCTGCCTCGGAATGCATCTCTGTAAAATCTACAACCCACCGATAAACGCCTACCTCTAGCACTTTCAACCTTCAACCATATCGAAGAGAGGGCGCGGAGGGAGCGCTAGAAACACCAGTGGGAGCCACAGTGAACACATCATCAAGTGTTAAGGGAATCAAGGGTCGTCTCAACAGGCTTCCTGCAGCATGCGTTGGATATATGGTTATGGAAAACCTGATCTCCGAAAGAAGGCCATGCCTGCCGTCATTCTTCGCCAGATGAAGCCATGGAGAGAAGTTTCCCATTGTTACTACATACTCGACAAAGGAGATGTCTCCCGTTTGCCTACGAGAGAATGGATAGACGTGCGTTCGGATAGAGCAGAGTTTCCTATCCTATCGCGTGATGGAAAAGAAATGCATGGACGGCTCGTTTTTGTTATACTTGCTCGGAGTAAGGAACTCGCTAAGTCCGGTCTGCAACCATTTCTTTACATCTGCTAAGATCTGGCAGCCCAATCATTTGAATAATAAGTTAGATCATAGTCTTGGTAGTATGCACGTACAAGTTTCCAATAACCCTACCCATTATGCATTTCTAGTTACAACATCTTGTAGTATAATCAAATTTATTTACTAAGTAAAGCAGATAATTAAAAACTTATTGGGATTGGTTGAATATCATTGTAAATATCTGATAGCCGGAAGAAGCACTGAACTTGGGGGTTTAAAAAAAAAATTTAGGGTAACTTTGCAATTGACCCGTTCCGGCTTTTTGAGGCTTGAAGATGATCTGAAAACGTAACCGAATAGTCGGTCCTAAGAGTAACGAAAACGATGAAAAGGTCTAAATGTAACCTTTCGTATTCCTAGCATCTCCCCAGTGCATCCGAATTTTCAAATCACTTGTTGATTGATTTTGATACTATACTCTTAGACTTCATGGTGAAGAACAGGCTTATTTTTGGATAAATCATTTTGACATTGTTTTTGTTTTATTTTAAACAATCATTTTATAATGCTTTTAAATTTTAAAAAACAACCTTTTATTTATAATTACAAATTATAACTTCGAAATGGAACAGATATGATTTATTCGAGATGTTTTAGTATTCGCCGATAGCATCCTCCTGTAAACTAATCTCCGGCTGAGATTGCTAGTATGATTGGGATTGCTTGCTGGCTGGTCGATTAACCAAGCGAGGGCTGAGAAATATATTGAAAAGCTAGTCCTGGGAGAAACCTCTACTATTTACATTTTAACCAGCCGGAAACATACTTTTTTTAATCATTTGCTTTGAGGTTTTCAGCGCCTTTATCCTTGCTCATTGCCTATTGTTGTTTGGATGTAGACAACCTTAATGGTAAGCCACTCGAGATTGTTGTATTGTATGGGCATTCCATCGTTTATTACGGTTTATACCAAATCATATAAAACTAGCAATTGCCCCAAGGAAGGTGCAATAATAGGCCATTAAGGTAGTTGTCAGCGGGTAAGCAAGGAAAAAAAAGTGTAACATTGAAGTGAGCCAAAAAAAATGGAGCACTTCAATGTATTGAAAAATCAGGAAATTAACAGTTTAATTATACAATGAAGATGCCATTGTATAGGAGAAACATATCTGATGAAGAAAAGAAGCCAATGTGTAGTCATAATCTGGAATTACTTGCTGTCCATGTGGTTCCAAAGTTCATAATTGTGCTAGCATAGGTTGTCAAAGCAGCTTGGAAAACAAACATTTGATGACGGTTTATATAGTTCTAACTTCTCACATCAACAAAAGTCATGTTCAAGGAGTAGACATTTCGTCCAAAATGGTACAAATTTGAAGACATTTCCTACACTTCACAAATACAGAAAAGAACATCAAGAAGAGTAGAAGCAAAGATTTCAGTATATATATACATTTGATAATTCAAGGTAATAACACAGTATTAGTGAACACTCTTGACAGTGTATGATAAGTAGCCAAACTAACGACAATCAATCCATCATACATCAATTGACACAATTGAAGACAATATTAGTACCCATGATACTGTTTTAGATGATACAATGTGCTTCCAGCCACGATTCATTATCATCCAATCCATCAATAGATGATTGAAACAATTGCAAACAAAGTATTT
The DNA here is from genome assembly GCA_001517045.1 of Pseudotsuga menziesii. NCBI lineage: Eukaryota > Viridiplantae > Streptophyta > Pinopsida > Pinales > Pinaceae > Pseudotsuga > Pseudotsuga menziesii. Next base: position 245,623 of record LPNX010033090.1, read on the forward strand.
ATCAATAATTACATCTCTAGCCAAAACCTGTAGATTCTGGAATCTTGACAAATCTGCAGATTCTGGAATCTTTTGCAATGGAGCCTGGAGTCTCCGGGAGATTTGGCAGTGAAATTTGGTGCCCATGAGGCAACAGATTCTGGCCCTATTAATGGAAAACTAGCATTACAGATTGCAAGCCCAGCAAACTCTTTTCCACAGAGCTTTAAATTGTTTCCATACCTGAATCCTTGTTGCATTTGTTTAAAACCTAAAAAATACAAGAGAAACCACACTATATCAACCCATTTTTGTCATAAAAATATACTAGAAACAATTCTTACACTCAAACATACAAATTGAGGTTATGGTTATCCATTAACTCTTTGCATTTATGTGAACAGATGTGTAGCCATGGATTGAATCTAGATGGTGCATCAGGTATATTAAACTGTACACTAACAGTCCCAACTCAGGTGAATCTAATATACACCTTGCACTAGAAGGAAACCTTGCATTCATAGGTTCAAATTGAGGGTGTAGTGATCCATCAAATTTTCGTGTTTGTATGTTCCACTTCCTATATGTGTGATAGTGCATTGAATCTGGTGCATTGGATACATTGAATAGGGTCATTAGCAATCTAAATTCAGGTGACTCTAATATGCACCTTTCACTGGAAGCAAACATTACATCCATGGATTCAAATTGAGGGTGTGGTCATCCATCAATTTTTCATGCTTGTATGTGCCTAAATGTGTAATATATGCGTATATACCTAGCAAACCATCTAAATTGTGATATGCACCATACCTAATGGACATGTTCAAATTGAGGGTGTGATGATCCATCAACTCATGTTTATGCATGACTATATGTAACCGTGCCTTAAATCTAAATAGTGCATTGGTTGTATTGAATATGGACAACAATAAAGATCCATTGAAACTTGGATGACTTTTCTGTGATATGCACAGCATAAAAGACATGCTTCTCCAAAATGTAGGCAAAATGACTATGGTTTGTTTGACTTAAACCTGCAGAATGAAGACTAATGCTATGAGTTATCATAAAATAACAAACTTATCAGTTATCCTACTCCATATTCACAAACGTCAGTAAGTCATGAGTTTCAAATAAGTGAACATGCAGTATAAAATGGCATGAGAATCAAAGTAACTAGCCCATTCCTCAAAGAAATATATTTTATCCATGGCTACTTTTCCAGAAGTAGAGAAAACAAAGAGTATAATTATAATTATTGGAGAGGAAAATTTTGAGAAATGATATTATTTTCCCTTGTCTTTAGAAAGTTGGGAATAGAATCCCTTTACTTGGGAAAGCATAAAAAACAGTCCTATATGGTGATCCCTTCATTTGCATCTGTTTCCTGATAGTGTCAAGCGGGTAGCACAAAATTGTAGCAAAAGAGGCTGAAATAATAGGTGTGGCAAAAGAAGCCTCTGTCTTCTTCCTATATTCCTCTGGAAGAGACTTCTTAACTCTGCCATTTGAACAAATGAAGGTGTGAGAAACTAAAGTAAGCAAGACTAGATAAATGTACACATTGATCTAAAATGATATTCCAAAAGTCATGTGCCTCGATCATGCAAACTTCTTGTTCATTCAAACCTTTTAAACACAATAAAAAATTATTTGGGATCATCACATAGAATATCATATATTTCAAATAATAAACTTCAAAGGACACATACGGACTAGAATCTAGACTCACAAGTCAAAAATACAAAAGTTGACAGCAATGTAGGGTGCAATGCCAATAAGAGATGGCCCAAGTGCTCTGTAAAATGATGTAAATCCTTTCTCTCACATTATATTTATTGCAACCTACAAATTAAGAGGAAGCGGATAAAGAATAGATGGAATTAGTCTTAAGTCAAAAGGAATGTCAGGTCAAAACAAAAGAAAATAAAAACACAAATACTAAGCCTATATGAAGAATCAGTACCTTCTTCACGGTTTTGCAGGCTGGATCAACAGCACTGTTGAATACACTACGCACTATATCCCAAGGAATCACTTCCAGCATCTCCAAAACCTAAAGAACGTCCAGGATATGAAATATAGAAGTAAACTTTCAATTCATTTAACAATTAATCATTGGAAAGATGCAAACTATTTACAAGCCTTCTGCGGAGTTCAGTTGCAAGTTTATCAAACAACAATGGTGGTGGTAACTTTGCAAGCATTAAAATACATAATTCATAAAAAGCATGAAAAATGTAAGAAATTATATATAAATGAAAGAAGTAGAAATAAATTACTCTCCTCATGCAATGCTGGTAATGGGATGTCTTCCTTGGACAAAGTGTAGGAGCAATCATCAATCCCATGCATCTCATTTGTATCATGAACATCTTGCAAACATTTATCAGCAAAGTTTCTCATTTTCCCATCCTGCAAAATTGGCCTTGCGTGGTTTCAACACTCACGGAAGGTTAAAAATGAGCCCATAAGGATAATAAATAAACATGGAGTTGAGAGTCAACTATTAAAACCAAAACATACGGACATAATCAGGCTTTCTTGACCCTTGGGATTTCTTGTATTGATTGACTTCATTCCAGTTATTTTCTCGAACAAATGCATACACATCTGTCTTGTCATTAACCTTTCCATAAACAAAATATTCTAGAGCAAGATACCTGTTAAAACTACACTCACAATTAGTGAATAGAAACATTACAAGTTGGATAGCCTTAATCTCAAAACGGCCAGTTGAAATTAACATGCTTCGATATCCAAATGCTACTAAAAAGTCGTAGAAACTGATATATGAAGATGTTGGTGCCCATATTGCTAGCCCAAAATCTGACAACTATTATAATTAAAGCCAAATTAATTCTGCTGAAAATTTTAGTTAGTGCAGAATTCCAAGTTTCAATTTTACAACTCTAGCATCTTTAGCATCTCAAATAATTTCCAAACAACATCTTTAGCATCTCAAATAATTTACTTGGATTCTATTTCAGTGACTTTAGCAGGAATAGAACTTGGTTTCTAAAAACAATATCTCAGTGACTTTAGCAAGGATATAATTTAGTGTCTAAAAATAATGTTATATGTACAACACTCAACCACTTGAGCTAGCTCACCGAGCTTAGCATAAATTTATCATTTATTAATTAAATATATTTTTAAGTTATTAATATTTCTTATAATACAAGTATAAGTTTTTGCAACTTTACATTGTAAAAATAATTTTAGTATTTGAATTTAATTATATTCTATTTAACTTCTAGTGGGTGTAACTCTCCACTAGGGAGGCTAGTTGGATGAGGGGTCATCCATGCAAGCCTGCACATGTCCTTTCCACAATTCCTTAGGATATAAGTCTCCCTTTCATTCTTATGGTGAGCTTAGTTGGTTGGTACAATCAAACTGTAGTTCTCATTTTCGTCATTTGGATTGTTAGATCTTCATGCATGTGAGTTTTCATGGAACATTACTCCCTTCTTGGCCACCTTCTTGTCGATGAAAGTATCATGATGGAGTTTGTATTTTGGAAACACTGGCATAGGTTCCTTTGACGTATTAGTTCGGACAATCACTTCAAAGGTAAATATTCATTGTATGGTTGTAATTTGGTAGCTCTGTTGTTTCATCCTTACTTCTGCCACGAGTGTTTCTTAGTGTGGAACTCACTTAACCCTTGGTCCACCATGGTGCGCACCAAAGTTACTCAAAGAAAATAGTTGTAGGCCCCCAACGGATGCATATGCCTCGAGCGTTAAAACATGTAAAGAATTCCCAAGGCTATTTTGATAAAAAAGAAGTGAAGTCAAGAACCAAAGATTGCGTTTCCATAATGGGAAATTAGTTGCATAACAAAGGGAAAAAGTTGACTTCATAACAAATGGTTAAAGAGTTGGGGGGTAGGGTGGAGAACATGGGTTCTACCAGAAATTGGGAAACAAGATACACTTGAACCCTGGGCATGTTATGGAATACGAAAGCCCTGTTTAGCTTGTCGTTGGAATATTTAGTGGAAGGAAATTATATGGAAGAGCCCAAGGGTGTTCCTTTGGCAATTTGGATTTCCAATATGGAGGAGGGATTGTAGCACTTGACTCATAACCAACTAGTTACAAACAAAAGAATGAATGCCAAATTGAATGCTCTAGATATAGAATTGACGAGGAAAAATTTCAGCTGCATGCCTTCATCTAGCACCTCGACCTCACAATTGGTTTTCCGTCACTTTATTATGACCTGTATGAAAGATGCTCCTCGCCATTTAAGACTGAACCCCTAGGTTCCAATCACCAAGTTTCTACTCCTGTTATTATATCTGATGATGATAAACTCTAATAGAGATTTCACTAGTATTAAAATAGGGCTTGTTTCTACTCTAGCTAGTTTGTTTTTGGTATTTAGGTCATAACCCCCCGCATATGGGGGGTCATTTGGAAAAAAACTTATGAAATTGTTATTTCTCAAACTATTAGATTTTCTTCATAGTAAGCTTCATCGTAGGCTTAATAGTACAAACAATGTCATATGAACCCATAATGTAGTTATGTTGATACCTCTTAGCTCTGTAAATATTTTTTATATTAGTTTAATTTTCGAATATTAACCCCCCCGCCCCACACACACATATACATATATACTTATTTTAAATTGATGTTTTTTCTTATTTTTTTGACCTTCCTCATTGTATGCAGTTTTTCACATTATTGTTGTTGTTGTTAAGTTATGCACATTGAAAATTATTTCAAAAAGGGATTTTTACAAAAGTTAGTTGGTTGGCTTACCTAGACAAACACTAGGACAACTATTAAACATAGTTTTCAAAGTTCTACAAATATAAGAAAAATTAAAATAGTGACAGTACATACATCAAGCCATTAAGGCGGGAAAACTTTATATACATCAATCCTATATAGCGAAACAGAGAAAAAAAACCAGATTGACTCTTTAAACTTCACCAAAAATTGTAACCACACACACCTTGGCCTCTAGAGGAGAGTCACTTAAGTGGCCCTCAAGAGGCTTGGGCTTAAACACCCTCCCTATGGCGATTTGAGCCAAAGTGTTGATACGGTTGATCATCTCTTTCATGGCATTTATAATCAAGGTTAGAATGGCATTGATTTTCAAGATTTGACTTCAATTCCATGTAGTGTTTTCCTCCAGTTGTTTCCACAACTCACGCCCTTCTCTATGAGTGTCCATTAGAGATTTCTCAACCAGGGTTTTCATGTACCAATAAATTAGAGAAATCTTAGCGTGCTTAGTGTCTCTAGATCGTGAAGAGGCTGTATCGTTATCTCAGGCGTCCCATTCGATCTGTGTCTTAACCACTTCTAGCAGCTCCTGCTCTTGCTCGACTTTTCCTAGAAACTGCTTGGTCTCCTTTGAGATGGCTTGAAAGTATACCTGCTATGCTCCCACAATTTCTCATTGCACCTGGGGCATGTGTGAGCCTCACTACACCTTTTCTCTATGTTTGGTTTTCCTAGGTCTCACCATTGCGTTGAGAGACCTCCAAACTGATCCACCCTTGTCCCAAATGCATCACACACTCATTTTTCTCAATACCTACTCACCTCTCCTCCAGGGTGGTCCACTTCTATGATAACACCAATGACATAAAGTAGGAATGGGTCTAGGTATAAGAAAAAACTCAACTGTTGTACCATGATAACGAGACATAGGCAAATAAATTCCATCATTAGCTCCCAACCACTCACCAAGCGCCTCCATGATCACAATTGAAATGGTTATAAAAAAAATAATGCATAGGCACACTACAATGAAGTCACCTCCGATCATGTAACTCCATCCCCTGTCCTTCAACTTCGTGCCCGATACAAAATCATATCAAACCACCACCTTCCAAATCGTTGTAAATAGATAAACCCCAACTTTTAATGATGCATCACACCACTTGTTATAGGTTGCATTCCATGTGTCCTTGTGTTAAAGCAAGCATCCCATCCTCATCAGGGACAATTATATATATGGTGAGTCCCATCTCTAACACCCAAATCCAAAACTATTATTATTATCAACACTTAACTTTAAAACCAAACACAAACACATGATATCATGATGTCTTACCAAATTAATTTAAGCTTTTGATTAAAAAAATATAGCTTAAAATAAAAGGTTATGTGTTCACCAAAACCATACCTACATAAACAACATTAGCCACATGAGCAACATTATACATGTAATAATTATATTTAAAAAATGAGGTATATTTATAGTATGCATTAATAAGTAAGACCAAAACCATATCTATATAAATAACATTGTATATATAACTAACATAGATCCATCTTAAACGAGGATCTACTAAGCACTGGGATCCAATTTCTTGAGGTGTACTTTTTTTTTATCTTAAATTCTTTACATGTTTAAAAAAAATTAGACCTTAGGAATTTTGATCCCTTGTTTTCTGCACATAATTGAGATTGAAATTATTTTGTTGATTAAAATTATTTTTAGATTGTGTGGAGATTATATAATATAAATATATAAAATAATACATGACATTTTAGTTTAGGACATGACTTTTTAGTTTTTAGTTTAGGTTGACATATTTTTTTATATGATTTTTCTATTATTTTAGAAACTTTAGGAACCCATCTATATCCCCCCTATACTAGACTCTAGAGATCTCACTTCTCGGAATACACTAATTTAATTAAAAAAACATAAACATAATTATTTCCTTGAATAGGGTGACATGGAGGTGGGGAAGGGTTGCTTAGGGGCTGGCATAAAATGGTAAGGTAGAGGCACCGCCTTAGGGTTTTGTACACAACGTCACATGTGGAGTTGATAGGGGAAAATGACATGCGATGGTACATGCCACTTGCTTGCAAATTAATTCACAGTCCTCAACCGACATGATTAAGATAATTGTATGAATGAATGTATGGGTGTTTGCAGTATGGAATCCCCTAGTGAAGTGATGGTTTTGATGGCTTCTTGGTCATTGATGGTAGTAAGCATGGATGAGAATGTCCGTTTCTGGATGGTATGTGGTGGACCATTGCAATAGGGTTGCGAGGATGAGGCCACTATTCGATGCCCTTGTATTGGACTTTGAACATTGGAATTGAGTTTGCGTTTTCCAAGCCCGAGTCTCGTGTTAAATTATTGTTATTGTTCTTTATGAGTTCTTCCCTTCAAACAAAACTGGGGAATTCTATAGAAAATTGGTGCTGCTACATGTTAGTGGAGATATCGTTGGCCATTTCTAGGAAGGGCTTTGATATTTCTCCCAGCCTTTTGCAACATCAATTGGAATCTCATCTTCTAGATAGTTTCTATTTGGTTCCCAATGACATGGCAGGGAAAGGGCATGGGTGAAGAGGGTGCATAAAAGACAAGTATAGACCCATCAACCTCGAGTTATACAAGAGGCCACAGCCTTAGTTTCGACCTATAAATAGTGAATCCTTTCTCATATCTTGCAAGAGTTCTCTCATACGGAGGACTAGGTGATGTTGGAACATGGTTTGATAGATGGCGAGGAGAAGGAATAGGAAATGCAACCCTATATTCTTAACATAGGAACTTGTCGCACCCACGACAATAAATATTCTCAAAATAATTATCCTTTACGGGCAAATTAAATCGTTGTTGGGGAAATGCCTCATGGACAACAAGGAGGAGCACAATGAGATGTTGTTGCAGATGGTTGAACTTTAGGATCAAGTTAGGAATATGGATGCCAAAATCAACTTCATTGCCAAAGGCACCATTGGTTTTGAATTTGAAATGAAGGAGCATCCGCTAACCCAAGTTCAAGAAGTTCCTATAATATCTATTTTTGATGATGATAAAGCCACCTAAATTTTCTTATGTTATTTCTATTTTGATCTCAAGCTATCTTAAATTTGATCTCAACTCGTTGAAATTTTGTTGATATACTCTTAAAGTAACAAACACTGAAGTCAACAATAATAGAACAATATCGATTCAAAATGACAATCTTTGTGACAAACCAACACAACAAGACTTTTTATATTCTCTTTTACTTAATATAATTTTAATATAGCTTAAATAAAACATAAAGAAAATTCTTGTATGTAAATCAATTTATTTTATATTAAACTTAATTTACTTGTTAATTTATTTTTTCCAAAATAAAAAACACACACATATAAATCATTATATGATTTATAGATATAACAAAATACATTATAGAAATGCTAATATTTAGCCAAATGTAATTTTTGTCTTGTCTTATAGACAATATTAATTCAATATTATTCTTTTGTCTTATAGACATCAGAGAACCTGCTATATATATTATATAAAAGCTAACATTACCCAAATATTATCAAAAAGTATCGTTTATATATATATATCACAGCCTGATAGACATAACATATCGATGAGTGGTGTCTTGTGATCAGCGTGATAGACAGAACATATTGATGAGTGGTATCCATAAACTCCTTAATTAATCCTATATATCTCCATTCTTAATTCACTTTATTGTTCCCATTTAAAGGTAAATTAATTTATTAAAAAAATCATTATAAAAAACAGCACCTTTTCTTACCCTTTTTGTCGGGTTCTTACGCAACTTCAAAGATTCGCATATAGTGCAACTCATGATTAGATTCTTTCTTTGCAAAAATCAAGCAATGGGATTGGATCCCATGCTATTTTCGAATAAAGTCCAAAGTTAGAAATAAAATATTCAAAATTATATTGATTCATTTAATGATTCGAAATTATTTATATGATAGAAAGTGAAAATCTAATAAAATATTCTATTTCAATGACGGTTACTTTGAAATTCTCCAAGAATTTCAGATTCAGATTCATGTGTCAACCAAAAAGATGGGTGTTTCGTAATTATTATAATTTGTGTCAACAAAAAATTGTGTTTCGTAATATATATATATATATATATATATATATATATAATGAACAGCTGGCAAGGCTTTCTGTAAAATAAAATAATATTACTGATATGAATTGAATTTTTATTACATGTTTTTGAAACCATTCAAATTAATTAATATGAAAACATATATATTACATAGTAAAAAAATCAAATTATTATTATTATTTTTTATAATTAATAATTTACTGTTTATTATTATTCCAATAAAAATACGTAAAAACATTTCCCAAAACATTTAATTGCATTTCTTTTAACATACAATGCAATCTATTTTATTTTTTAATTCTCACAGCCATTAGAGCTAAAACTGTGACACGCACCACCCAAATGTATTGAAAGTCCACATCAATTAACATTTCCATTTGATCATGTATCTGATTCAATTATATTCCATATTTGATTTACAGCTAAGAACCATATTGTCCCACTCAACAAACAAGAAAATTGGAATCCACATCGAATTCCCATTTCATAAAATATGGTTTTTCATTTTTGACATTTCATGATCAGTAGATTCTGAATGATTCTTATTCAATAGTCACTTGAGAGTCCTTACGATTCCAGAATCTGGTGTCTCATTTTCGTGCACGTAATATTAATAATCAGTGTTCCATCTCAGTTCTTGCAAGCTCAACCTGTTTTGTTTCACGAAACAAACAAAACAGAATGAAGCGCTCGATGTCTGTTACATGCTCTATTCTGTCAGTTGCAGTTATAATTGCTACAGTTTCTTTGCCTGGTGAGTTTTTCTCCATATTCTTGCCAAATTTTTCATGGACGAGAAGTCTTGGCTTTCAAAAGCATTGGATTTTTCATTTTTCTATCTGGTTCACATGAGCTTTACAGATCAGTGATTTCTTACCATGAATTGAATTACTTTTACCATATCTGTTTCTGCCAGTTCTGTGTGTCCCAAGAACTTATTGATTCACTTAACTAAAAGTTTGGGTTCTAAACATAATTAAGGGGACTGAACAATAATATTTGACAAAACTTTTTATTACATGCATGGGAAACTGTAGGAGATTGGTTTGTAAGGGTTGATTGTTTTTTAATGTATTTGATTAACAGTTATATTTCTCAAATGGGACTGCCTTGGTCGAGATGGGTTCTGTCTTGAGGCTCGGAGAAAGGAGCCACTTGGGTTCTTTTGTGAATCCATGAGAATGGAGCTCTTGAGTTCTGAATAGCCCCAATAACCAAATGGACACATCCACCGCGGTTTTATTATAATTCCATTACCACTGAACTAGATGAGCCATGGATTTACCCTATAGGATGTGTTTTACTTTCAAATCTAGATCAAACCCTACACATGCTGACTAGAACCTAGGACCTACCTCTGTCTGACAGGGCTGTCTTTGCATGCCATGGCCTAATCCCATTCACTAGAAAAACATGGGACTCAGGAGTGACTTGCATCCATGTTTTCTAGTATAAGTCTTAACTTGTGTTGAGTTTTGAGTTTGTGATCAACATTTGACAGATATAATCAGTAACAACTGGAATGCACTCACTGAGTACCAGACCCATTTCCTATTGAGATTCACAAGTGATAGAGAGAATTGAATGGAACCAACACAATCCTATTTCTACAATAAATAGAAAATGAACCAGCACAAGGGCACCCTAAATCTAGAAAACAAATCAATCAAGAGGGGTGCAACCCTAGAGAAAGAAATGGCCCAAATAAGCCCATGAACAAAAGATGGTGCAACACATTAGGGTGCCCTTAGGCAAAAAAATATGATAATATGAATAGGAATCACTTGATGATAAAAGATGAATACACTACTTAAGATTAGGGTTCTTTCCACGGAGTCCAAGAGGGTTATGATCCTACGTGTACAAGGTTGACCTTAGCCAAATGTAGATATACAATAATGATTACAATATAAGGCTGGCCATGGTGAAAGTGAAGTTTACGCCATTTATAACATTCCAGAGACATGTTGTTTGGCAATGATAGAGACAAAAATGTGGCAAGATGCAGATCAACACATTTTCCTAATGTCATTATTTCGGTGCTGGCTCAAAATCTCTTTTGTTGTTTCAGCCTGGTTGGCACCACAGTTCAAAATGAGATAAAATTGGCAACTTTGACAGTCTGCTGGGAGTAGACAGAAAGTACCTTCTTTAGTATAGCTATATAATAGGATCCTTCTCTTGCAATATGGTTATACTGGAATATTAAACATTGTGATCTGCTTGTGTCCTTTTTTTATTTTTCTGTTGAAAGTCAGATGTCGTGTTTATTTATGGACATCCACATAAAATCCTGAGGATATATGGGAGAAACAAAACAATCGCAATGTTACAAAGACTCTGTCTTGGATTTAACTGCAATCTATATAATCACTAAAAATATATCCAGCACCCTGTAGCAGAGTTACCGGATTCACCAATCTTAGCCACATACCTGGATCCAAATCATGCATAAATCAGGGAATTGGCTTTCCAGATTGGATTCTTCCAGGTTGGGCATGATTTGTTGAAAAATCCATTTCCTGTAATCTAGGATTCAGATTGGAATTTCGGAATCTGTTGAGAAGTTAAGAAAATTGGTTCTCAGCAGACTTTGAAGCCATTGGGCTCTGATGCCTTAAAAATTTAGTGGTAACTTGGTAAATCTATACTTTGAAGAAGCAGAGGAAATATAAAAAGTGCCCTACCCAACTTTCAATATATTCACTCCAGGGAAGAAAAAGTAGGTGATAAGGCCTTGGAGCCAGATTTTTTCCTGATATTCTTGGTTGAATAGTGGTGACGTCCCATAGATCTATAAGTTGTAGTGTCAAGGTGTAAAGCTGTTTTTGTTCAACTAGAGATGTGAGTAATGGTAGGACTAGAGAGTGATATATTGTATCAGCAGTATCGAAACATGCTAGCAGTGTACACCTTGAGAATTATTGGGGATCTTTCTTCATCTCTTTTCCTAATATCTTTGTCTAGTTCATACCTGATTGCTAAGTGTTGCTTCTTGATGGTTCTATTTCGTTTTGTAAAATGGGGAATGGTGAATGTGCACAAATAATTACTTTGACATGGAAAATAATAAAATAGGCCTTGAGTAAGTGATGCCTCCTCGAAGAATGTGCCATGCTAACTGAGGCTACACAAAGAGTGCACCCTAGAGAAATGCGCCAAGGTTGTTGTAACTTCCTTCAATAAATCATAGAATAAACCCAAAGAGTGCGCCCTAGTTAAATGTGCCAAGGTAATTACATCCATCAATTTTCTATGAGGGTGATTCCATGAAGATGGGTAACACTTTTTGGCCAAATTTGGCGATGAAATCCTGATTTTTTACTCATGTGCTAGATAGAAGCCCTCAAAACGCATATA
>LPNX010033098.1:0-10703 GCA_001517045.1 Pseudotsuga menziesii
AGTAAGAAGGGATTTTTCTACTCTTCTCTATGCATGAAAAAGGAAACTCAAAGCCATTTTCTCATTTCATTGTTTTGCAAGGTGATCCAATAATTAAATAGTAAAGCTTATAATATAATTGCATACAAATATAAATCAATAGAATAGAATTTCATGTAATACAAAATGAAATAAAATTCAAAATAGATATAGGCATGACTATTATGAAATGTTTGATGCTATTTGGAGTTATTCTAATATGTAATAATTGTATCAAAACAAATTAAATATTTTTTATGGATATTATTACAACTACACGCATTAGTGATATTTATAGAAAGAATGTTGACAATTTTATAATAATTTCCTATCAAAGATAAGAATATTCAATTAAGTTGGAAGATAAAATGTGTGTGTTCAATTAAGCTTTAAAAATTAAATAATTTAGAGTATACATAAAAGCAAAAACCAAACCAAAACATAAGTGACTATTGTAAAAGCAATAAAACCACATAAACATTTAAAAATTCATAAAAAATTAAGAGGTTACTTAATTTTACTTTAAAGAACAATGCCAATTCCAATAGTGTAAAAGAAATATTGTTTTTCCATTTTCATCTAATGCTCTTGCATGAGCATTGTAATATCCCTCCCCTATGCCCTGTAATATTTGTAATGTATTGTATGAGAGTTTCTGGGTGAGGAGCTCAAGTGCCAAGGCCCCACCCACATAAAAACCTGAAAGTTGGGTAAAAGTTTATTCACCCAAAAGACATTATGATATAAATCATATCATAAGCACAAAGGAAAATTTAAAAGACAAATATTATTAATTGAGAGAACGTAGAGTATCATGACAGAACAAGGAAAAATATAATATTAAATCCTCCTTATGTTTTGGGCCTTAACCCTGGCATAATTAGAAGGGAGGTTCATCTTGAATAAGGGAAATAAAATCTTCCCTGAACCTTGACAGTCGTGACCGTTTAGTGACTGAAACAGTCGCTTAAATTTGTGCCCTAATCTTGGAACAAATTAAGGGGAGGTTCCGAAAGGGAGTAATGACCTTTAACCTTGACAGTTGTAGGGACTGAATCGTTTTGACCTAGGTCTTATTTTAAAATTGATTGGATAGGAGAGGGGCGGGGGGGCGAATCTTGGAGAAAACGGGAGAACGAGCCTGTCTTTTGAGGGTTTTGTCTACTTTCTTGATCGTAGCTTGATGTGCCTGCCCTTTGGGGGTTTCATTCTGGTACGCATTCTTGTCTTGGGCTTATTTTTTGGGGACTGGATCTAAGACACCTTAAGCTAGGATCACAGCTTAAGTCGCAAAACTATTGGGATAGTTCACTGTCACTTAGCATTTGAATAAGACTCTGGTGTTGTATATCAGCTTTCCAAACAGTCATGTGTAATATGGGGCGGGTGCATATTTTTCGTTCCTTGCAAATAGTTCAAGATCTAGAATTGTCTGGTATTCTAGATACTTTTGAAGCACTTGATAACGGTACATTTCACTAAAAGCCTATCACCAAAGACTCCTGCTAAGTCGCAGGTTTAAGCCATAGATACGATTTACTGTGATACTTGATTTTAGCACTTGCCAGGTTTTGGGATACATCGGTGTTGAATGATCCTAGGTGATGGTGCCTTCCAGTTGCTATGTAATTTTATTATATGACCCTATTTATTTATCCATTCAATCATTGACAGGAAGTCGTTATGCCTTTTGATCCATTATTGATAACTCACCTTGAGCCATGGGATCCCCTCATAAAATGGAGTTAAAACATTGCTTGGAAAAATGGCATAATATATATGAGATACAGCCTCCAGTGTATATCGAAGAACCAATCCACGTTGGGATTTACTGTTGCTGTGTATTTTTGGATTGAGAAAATCTGTGCTTTTACCTGCTCAGATTTGGATCTGATGGAAATTCTTTCTTTCCTTAGATTTGAAATACCCGGAGCAGATGATCCTAAGTAGGGTCGAATACTTTTCCTTTTTTTCCCATCAGCATCCCCAAACTCCCGAGCAGTCCATGGAGTGCTGTGTTTTTTGAATGCGTTGTGTTCCTAGGATACGCATCAGATTTAGTTCAATTACTCTGGCCTCGCCAAGACTGCGTTGCATGAGGTTTTCCTTGTTAAGTGTGGTCTAGATAGTAGTCTCCTTTCTTTTTAATTATCTGTGACCTAGACCTTTTCCCTTCGGCTTCGAATGCCTTTGTTGATCTGATTTCTTTCATTTTTCTCCACTTCCTGAATGGATGTGTTTTATTAAGATCAGCATTCATTTCCAAGAAGAAACATGGTATCCTACTTCCTCCCTGCAGCACAAATACGGTTAATATTTATATTTTGAATGTTCTTGCATTTGAGATGGGGTATGCAACTAGGTTGTTTCTGCTTATTAATTAAAAGTCAGTACACTGCGCACCATGAAAGAGTTACTTTCGGATTTCACTAGTAAAAACCTCCTCGACTCATACACCTTGGTGGTTGGCGACTTGCATAAAGGCTGATTATGATGTCTGAATTTTACAGTTACATCTCTGTGCCTACTCCTTTAAGGAAACGTAGGAATTTTTTTTTCGGAAAAATCTCCAGAAGAAACCTAGCTACGGGGAATAACTTGTTTAATAGGAAACCTGGAAAATTGGGACATTAATTGCAGTACTTGAACTTATTTTCAAGAATAGTATAGAAGGTAAAATTTTCCTAAGACGCCCACTAATTGGGGGTACCTAATTGTTGTAATAATTTAAGTTCACTATGTGCCCAAAGGGACTGTTAATAATTTCTTCTATCAGCTGATTTATAAGGGTCCTAAAGGGGGCTATTGAACTTAGAAGTGTCTCTCTACGTAGAGTCTTGAGGAAAGATAAAACTGGCCATGAATGAGCCATGATTTCTTTTTGTAAGCACTCTCTTTTGATAAAGAAAATAAAAGAACAAATAGGTTGGTGGATGTAGCCTCGTGGACGAGGTGAACCACATGAAAATGCTTGTCTCACTCTTGTATTATTATTATGTTGTGCATGCTTGTCTTCTTTTACATGATGATGCTGTTATAATGCCGTATAAATATTTTTGGGTAAAAAGATTTCTAAATTTTTTTTATATTGCAGACTTCTTAAATGGTTTTAGCTCTGAGGTATCAGAGGTAGTTTACATATGGTATCAGAGCGAGGTTGAAACGCTCGGGCCTGTTGGGCTCAAAACGCTCCACCAGGTTTTATTTTAACTAATGGTTGAATTTGTCTCTGTGAGCAAGAGAAAACGAACAAGTTCGCACTGTAATCCAGGAACCTCAAGTGTAGCCAATACACTTGTTTATTGAGTTGTGCAGGGGAAGTCGGCGGAAGGGAGAACCTCTGTGTTTTAAAGGTAATCTCTATGTTTTGGAGGAGGAACAAGTATGCCGGGTCAGTATCTAGGTCTGATTTCAATTTTATTCACTGATAATGTAAAATATAGGTATGCAACTTAGTATTAATATGTTGAATGCTGAATTGCAATAGATACATTGTTTGTGTATTTACAAGTTTTCGGTGCTTTCATTATCCTTTTGATTTATTATATCTGCAGTATTTCATTGGGAAATAACAGATCGGAAAGGGTCCATCAAATGTTATGTGTTTATCCTCCCCACGGTTTCAGTTGGACCTATGCACTTTGACTATGATATTCAGTCTAGTAGAGAGAATGCATTTTTAATTTTTGAGTATGTATGCCAGTTTATTCATTTTCCCTTTTAAAATAGTATATTTGACAGGTCTGGAAAGATCATATCTAGTATGTATTTTTCTGGTATGAATATGTCCTTTTGTAATCTTCCGTGGATGCATGATGCTATGGAATTCTTGACACCTCCGATGTTCTTAAGTTTATATAGTCCGAACACCAGTCCGATCTGCCCAAAGTTTTTTCATCAGACTGAGCCTTTGATTTGCATTTCGTATTTTTTCCTGAGTTGTGTTTTAGCTAATAACTCGATCTTATATTTTGTACGATTTCTTGGAGGTTGCATCTTATTCCAAGCCTGCGTTTTCTCCCTGAATATAGATCTCATTTTTCTAAGCTGCATTTTTGGGCTGAAGATATTGACCGGAGTTGCAATTTTGAGTGTTTGACACCTCGAATCCTCTCCTTGTTTGGCATAACTGTCTACCAAATCCCCGGAATGGGCTGGTTACATATGTTCATAGGGGGCGTATTAAGAACCATATGCCAATAATTGGGTCACTCATGCCTCAGCACGACACTTTTTGCAGCTTAAAATGTCCAGAAAAGTATTCAAAGAAATTTAAAAAAAAAATAAAAATCGTTAATCATCATTCAAAGGCTAATGTGGAAATGGTTGACTTATTGTTGTGAGCCAAAAATTATTGTATTACAATTTAAATTTGGATATGGTTGAGTTTGTTAAAGTTTATCTTTGGAATATGTCTCACGGGGCTTGAAAGCCGAAACCTAATTTTCTTAGCTAAACATTTCTAGGTATTTATTTAAAATAACTTCTCTTAACGAGAGGTCCCTCATAATGGAGAGTTGAATACTTTAATGTTTACCATTGGAATATTTTAATTTTTATGAGGAGTCCAATACTTTAATTTGGTTCTAAATTAAAAAGTAGAACATAGAATCTGGTGCTAAAATACTAAGATTTGGACCTTCCGATCTTCTTTCATACAAAGAAAGTAGATGCCCATAAAATGTATTATGATAAAATTAATTCTGCGTTTATTAATTATAAGGATGAGTGAATATTCTTGCATTAAATTTCCATAGCAGCAACCTGGAAGTCGCAAGCATTACCAGGGGTCATTTAAACTTGCACCATCCAGGTAAACTGCTACTATTCATTATTTTCTTTTACTTATTCGGCTGCACAGTTGGTGCTTGTAGTAGAGAAATGCGGAGAGGGCAACTCGTCCAACTGGTTAAACGCATTGCTGTGTTACTCCGGTAAATGGGTTGTGCAACTAAGCAATTGGAACGTCGCTGAAGACTATTTTTGTATATTAGCACCAAACAAAGGTAAGATTGGGATTTATTATATATGGTGCCGTTAAAATAGAACTCCCAGTCATATCACCGATCGGTGCAATGGGAGACTTTATTTTCTGGTAAATGACGTTATTCTCCCTAAAGGCTGCGAGTAAGATAAAAACGATTGGAGTAGGGTAACCTGTGATCCTGTTGGTTGGGATTCTATATCCAGGATCTGAACTCGCGAGGAGTAGGGTAAGCTTGTTTCATCTTGTTTATTTGATGTCTTATCAGGAAAGTTATTTTTTTGTGCCATATTTGTCTATTCCGTGATTTTGCTGCGAACACATACCCTCATTTCTGAGCAAGAAGTATTCTGATAACATTGAATATTTGTATTCTGGCAGCTAACAATGACGTCTGGGATTAACACTTATATGCACACACATGATCCGATATAGAAGACACGCTTGGGAGGGGTGTAAAATTATTGTCTTGGAAAAATAATTTTGCATATAAACAAAACCTTTCAATACCGAGAATCTTCACTGTCAGTCGTTGACAGCAACGAATGCCGAGTATATGGGAATATATAAAGGAACTAGTTTACAGGCTGGATTCAAAAGTTTTAAATGGAATGGTTTCAAACCCCTTATGTGTTGATGACCTTAGTTTTGGGTTAGTTTTGAATTTTGCGATATGTATAATCTCTGTGATTAAATGATTGTGTCCAGAGTTATTTTTCCTCGACATGAATAGAATAGCAATTTCAATGTGTTTATATACCAGCTGGGTTGTGAATAGCATATGACTGATTCTTATGTCCCTTATATCAATGGAGGCAGTTAACAGGAAGTGATCTTCCGTAATAACATCACCATTGTTTATTGTTTAGTTGAGAGGTCGTTGCCTAGTTGGAGGGTGAGTATTCTTGATTGATTGAGTTTTCCTTCTCTACCATAGATTCAAGTTTATTACAATAACCTGCATCATGTGGGACATGCTGGAATTGTTTGTGGTTCTCTAATGAATAGACATTTCAAGAATACGTTCCTGTGCAATATATGCTAGAAGTCGAATGTGTGCGTATGCAATTTATGTTCACTAGTTATATTGAATTCTTTATTCCAGGAAATGTAATGATTCTGCAATTTCTTTTTCTGGGAATCATTTAAGATGCTCCATAAGAAAGTACACTGTATTTTATATGCTGAGAAGTTAGTTATATTATTTTTTTGAAAATTGCTTTATGAGATTCACAAAATTCTCTATAACTAAATTGTTGTTGCCCTGGAACACATGCCCTGCATAAGAGATCATGTGGTGCAAAAGGCAGCTAATTGTAGGTATTGCATCAACTAGGACTTCTCGTACACATGAAAGGTAGATAACAGGGATAGTTGAACATAAACATAGGGTTTTTGAAAAATACGGTAATTCTTGGTTTTGGTCATGTAAGTCAAAAGGTTTGAAAGGACAATTGAAGGAAGTATCTGTTTTTAGTTACAACAGGAAAAATGGCTAGTACCATCACATAGTAATATCTGTTACACTTAACCCTTGTGACTTTATGTTGAGTTTATTATTGTTAATGTGTAAGGTGGTGTTTGCATTGTCAATTTTCTCAGGTTATATGTGGCATCTTGCGAATTGTGTTGATGTAAATTGGAAAGGTTTGTGGATTTGTGTGAATGCTTACTTATCAATTTTGGTGTTAAAAGAACTGAAAAGGATCTTACTGATGAATGAGAAATGGGCTAAGGCATGATTTATGCTAAAATTTGATGTTCTTTGAATTGATGATATACTGACCACCTATAAAGTGCTTGCAGGCATGGGTATTTATGGCCACAAAAGAGGCTAATGCTCGAGGACTATGATGAGTTAAATCTCATGTGTATAAAGTTATCACCAGAAGAGAGAGTGGTGATGGAGGTAGTGGTTAAAATCTACCTTGTTTTCCCCTGGGCCAGCGAGGGACCATTATGCATTCAGGGGATGCCCAGATGTAAGACATGTGGTTAAGACTCATTCCGCACACATTAGAGGACTGTCACATGAGTTGGGGGACTCTGTGAAGAGAATAACCTCTAGGCGCTGTGGAGGTGTGCGAGAACGGAGTGCCTCAGCTTGGTGAAGCACCCTAAAGGAGATACTGCTAAGAGGGGTACAGGGTATCGTCCTTGTGTTGGGTGGCTTGAATTGAAGAGAAAATAATAATGACAAGCACCCTGAATAGCACAGAGGAGATACACGAAGGGTTGGTATCGTCCTTGTGTTAGGTGGCTTGGATTGGTACTTGAAGTACTCATGGCACTTGATGTGCTGGGATGGAGGACATCCAAGAAAGGAACAATGCGGAAAAAGGTATGTGCATTGAAGGTAAACAAGTACCAATGAGGTAATATGTTGATTGATTGACATTATTGATATAATGGGATTTCAATGCTTATAGTCATGTTTTTATTGATGTATCAATTGCAATTGGAAAATAATTGGGTGATATGACACCAATGAACCCTAGAAAATTGCAGATTGCAAAAGAATCTATGACTTTTGTTTAAATTGAATTGTGATTTGGACATGAAGTACTGAAAGGACTAAATTATAGATATGATACTACAAAAGACTTGCTAAGTATGTTGCATAATGAATTGACTCTTATTGATGAAATTTGGGTAGACCTGATTTTTGTAGGTCCTACGAACCCACAAGGATCAGAAAGGAAAAAAGAGATTCGAGCAAGGCAAGAAAAGATGACTCCAAAAAAAAGAAAAAAAAAGGGTTTTAGAAACCAGAAAACACCGAGGACGGTGTTCTTTCTTTTAGGGAGGAAGGATGTAATATCCCTCCCCTATGCCCTGTAATATTTGTAATGTATTGTATGAGGGTTTCTGGGTGAGGAGCTCAAGTGCCAAGGCCCCACCCATAGAAAAAACTGAAAGTTGGGTAAAAGTTTATTCACCCAAAAGACATTATGATATAAATCATATCATAAGCACAAAGGAAAATTTAAAAGACAAATATTATTAATTGAGAGAATGTAGAGTATCATGACAGAACAAGGAAAAATATAATATTAAATCCTCCTTATGTTTCGGGCCTTAACCCTGGCATAATTAGAAGGGAGGTTCAGCTTGAATAAGGGAAATAAAATCTTCCCTGAACCTTGACAGTCGTGACCATTTAGTGACTGAAACAGTTGCTTAAATTTGCACCCTAATCTTGGCACAAATTAAGGGGAGGTTCCAAAAGGGAGTAATGACCTTTAACCTTGACAGTTGTAGGGACTGAATCGTTTTGACCTAGGCCTTATTTTAAAATTGACTGGATAGGAGAGGGGTGGGGGGCGAATCTTGGAGAAAACAGGAGAAAGAGCCTGTCTTTTAAGGGTTTTGTCTACTTTCTTGATCGTAGCTTGATGTGCCTGCCCTTTGGGGGTTTCATTCTGGTATGCATTCTTGTCTTGGGCTTATTTTTTGGGGACTGGATCTAAGACACCTTAAGCTAGGATCACAGCTTAAGTCACAAAACTGTTGGGATAGTTCACTGTCACTTAGCATTTCAATAAGACTCTGGTGTTGTATATCAGCTTTCCAAACAGTCATGTGTAATATGGGGGGGGTGCATATTTTTCTTTCCTTGCAAATAGTTCAAGATCTAGAATTGTCTGGTATTCTAGATAATTTTGAAGCACTTGATAACGGTACATTTCACTAAAATCCTATCACTGAAGACTCCTGCTAAGGCGCAGGTTTAAGCCATAGATACGATTTACTGTGATACTTGAATTTAGCACTTGCCAGGTTTTGGGATACATCGGTGTTGAATGATCCTAGGTGATGGTGCCTTCCAGTTGCTGTGTAATTTTATTATATGACCCTATTTATTTATCCCCCCAATCGTTGACAGGCAATCGTTATGCCTTTTGATCCATTATTGATAACTCACCTTGAGCCGTGGGCTCCCCTCGTAAAATGGAGTTAAAACATTGCTTGGAAAACTGGCATAATATGTATGAGATACAGCCTCCAGTGTATATCGAAGAACTGATCCACGTTAGGATTTACTGTTGCTGTGTATTTTTGGATTGAGAAAATCCGTGCTTTTACCTGCTCAGACTTGGATCTGATGGACATTCTTTCTTGCCTTAGATTTGAAATACGCGGAGCAGATGATCCTAAGTAGGGTCGAAGACTTTTCCTTTTTTTCCCATCAGCATCCTCAAACTCCCGAGCAGTCCATGGAGTGCTGTGTTTTTTGAATGCGTTGTGTTCCTAGGATACGCATCAGATTTAGGTCAATTACTCTGGCCTCGCCAAGACTGCTTTGCATGAGGTTTTCCTTGTTAAGTGTGGTCTAGATAGTAGTTGCATTTCTTTTTAATTATCTGTGACCTAGACCTTTTCCCTTCGGCTTCGAATGCCTTTGTTGATCTGATTTCTTTCATTTTTCTCCACTTCCTGGATGGATGTGTTTTATTAAGATCAACATTCATTTCCAAGAAGAAACATGATATCCTACTTCCTCCCTGCAGCACAAATACGGTTAACATTTATATTTTGAATGTTCTTGCATTTGAGATGGCGTATGCAACTAGGTTGTTTCTTCTTATTAATTAAAATTTAGTACACTGCGCACCATGAAAGAGTTTCTTTCGGATTTCACTAGGAAAAACCTCCTCGACTCATACACCTTGGTGGTTGGCGACTTGCATAAAGGCTGATTATGATGTCTGAATTTTACAGTTACATCTGTGTGCCTACTCCTTTAAGGAAACGTAGGAATTTTTTTTTTAGGAAAAATCTCCAGAAGAAACCTAGCTATGGGGAATAACTTGTTTAATAGGAAACCTGGAAAATTGGGACATTAATTGCAGTACTTGAACTTATTTTCAAAAATAGTATAGAAGGTAAAATTTTCCTAAGATGCCCACTGATTGGGGCTACCTAATTGTTGTAATAATTTAAGTTCACTATGTGCCCAAAGGGGCTGTTAATAATTTCTTCTATCAGCTGATTTATAAGGGTCCTAAAGGGGGTTGTTGAAGTTAGAAGTGTCTCTCTGCATAGAGCCTTGAGGAAAGATAAAACCGGCAATGAATGAGCCGTGATTTCTTTTTGTAAGCACTCTCTTTTGATAAAGAAAATAAAAGAACAAATAGGTTGGTGGATGTAGCCTCGTGGACGAGGTGAACCACATGAAAATGGTTGTCTCACTCTTGTATTATTATTATGTTGTACATGCTTGTCTTCTTTTACATGATGATGCTGTTATAATGGCGTATAAATATTTTTGGGTGAAAAGATTTCTAAATTTTTTTTATATTGCAGACTTCTTAAATGGTTTTAGCTCTGAGGTATCAGAGGTAGTTTACAAGCATATTTATTGAATAATATTGAACATGCCTATCTTTATTCCAAATATAATTAAATGTTATTATGTTTGTAATATTTATGTATTAAGAGAAAGGTAAATTTTTTATATATATAGATAGTATATAAAGATAAAACATATATATTGAGAGGAGGGTAAATTTGTTATATTAAAGTAAAGGTTTTAATATTTTCTTTTATTTTAAATTAATGATTTTTTTATTATCTAATATGACTTATAGAATTAAATACATTTAATGCAGTTAATAATAGATAATTTGATGCTATTAAGATATTGTGAAATTTTGTCTAAGAGGCTAAATTGTTTTTGGGGATATGAGAATAAAGTGAA
>LPNX010033103.1:3358-56502 GCA_001517045.1 Pseudotsuga menziesii
CTTTGATGGATTCCTTCCTATGTTCATTAGCTACTTATCAAGAAAGTGGATCTAGACACTAATGAGTACCTTGGGTTTTGGAGTTGCACTACTCATTCATGTTACATTCCCAAGGTTGCAATGGAGTCTATTTTTTGAGTGCTATGAAGATATTTACGTCTTCTTGATATGCACTTTGACATAGATATACATTGTATTTTCTTGTGACTATGATCTCTTTGATGACATAGATCCATCGTGTACTTTCTCGTGGTCATGGTCTAGCATTTCATTCCATGTATACAAAATGTAATGTGTTGGCGACCATGCTTCATGCTTATTCTAAGCATGGGTATTCCTACCTTGGGGATGACCTATATAATGATTGGTTGACGTTTGGTTACATATTTTCTTCGGTTCTTTGTTTTTAACGATTTCCCTTATGCTACAACTATGTTTATTGTAAAGTTTTTTATCCATCAGTTTCTCTTTCAACCTCACATTTTAGGGGGCATATGTTATACCATTTTTTGACACCCTCTGGGTTAATTGAGATTATTTTATACATATTATCTTGAGACACTTATCTTTCTACCCTTGATAATTAGTTTTCTAGCACTATCACCCTTCGTAGTCTGGTGGGAAAGCATACTCATAAACTATCTCCTTTTTCACCATAAGAAGAGGCGATAGTGTCACTTCTTGTACCATAGGTAGGTACGATAATCTCAAAACCTTATTTATTGGTAGAGTTACAAGGTGATTTGTTTGATGTGTTGGATCCTTTGAGGTATGGGATTTTGGACTTATGTTATAGTTGAAGTTGACAAGATCTAGGAGGCCACATTCATCCCCTCACATATTTCATCCATCTTTAAAATGAAGGTATTCCAAGAGATAAAGGGAGGAAAAACCTATACAAGTAAGTGATACACAATTGTGGAGAGACTCTTATCTACCTTAGCCTTCATTTAGATGTGAGCTAGCCTTGCTTGGTAGGGGGGCAAGGAGAAGGGATTGGAGCAAGGATCTTGGAGGAACATGTACCATGAATTAAGGTATGTAAATATGATGTGTTGGATTATTGTAACTTCAAAGAATATTCTATATTGTATTTCATTGGTCCCCAATGTTCCTATCGGGAGAATAATTAATGTAATCAAGTCATGTAGTCATGAGGAAAACCCTCCATTGTAAGTCGGGTCATTAGCACCCTCCATAATATAATATTAAGTTGTTATTGGTCCTCCTAGAGAATTCGTCCTAGTCAGGTATACTGTGTCTGACATAGTTGAATAAAAAGTCATGTGAATGAAAGAATATAAATAGGAGAGAGGTGCTCCTCATTTGTACACACACACTCACTTGTGCATAGTGCATGGAGAGAGAGAGAGAGAGAGAGAGAGAGAGAGAGAGAGAGAAAGAGAGATATCTGTTGGAGGGAGGTGAACCTATTTTTTGGTCTTGTCTTTTATCTTTTATACATCTTATACAGGGGAAGTTTTTGTTGGGTTTCTTCCCCATGAGGATTTCCAGGATAAATCTTTGTGTTCTTTTTGTGTGGTTGTGCTTGCCTATCTTTCAGTGATATTTTGGCTTATGGTTATGCTGTTATGATGCTAAATGTTATAAGATCTGATATAACAATTAAAACTTAACATGGTATCAGAGCCACCCCGAAAGAAGTAATTGTGCAGCCGAAATAGTGCTACAACTATAGCCATTGAAGATTAGGGTTTCATGCTTGAAAACCCTAAAATAAAAAAACTAGTAGTTTTGGTAGATTCGCTATATATCGATATTAGATAAGGTTCAGGGGCCAAAAATTTCACAAGATGAAGATAAATTCCTGCTTTACCCTGTGTAAACGTTTCAGCCTCAAATTCGCTATATTATGGGAGATATGATTCCTCCAAGTTAGGGTTCTAGCCTCTCCCATGATTCAGCCTTAAACATGTGACCTAGGGAGAATTAATATATCTCGGGCTATGAAGGTCCAAATGGAATTTCACAAGATGTTCCAAAAAGGTCATAGAATTTTATTTTTATGGTCAAAATTTCAGACCTCGAAGGTGAACCAGTGACATGTGGAAGCTCGTATAAATTTTATCTTTTGAATAGTCCTGAAATAAGATATCTTGGTAAAATGAACATAAGTCCCAATTGGAGAAACCAATTCTGGTCTAACTTGTGGTGTTGGAAAGAGGAAATGTGAGGATACCTCAGTAAGAATTTTCAGACATAGAGGAGCGTTAATTTCAGATATACCACAGAAACAATATCAAACATTCTCTAGAAGAAACTGAAGAAAACTAGGGCATAAGATATTTTGCAGTTCTGATCATAGTTTTTGGAAAATGAGTATACTGCTCAGCTCACCTTGAGGAGGTGTATATTTCTATCCAATCAGAAATTAAATATACATCATTTGAAAATTTATGGTTTCTCTGTCAAACCCTAGGTCTACCAGAAGTAGCATTCCAAAAAATCTTTCAAGCAAGCATGAGATTGAAGCAATCTCAGTGGTCAAAGAAGAAGCTGCTAATCCAGAAGGAGACAATGAAAAAAAAACAAAGATAGGTATTTGAATTTACTTTCCTATATATGTTGTGTATTATTCATGATAGAATTTTTGCATTAATGACAGTATACTACTAATATGCATGTGATGGGTAAGTATCCCATGGTGCTATACAACTCTCCATTGATACTTGTCTAGAATGAAGCCTCTTTGCTAACATATTGGATTAGTGCACAATATAAATGATGTCATGGTAGAGATGGAAGGCATCTAGAAAGTTTCTGTGAGATATGGATGAATGTTGTATTGGATAAACAGTTGCATGATGCATAAGAATTTTTAGTTATGCATATGTTCTATGAAATGGTTCTAACCATGCAATTGGTACATTTGACTTGTAGGAAAGGTCATGTAAAACTACCTACAAGAAAAGGAGGATGAGACCTGTTCTAAAGAGAAAGTGATGACAATTCAAGATTCACTCCAATAAACATGAATCTGAATCACCCAGGGTCAGAGCTTTAGAGAGGGGTAGATCCACCTCGAAAGATGAAGACCACCTTGGGTACTTGAGATAACTCAAGATGACGAAAAGTATGGCGAGACTTCCAAAACAAAGTAAGAGGCCTCATACACACTCTAGTTGTTTAACACATCTGGGTGACATCATTGATGCAAACCCTTCCATCTATGGAAGTGTTGCCACCTTTAACACACCTGGGTCATGTAGCAGAAATCTTCAAGCCACTCGGTGTGTCCTTGGGGGCAAGTCTCGAGTCAAGGCTGTCACCTTGTTCTTGACTCCTCCGTTTAGGCTCAACTCCTAATGAAGCCAAGGGGGGTAGACCCTATTAAGTTACTAAGGATAATTACTTAGTATGGTGATGTTAAACTGAATGAGTTACTTAGGAGTTTGAAAATTAACTATAGACAATCAAAGATGACAAGATATGAAAATAAACACACGAAAGCACAATGCTGAGACACAATATTTATATAAAGCAAGAAAATAACCAGTGCCTTAGAATGGAGTCAAACAATAAGATTAATATACTTGCATGTGCTTGGAGTGAATGTTTTGTGATTGCCTCTTGGTACGTTTTAAGTTAAATTTGAAGTGTGAGTTGATTAAAATTAGGCAAAAGGGGGACTCCAGATATACCCGAGAGTACTTGGAGTATGTCCAAAACTAAACCTTCATGGCTACCCGCAAGGAATATGTGGGCTGAAATGGAGTCTCTGGGGCTATTGTTCATAATGCACCCATTAGGGTGTGACAGATATCGGTGCCCCGAGGTCACTTTTCAGAAGTTCCCGCTTCCTTTGGGTATTTTGCCACCGTGATGGTTTGATCTAGGTGTTGGATTTTCACCTGTTGGTTTGTTAATTTGGGAGAGTGAGTCCTAATTATACTATTCAATCAATTTCTTTTGATACAGCTTGACTGATCAGACGAACCACACCCAAGTGTAGAGCATACACACCAGAGTCTTGTCAATTTTAGTAAATTTTACAATGGGTGTTCTTGTTTAAAAGAAAACCCTCCAGGAACCTCTTTTGATCCAATTGGATCTCAATTGGGGAATCGAGGAGGGGTTAATTTTATAATAGATAAAAAATAAATGATATAAAAGAAACAGATACACAATTCTAGTTTTCTAATTAGTCCTACCACGAATCTCTTTCCCCTTTTGGTTCACTCGGGAAGTCGTGGGGTAAGTATTAAGATTACTTTGAAATATAAAATATGGAATATGAAATTGATATTGAAATAAATTATACTACCCTGTAGATTAGATCAATTCTAGCTTGAAATGAAATGAGCAAAAAACAACAAAAGGACACCGACGCAAATCCCCCCAGGGGGGATGGGGAATGGGCTCGAAAGAGCCTATTCAAAGAATTATTTTTTATTAACAGTGGTTACAATATCAAAGAACTGATATAATTCCTCTTGATCCTTATACAAAGTGAAATCAAGAGCTTACAAAGTGCGAAAATTAAAAGTTTTAGTCAAATGAGAGACCCCTGGGGGGATTTGAACGCTCCTAAGGCCACTTCCGAACAGCATCTTCCTTTCTTTCTGTCAAACCTGATAAAAACAAACAACCATATCAGACTGAAATATGCCCAAAATCACTCTGAAAGCACCTTTGGGTCAGCTCACTTTTAACCAAAAAAGGTAAGCTGAAAACTAGTTAAAAGGGGAAAACAGGAACCAAGGAAAGCAGGATTTCCTTGGGATATTGAATTTCCTTTTGGGAAGCCAATAAGATGTGCACTTTTATTGTAGAATATTAAATTTTATCATACAGCAAATGAAACTACCTTAACAGCAAGCTATGAATTTTCACTAAAATGCTTGCGAAAATATGGTAATTTTAGCTAGATCTCTTAAAATTGAACTTTATGTGCAAAACAAAACTAATATATAGACTTGGGAAGGGATATTACTAACTAGATATATGTGTATTTTTCTTGATGAGACAGATCAGAGTAATAAGAAACCTTAAAAGTAACCAGTTTGAAGAAAATTTAAGATTTTTAAAGGAGAGAAAGGGGAGGAGAGGTGCTTGTTGTTGAAGCAGATATGCAGAGGAAACTTGGTAGTGAAGCACCGAGGGGCACGATCTTAGCAATATCTATTAGAAATCAACGTAATCAAACATAAACCGTAGATCTTCCAGTCACGGCAAACCTGTAAGCTACACAACAACTCCTGCAAACAGAACCATTAAATCTGAAGATACATATGAGAAGTAGATGATACATCATGCAAATAATCTTATTTAGCATACAGGTATTAGATCATTCAAACATATGCAAAAAAATAGAAGTAAGCTTACTTACAATGATCTATCCCTATGATTTCATTAACCATTCAGTTAGACAATAGTTAAGTGCAAAAAATTGAAAAAATAGCAGTTTCACCTCGAATGCAGCATGACAATGATAATCCACACATGAAAGGTACTCCACAATTGAGTCTCCAAAGATTCTCTTTATTTCAACAGATGATGATCAATACACAGTTACAATGGCAAGCCCTTCAGTCCAGCTCTAACTAGCTTGGAAGAGGGAGCCTCAAGCAAGATATATACAAAATACAGGCCATCCAGCCCAGGGGGGGTGAAATTCCTCATGGAATCAGATGAAATCAGTTGATGGAGAGTCCATCAATGCAGAACTGAAGCTGAACTGGGACTACTTGTCAACCGGGGGCTTGATTGAGCTGACACATCAACCCATACACTGGCACATCAGTCCACAGAGCATCCAGGAGAGTCCACACATGTGGAGGAGAGAGAGAGAGGGCGCAATTACCCATGAAGACAGCTGAAGATCAACTCTAGATCTGATTTGATCACCTCCTTCAGTCAAGGATTTGTTAGATCTAGTCAATCTGCTTCAGATTTGACTGATTTCAATCAAATCGGCTGAGAATCCACTGATTTATGATTTTGGATTTGCTCCATTATTCATCAATTTATTAATTAAAATAATCAATAATTGATTTGTGGGGCTTTCTGACCTGAGTGATGGAAAATCACTCAAAACTAGGAAACAGTGGGTCCATGGGTTTACATGGTGCTCTTAGCTTGAAAATGAGCACCTACATGACTGAAACTGATTATTTGGCCCACTTTTATTACAAAATCAACTTTTCCAATTAAACTATTAAAAAATAGCCTAAGTTTTGGAAAAATTAAATTTTAATAAAAAACATTGAAAAAACTAAAAAATTGAAAAATTGAAAAACACCTAGGGGAACTTAGACATGTTCATATGACTCGATAATGATGTCTAGCATGTTTATATATTGACACATAGACTCTAATAACCTCAATAGGCCTAAATGCCAAGCCCACCACCCCAACTTTGGAGGTATGGAGTGAAAAACTCGAAAATTATCAGTCGTTTATTCAACAACCAATAATAACCAAGGGAAAAAACACCCTGGGCTGATCAGATTGACAAATAAAGTCTAAGAGACCGAGTCTTTTACAAAAACTATCATGCTAGAACATTTATTACAACTCCCCCATGGGGTATGAACATGTGATATAGTACAACAAGCACTTCCCAGAAGTACTTCCAAAGGTCTTTTGAAGTCCGAACAAGTTAACCCTGTCCGGTTCACTAGGCTCACTTGATAAAAAACCACTAAGTATAACCATTAGAGGAAATTTGGGGTCTAAAATGGGCCTTATAAGAAAGCGTGCCAAAATAAGTTTTTGTGAGTTGGAATTCAAGAACCAATAGAGTTTCAATAAAATAAGTCAACCATAATGGTTGAATTGACATATTTGTCATTAAAANGTATTTCTTGTTTTTGGGGTAGCGGGGTCCATCAAAAGTATGCAGTGTGGGTACTCGTTGGATGCAAAATCAAATTCTGCATCCAATGAGCTCTCCTGATCGAAATTTGAGTAAAAACACAATGAGATATGTCGAAAAGACGAATAAAAAAGTAGTTTTTTTCTTTCTTCCTCCAAAATTAATCAATATTATTTTATTGTTTTAACTATTATTTTATTATTTTAAGTATTATTTTATTATCTTCCGTAGGAGGCCCATTTTAGACCCCAAAATTCCTCTAATGTTAGGTGGTAACAGGAAGAAGCTATGATCAAAGAGTAATAGTTTATCATGAGGAATGATGTCTACGATATGGTTTCGATACCTGAAGGGAAGTTCGTAGTGTCATCCATATGGATCTATGAGAACAAGTGTACAAAGAAAGGTCTATGGTTTGTCTCAGAAAGAATAGACTATGGAATGACTACTCTATTGACCAGACACACTTCTTCAGTGGAATTATATATCAAGCAAAGAACTACCTGTACAGAATATGATTTGTACGAGCTCAAAAGGTACCCATAGAAAATCACATCTAGGAGCTTGATAGATAACCTAGAGTGATGAATATCTTAACCTTTTCTACAAGGTTGAAAATGGAAACTGTTGTCCGCCGATTGCACACCAGTAGCAGAAATCTTTTGAAAGCTGTCTCCTCACTTAGGAAAGTGGGAGAGGTGTGACCTTGGGGGTAAGCATAGAGCTAGGTACTGTCACCTACTCCTAGCTCTTCCGTTTAGGCTAACTCCTAACGAAGCCAAGGGGGGTAGTCCCTACAAAAGAGTTTCTATGGCTCTTAAGTTGTTAAAGTGTTTTGATTAGTTGCGGATGCGGATGGGTGTTGTTTAAGAGTTATTATGATTTGAAGTGTTTAATGTGATGAATTTAACACAAGAAAAAGCAATCCACGTTGCTATCACCGGAATTGAAATATAGACAAATATTTGAGAGCTTCACGAAATAGATAAAGCATTCACAGATATGATTTATAATCAAACATTCGATGGACAAATGGCCCAGATTATCAACAATGCTAAAATATGGGACTAGTGCCTATGGAGTCAACTTATCAGAGATTCTTTGAGTGTAAACATGTGAATCCCAAAAAGATGCCAGTGAATGTTAGGTTTTGCAAGTGCTCTTGGTAAGTTTTCAGAGTTTTTTGTTTGTGATCTTCACTTATGGTGGCTGGATGTCCTAACCGGTAATACCTTAAGTGGCTCCGTTCGAAGACATGACGGACCTGTCTGGGGTCAAAGGTAAGTGTTCAATAACTTAACTACCAGTTCCTAGATTAGGTAGCCCGGCGCCCATACTGGGAATTTTCCCACATGCCTCGGTATTTATCGAACAATGCCGGTGCGTTGGTTATGGGGAAAAGTTTTAGTTAAGTTCCTCTTGTGGGGTTTAAAGATCCAATGCCGTTTCTGGGTATTCCGATTGAAGATCAGTCAGAGCATACTCCGGCAAAGGGGGAAGGGGGTTAATTAATTAAAGGGATGTGAGTTGTGAATTTTATTAAGTTAATTAATTAAAACTCTCCGACAGAAAGCGCTTTTGACCTCGTCTTATGACAGTGATTCAAGAGACTTAGTTAATCTATATGCTTGATGCAAGGATGTGCAGTGGGAATTCTCTCCGATAGAGAGTGCTCTTGACTTGGATTACGGCAAGTTCAAGAGACTTTCAAGATTAATTGATTAACTTATTAAACAATGAAAAAACAACTCTCCGATAGAGAGAACTCTTGATCTACCTTATGGTGTGATTCAAGAGATTTGCATAGTTGATTTACTTAGAATGGTAGACAATTTAAAACAGAGTAATCAACTTAATTAATGATCTAGAAGTGATGAATCAACAATTAGTGATCTATGCATGAGATATAATCAATTATGAAAACAAGCACTAATCTAAGCATACACACAACACAAGCCTCCTCAAATGGGGGAGGATGAGAGTGGGGACTTAAAAACCCCACTCAAACACAAGATTTTTTTTATTAAACTTTATACAAAGTGCCTTAAGGATTTTAATCCTTGAAAGGACTTTTCAAATGAAAGCAAAATCACTCTACTTAATATTAGGACTTGTGTAAAAAAGGAGAGTACTTTTACTTTTACTTTTAACTTTTCTCAATACTTTTCAAAAAACAGGGAAGAGGAAGTTTGAAAGAGAGAGAAAGAGCAAAGCGAAAAGAGGGCTGAAACGAAGGAAGATGAGGGAAAGAAGGCAAGAAAACGAAAGGAGGAGCAAAACCAAAGAAGGGGAAAAAAGGGGCAGCCAACTATGAAGCTAAAGGAAGACAAAAATTTAAGAAAACGGGACAGCGAAAGAGAAAACAAATGGCTGTCATAAAAAATGAAAAACAGGAGAGTGAACAAAAAGTGGACAAAAAGGCCACAAACAAGGTTGAAGAGGGCCCAAAAACTAGGACAAAAAAGGGGCAAAAGGAAGGAAAACTAGGGCATGCTAGGGCTGTCCAAAATGGAAAAAAGGGGGCTGTAAAACAGTAAAAAAAAGGGCAGCGAACAGTCAAAAGAGGACTGTCCACAAGGAGGAAAAAGAGAGCTGTCCAAAGCATGAAAAAAGGGGTGAAAACTAGGTAAAACGAGGGCTGTCCAAAGAGAAGAAAGAGGGCTGCAAATCTGAGTGAAAAGAGGGCAGCGATGAAGGAATGATAAGAAGGGAAAAAACCAAGCAAGGAGAAAAAGACTAGCAAACAAGAAAAACAAGGGGATCAAGAAGCAAAGGGAGAACTAGAAGAGGGAAGTTTAGTAACCAAGAAAGTATTTGAAATTATGGATGGAACCCAAGAGAAAGAGATAGACTCCCAGATTTCTTTTTGTATTTTGAAGAAGAAGATCTTTGTAGGTCCTGCAATGAAAGTATTAGATTAAAAAGGTTGCTTGAATCCTGGGATAGAAGCAGCTGAGCTCACACCCTTCTTCAACTTGTGAAGCCTGAAAACACACTACAACTCAACACGAAATGTGAGATCAAAATACATGCTAGTATGCTAAGAAAATTGAATCATGATCAACATTATGTATATACTGATTACTCATGTCCATCAAAATACTAATCTACTTCACATAAACAATCAAGTTGAACTACAAATGATTGTTCTACTGTGCCAACAATGGCCCTCTTGAGCTAGCAAATAAACAATTTAATCTCACATAAGCATTAAAGAAAATAGGGGTTAGAGACAATATCACCTCAACCAATTGCAAAAAACTACCACATCCAAGAGATCATGGACCTCCAAAGTCTGATCTTTATTAACAAATTAAAGCAAATGCTTGATACAATTTCTCAGAGTAACTCTACTACAAAAGTCCATCAAAATAGAGTTGAAAGAGCCTCTTTTTAACAAATGAGAGAGTGCTAAAACCCTAAAACCAAAAACCAACCCTAACCAGCTTAGCCACCTAACAAAGATCCCAGACCTAAACTGGAGAACCGAGAGTGAGGGGAGGCCTCCACCCAGGCAAGGCGCCCCCACTCCAAACCTGTGCACTGAAAACAAGCCAAGGATGAGGCCACATGTGTGAGTCTGGATGTAGGTAAGCTCATCCTTTAGGTCTGGCAGGAGCCTGAGCTAGGTTTGGGAAGCCCATTGATGGTGTAAGCTTTAGTCTTTACCTCGATCAAATCGCCGGACCAATGAGAGCTCTCCATCTCATCTTTAGCTGGAGATGACATGTCTGAGAACTGATAATAAATTAATTGCTCTCTTAATGATGACTGAAGCTGAGCTATGATAACTCCAATCATCATAAGTGTTCCATGAGATGTCATTTAGCCTTTTATTTTATTAAATTTGGATTAATTTTGAGAATTTTAGTTTTCTCCAAAATAATCATTTTTTTTAATAAAAACATTTTTTTTTACTAAAAATCATTTTTTACTCAAAACTGACGTTTGAGTAAAAAGGCATTGTGTCCGATTGCTGATCTGAAAGTTGGTTCTGACTGGCTGGCTGATAAGGAATGATTTTTGGCTTAAGGTTAGAGCCTTCAATCACTGAATTCCAAGTCCGGATCATGAACGGGTTTTTTCCATTTAATTTATGGAAAAATTAACCCAAAAAACTTAGGAAAATTAATTAAAAATTAAAAAATA
Source organism: Pseudotsuga menziesii (assembly GCA_001517045.1). Taxonomy (NCBI): domain Eukaryota; kingdom Viridiplantae; phylum Streptophyta; class Pinopsida; order Pinales; family Pinaceae; genus Pseudotsuga; species Pseudotsuga menziesii. The sequence continues at coordinate 14,346 of LPNX010033103.1, forward strand.
ATTTTTCACTGTTCGAAAAAGATTTTTTCAATTTTTTTTTATGTGTCCAGATGACTTAGGACATGACCATGATCTATCTAAATAATTTCTAGTAGGCTTATAACACTCAGTTGGGCTCTAATAACCCCCCAAGGCCTAGAATTCAACATCGGGCATTCCAGCTTTGGAGGAAGCGGGAGAAAACCTCGTCAATTATACTCGGCTGAAGGCAAAGCATAATTGTCAGGGGCAAAAAACTCCCTGGAATACCCTATTTGCAATTCTACGTCTTAGGAGACCGAACCACTCAAAAATATCCTACTAGCACATTTTATTACAAACCCCGCGGGGCCATGGTCAAAATTATTCAAATATAAAAGTGACTAGACAATATTGGCTAGACAAGCAGACGGATCAACTGATACACTGGAATCAGACTTTGAACAAGTCTGTCAACTAGCGGCTCCTCAGGTAACCCAACTTATGGTACAAAAAGTTGGATAACAGAAACCTTTAGCAGACAACAAGCTCACAGTTGGGTGCAAGAAGAACTTTTTGACAAAGTTCAAGATAAAGGGATCTTGGTATCTAGTAACCTGAGATGGATAGATAGTAGTATAGGATGCTACCTATCACTCTAGTAAATAATGTAGAGGGAAGATGATGCTCCACTTTAGGGGGAGTGACTAGAGAAGATCTTTGAGTTCAACATGGTATGACATGAGGGATAGCTTCCTGATGGACTAAGATTTTACCAAGAGTAAAGTGGGTTCCAACCTTCAAGTTTGAATGCGGAAGAATAGGATATGTCGATGACCTGACAGAATGAACTCATGAAAGATGCAATGATGGAAGAATACCAAAATGATGTTTGGGATATAGTACTCAAACTAGAAACCAAGAGTGTGGTATCTTCTAAATGAATTTGCAAGATAAAATATGTTCCTGATGGAAGTAAGGAAATATTTGTGGCTAGAGGATTCTCTCAGACAGAGGGAATTGATTATGAAGAGACACTTGCCCTAGGAAGCAAGGTACACTTCCATTAGAACTATCATGGCACTTGCTTCCATGATGAAGTGGGATATACACCAGATGGATGTAAAGACAATTCTTCCTTAATGGTGTGATTTAGGAAGAGGTTTACATCGAATAGTCACAAGTATTTGAAGTGGAAAACAAAATGACTCATATATGTAAGTTGAAAAAGACGCTGTATGGACTGAAGCAAGCCCCTAGAGATTGGTATGGAAGAATAGATAGCTTGGACTTACCAAGAGTAAATTTGATCCTAACCTTTACCTTAAGGTTATGGATGATGAACCTGACATACTATTGAAGTATATGGATGATCTATTTCTGACTGGAAATGAGAAACATATCACAGATTACAAGAAGAAGCTAGCTGAATAATTCGAGATGAAAAGATCTTGGATTGATGCATTATTTCCTAGGGCTAGAAGTGTGGAAGAGCTTAGAAGGAATATTTCCAAACCAGGGAAAGTATGTTGTGGAAATATTAAAAAGATTTGATATGTTGGATTGTAAAGCCATGGCCACACCCATGGATTCCAACCTGAAGTTGTTGGATGATGACTTGTTATAATCAGTGGATGTGACTCAATACAGATAGATTATTGGGTCGTTGATGTATCTAACAAATACCAGACCAGATATTTTCTTTGCTGTGAACACCTTGAGTCAGTATCTAGTTCAACCTAGACGTGTTCACCTGGTAGAGGCAAAATATGTGATGAGATATCTAAAAGGAACTATAGACTTTGGTCTATACTATGATGGAAACCATGACTACATATTATATGGCTATATAGATGTAGATTGGGCTGGAAGTGTCTCAGATAGAAAGAGCACATTAGGTGGATGTTTTTGTTTGGGGTCTGCTATGATTTCATGGTTTAGCAGGAAATAGTCCAATGTTTCTCTTAGCATGGGTGAAGCAGAATACATAGCAGCTTGCTTTGCTAGTTGTGAAGCCATATGGCTTGAGAAGCTAATTTCATGTCTATTTAAACTGGAGCTAGATACCACATTGAGTCTATGTGATAACCAGAGTTTTATAAAGATGATAGAGAACACAATGTTCCACAATAAATCGAAGCACATAGAAATCTGGTATTTATACATTCGAGATATGGTATAGAAGGGAGCCATAAATATCCAGTATGTGAGTACCGATGAACAAGTTGCTGATGTGTTAACAAAGACTCTATCTCGAATAAAGTTTGAATACTTTCGAGACAATATTGTTGTTGTTCAAAAATACCTTACCTGAAAGGGGGAGCAGTGATGTTGCAGTGGGATTGTATCATCCCTGGACACTTGCCCTAAAGTGATATGTAGACTTTTGTCTCCGAGAAAGAAGTGGGATTGTACCATCCCTGGACACTTGTCCTAAAGTGATCCGTAGATTTATGTCTTAAATGAAAAATAAGTGGGATTATATCATCCCTGGTCATGCGTTCTAAAGTGATCCATAGACTTATGTCTCCGAGAAAGAAGCAAGATTGCATCATCTTTGGACACTTGTCCTAAAGTGACCTGTAGACTTATGTCTTCGAGAAATAAGCATGATTGTATCATCCCTGGAAACTTGTCCTAAAGTGAGCCATAGACTTATGTCTCCGAGAAAGAAGCAGGATTACATCATCCTTGGACATAAGTCCTAAAGTGATAGGGAGTGATTATCCTGTAATAGTATTCGGTAACTTCGGTCCTTGAGAATGTGGTAGGATTGCACCATCCTTGAATGTAAGTCCTAAAGTGATAGGGACTGATTATCCCGTAATAGTATCTGGTGACTTCGGTCCACGAGAATGTGGTAGGATTGCATCATCCTTAGACGCAAGTCCTAAACTAATAGGGAGTGATTATGCCCTAATAGTATCTGGTGACTTCGGTCCTCGAGAATATGGTAGGATTGCATCATCCTTATACCTAAGTCCTAAAGTGATAGGGAGTGAATATCCCGTAATAGTATCCAGTGACTTCAGTCCTCGAGAATGTGGTAGGATTGTATCATCCCTAGACTTAAGTTCTAAAGTGATCCGTAGACTTTCATCTTCGTATTGTGGATTGCAGGTTATTGCTAATGATGATGATGTTGTTGATCGAAATATCAAAGTATTGTCGATGATGATGATGTTTCTGATCGAAAGATCAAAGTATTGATGATGATTTTGTTGATCAGAAGATCAAAGTATTGATGATGATGTTGCTGATCAAAAGATCAAAGTATTGTTGATGATGTTCAAAGTATTGATGATGATGATGATGATTGAAAGATCAAAGTATTGCCGATGATGTTGCTTAAAGTATTGCTGCTGATGATGATGATGATGATCGAAAGATCAAAGTATTGTTGATGATGTTGCTCAAAGTATTTTTGATGATGATGATGATGATTGAAAGATCAAAGTATTGTTGATGATGTTGCTCAAAGTATTGTTGATGATGATAATGATGATCAAAAGGTCAAAATATTGTTGATGATGATGTTGCTGATTGAAAAGACTAAAATGCTGATGTTTTCGATCAAAAAGATCGAAGTGCTACTGCAAAGGATCGAGAAGATCAAAGTTCTATTGCAAAGGATCAAAAATATCAAATTTCTGCCACAAAGGATCGAGAAGATCAAAGTGTCGCTGCAAAGGATTGAGAAGATCGAAGTACCACTGCAAAGGATCAGAAGATCAAAGTGCTGCCAAGAAGGATCGAAAGATCAAAGTGTTGATGCAAAAGGATAAAGTGATCATATGATGTAGAAGATGAAGACATTAAAGAGTAGTTGTTCGAAGCTACTGATGAATGTTGAAAAAATTCCTATGACATATAGATGTATCACCCTAATGATGTTGAAGATGCTCTCTCTCCTTCTCCTACTGTTGTTGTTGTTGTTGTAGAATACCCTTCTCGTTAAGGGACAGTGTTGAATTATTGTAACTTCAAAGAATATTCTATATTGTATTTCATTGGTTCTCGATGTTCCTATAGGGATAATTATTAATGTAATCAAGTCATGTAGAGTCACAAGGAAAAACCCTCCGTTGCAAGTCAGGTCATTAGCACCCTCCGGAATATAATATTAAGTTGTTATTAGTCCTCCTAGAGATGTCGGCCTAGTCAGGTATATTGGGGCTGACATAGTTGAGTAAAAAGTCAAGTGAATGAAAGAATATAAATAGGAGAGAGGCGCTCCTCATTTGTAGACACACACTCACTTTTGCATAGCGCATGGAGAGAGAGAGAGAGAGAGAGAGAGAGAGAGAGAGAGAGAGAGAGAGAGAGAGATCTGCTGGAGGGAGGTGCACCTATTTTTGGGTCTTGTCTTTTATCTTTTATACATATTATATAGGGGAAGTTTTTTCTGGGTTTTCTTCCCCATGAGGGTTTCCCAGGATAAATATTTGTGTTCTTTTTGTGTGGTTGTGCTTGTCTATCTTTCAATGATCTTTTGTCTTATGGTTATGCTGTTATGATACTAATTTTTTTTTTCCTCGGTTTATGATACTAAATGTTATAAGATCTAATATAACCATTAAAACTTAACATAATGTACTTTTCTCCATTATAATAATATGTAAATACATGTTTCCCCCTTATTGTAGTGTTAATTAAGTGGTTTATTATTCATTGGAATGACATATATTATTTATCCTTGATCAAGTTAGATTAGATCTTGAATTCTTGATTTTATAATTGGTTGGAAAGGTTTGAGGATTGGTATGTGTGCAGGTAGCATTTGTTAGGAACTAGAGCAGGATCTCTATAAGCTACACTAGCCGTGAATATACAAGGACAACTGTCATTGAAAAAGTGAATTATGCAATGGGTATTTCTCCCCTATTACGTGCAGATGCACCAACCTTAGCTCGTCTAGAGCATAGTGAAGAGTTCAAGGGAAAAACAGAAAACTAAACTACTCGAATAACTAAAAGAAAATATTTTTTATTATTTTAGCATGTATGTCAACTAAACTAGTGAAAGAAACAAAAAAGTCAACACACCTTTCTCATGCAAGATGGGCCACCATAGCCATCCTCGGAAGTGGTTCCACAACTCCACGGGTTGGTTCTCCAATTGTCTCCGTAGATAGTTTTCAAATAGGGAATGGCTCCAAATTGGGTACTGAGAAAGTATCAACGTACACCATGGGAAATGGCATGGCAAGGGGAATAATGGTAGCAAAGGATGTGGTATACCTGAGAACAAAATGGAATAGTGTAACCACAAGTGAATGAAAAGGTATATGTGTGTTGGAAGAGCCCTTCACAATGTATTTATAGTATGGTCCTAAGGTTTTTTTACCTAAGGTGAGGACCCATGGTATTTTCTTTCGCATGGTATTTATTTGTTGTTTTTTTAGCTTTTCACTTTTTTAGGGGTTTTTAACCCTTTTTGGGAGAGAGTGAAGGTAAACCATAATAAATGATCACTATCCCTTCATTTATCAGAAGGAATAATGGTGGACCATTTTTTGTGGAAATACAATTGTGAAGGTCAAAAGTAAGGGAAATATGGTTGCAATATGATGTATGTATATGGTTTAGACCATGGATATCTAGGTGAACACTTTTTTGGAGTTAACAAATTCCTCCCTGATGTGTGAGGACATGAACTCATCGTATGGCTGATGGACATCATAGGATCATGGGAATAATGGTGACAATAGTGGAGAGATTGGGGAGACCTGCAGAGAAGTGGAGCTTTCTCATTCGAACTATGACATAATTTGGTTTTTTATTATTGGTTCTAAAAAATGGATGAGATACATATAATGTGTGACATGTATATGGATGAGGCGAGCATACCCATGCTCGTAACAATGTGAAAAGAATAAATAATGGGATCAAGGCTCAAAACATGGGAGTCGATCAATACATATACAAATGATGATACATAATGGTGGAATCAATGGGAGGCTGAATACAATGCTGATCTGAAGAACTGATACATAGAAACAATGGTATTCTCATGGAATGCAATATCATCACAACTAATGCTCTGCTGGATCTAGAAGTGTACATAACTAGGGGGACTCAATGACTAAGACTCATAATCTCTGTGGTACAATATACAGCATAAAGTACTAGAGATACATGCAAGCACAACACTGGGGTCTTCGGAACACTATCACCAACGCAGCCCAAAAATCACAAGGGACAAGAAACTCCGTGGGTCCCATAGTAGACTCATCAATGTGATAGATTCAGGTGACAACTGGGGTCTTCGACAAAGTAATCAATGGACCAATACCCTGTATGAATCTCAACGGTGCAATGATGTAGCTGAAGTCAAGAACGTGATACACAACCAACTTGAAAGGCACTAATGACTCCGTTCAAGTGGTCCAAGGAACTCATCAATAAGGTGGATGAAACCAGGATACAGGGACCTCTAGGTTTATCCTCTAGAATAGATGTGTTGACATCGATAGAGGGATACCTACAACTAATAAAGGCAATGATGTGTCCTTGAGTAGAAGCATGAGGGTACTAACCAAATATGTGTAATCAATCTGGGGACTGATACCGTTAATGGGGGAATAGGGGCAGGGGAGTACAGGCGACTCAAACTTCCTTTGTTCAGAGTATGATGCCATGGATGACCTGGAAGCAAATGAAACTAACTCATGGGAGAGGGATAATAGATATAATACCAGGAAGATAACTACAAATTGGAAATACTGAGGGAGGTAAATGGACTAGTGGTATGTAGGGGATCTAAGGAAGTCTCATCATAGAATACTCTGAACAAAGGAGACCCAATGGGGGGAAGCTTCCATACTATGATATCATATGTGGTGGTGCCTAAATAAATCGTTTGGGCCTTCTTCATAGTTTACGGATCATGAAGAATGGATAGAAGTAAGCTCGGTATGACACGATGTCATGGATTTTTAGATAGCCCAAGAAAGTAAATGCTCGATGGTGTTTTCATTTTTAGAGAGTCTGAAAATAGGAAGAAGACTCCGGTGTGGTCTATTTTTTGATAATAGTATCCTAAGCCCGAAAAAGGATAAAAGTATACAAAGGAGAGCTCTCCCAATATTTGGGGAAGGAAGAATTATTTACTGTTGGTAGTCCAACCAGGTTGGAAAAGGTTAAACCTATACTGACTAGACAGTTGTTCAAATACTTTTACGAGCATGAACGAAACCAAGTTTGCTCAGAAATCTTTTCTTTATGAGAGGGTTGGAAAAGAGCTTAAAGACAACCCATAATGAGCTTTTTCATAAAGTACGGTCCCAATGCCCGAGAAAGAATAAAAGTATACGAAGGGAAACGTTCCTAGCTGGAAGGTGCTAGGCTGATCCTTTTCTTATAATAGTCTATGTGGTCCAAAAAAAGAAATAAATGAGGCCATATAGACACCCTTTCAAATACTTTAATGAGCATGAAATGAAGCAAGAGTGCTCGACAATATTTTTATTCTTTTAGGACTCAGAAAAGAGCTTAACAAAAACTCCATAATGGTCAATCAAGTAAGGGGGAAGTGTGTTAGCACTTGTGCTAAATTTTATTTTTTGCAGGATTTGGTTTTCTCGACTTGGCGGGTGTGCAAGAGAAAAGGATTGCATTGGTCAGTTGGGAAAAAAGAAAGGAATCCTAGTGAATTGAAAGGATTTTTAAATAAAATATAAACATTGGTTTTATATTTAAATTTGGCCTTATAGTTGAATTTTTATGTTTTTTCACCAAAGTTATTATTTTTATTAACTTGGCTAATGAGGTATATATGATGCCATGGATGACCTAGAAGCAAATGAAACTAACTCATGGGAGAGGGATAATAGCTATAATACCAGGAAGATAACTGCAAATTGGAAATACCAAGGGAGGTAAATGGACTAGTGGTATGTAGGGGATCCAAGGAAGGCTCGTCACAGAATACTCTGAACAAAGGAGACCCAATGGGGGGAAGCTTCCATACTATGATATCATATGTGGTGGTGCCTAAAGAAATTGTTTGGGCCTTATTTATAGTTTAAGGAGCATGAAGAAGGGATAGAAGTAAGCTCGGTATGACACGATGTCATGGATTTTCAGATAGCCCAAGAAAGTAAATGCTCGATGGTGTTTTCATTTTTAGAGAGACTGAAAACAGGAAGAAGACTCCAGTGTGGTCTATTTTTCATTAATAGTCTCCTAAGCCCAAAAAAGGATAAAAGTATACAAAGGAGAGCTCTCCCAAAATTTGGGGAAGGAAGAATTCTTTACTGTTGGTAGTCCAACCAGGTTGGAAAAGGTTAAACCTATACTGACTAGACGGTCGTTCAAATACTTTTACGAGCATGAACGAAACCAAGTTTGCTCAGAAATCTTTTCTTTATGAGAGGATTGGAAAAGATCTTAAAGACAACCCATAATGATATTTTTCGTAAATTACGGTCCCAATGCCCTAGAAAGAATAAAAGTATATGAAGGGAAACGTTCCTAGCTAGAAGGTGCTAGGGTGATCCTTTTCTTATAATAGTCTATGCGGTCCGAAAAAAGAAATAAATGAGGCCATATAGACACCCTTTCAAATAATTTAATGAGCATGAAATGAAGCAAGAGTGCTCGACAATATTTTTATTCTTTTAGGACTCAGAAAAGAGCTTAACAAAAAATCCATAATGGTCAATCAAGAAAGGGGGAAGTGTGTTAGCACTTGTGTTAAATTTTATTTTTTGCAGGATTTGGTTTTCTCGACTTGGTAGGTGTGCAAGAGAAAAGGATTGCATTGGTCATTTGGGAAAAAAGAAAGGAATCCTGGTGAATTGAAAGGATTTTTAAATAAAATATAAATATTGGTTTTATATTTAAATTCGGCCTTATAGTTGAATTTTTATGTTTTTTCGCCAAAGTTATTATTTTTATTAACTTGGATAATGAGGTCTATATGAAAATATGGCCACATAGGGCCACACACCTGCCACATAAATAACAATACAAGTCAAAAATCCATCAAATTCCAAGCGCCAAACTCCCAACGAATAATATTTCCTTCATTTGTTTCTTGATATATTATAAAACTCCCAAGGCATAAAAGCAGTAAAAGGGTCAAACATCTAGCACATGTGGGATATTAGTACAAAATAGTTTCCAAGGGAGATTTCGCTTTGTAAAAATGTAAGGGAAATTTAAGAGTCAAGGCATTGCGAAAGGGAATCAACCCACTGACCAAATCAAAGTTCAGATTGATAGGCGAAATGAATCAATGATGGGGATGGGCTTTCACACTCACAACAAGCAAGGACAAAAGAGGTGTTTGGATCCACAAACTATCGTACAAGCGCCACGATCGGATGGCTTAGATATTGATTTATCCCGATCAATGGTCCACAGTGATATCGCATGGGAAAATTGTAGGATTTTTAAGCTTATAAAGCTCAGCAAAATTTTATGTGCCACAACAAACATGTTTTTTCTTTGAAATGATTGTTTTAGTCATTATATTCCGCAACTTATTTCTGTCAAACCAAGAAGAAATTTGGGAAATTGAGAGAGGTTTTTCTTTACAACATGCTCATATACAATAACCTCTCTCATGTTTTACACAGGTGCTATGGTTTTGGATAATCGAAGCCATCTTCAAAGAGAATTTTTCCATAATTTTGCAAATCCATCAAAGTCATCAAATTCAAAAGAATATCCTGAAGAAATGAAGAGGAATATGTCCAAATAGGAACATGGTTTTTGTCACAAACATGGTAAATTGCGAAATACTCTCTTAGTTTTTTCACAGGAGTCACCATTTGAGATATGTAGGTGGTGCTATGAGACCTATTATTAGAAATCTGCCTTTGGGAGAGAGGTGAAATGGTAGTTTGGGGCATCTGTATCAGAATGAGTGCTTATAATGAAGAAAGGATCCTTCACCCCTGTTGTTGAAGAGAAATCCAAGCCCAATTCAGCACCAGACCATTTGGGGTTCTCTGAACCATCGCTTTCAGTCAAGCGAGCCGGAGCCCAGATGCCATATTTCCGTTTTGATCCAGCACACATGTGATTCCTTATTTCCTATTTTATATGTAAATCATAGCTAATATTCCTTGTCATATTTTGTTAGGATTCAACATGATGACTCAAGTTAATCCCATGTTTTGTAACCATTTTTGATACCCTGTTTCAGGTCGTATCCCGGGGGTAATGCTCATTATAAATAGAACCTCCCCGGAGGAGGATAGAGGTTGGACTTATTTTCATTTTTGAGGTACCAGCACCGGTTTTTGTAGCCCTGCAACATTTTTGGGAGAAGTAATGAATATATTTATTTGTGTTTATGCGATTCATCATAGTGCTTGTATTTAGTGTGTACTCTCTCTATTTATTTTATTTTCATATGTGTTTTCTACCAATACATTTCTAGATTAGTATGCAGGAATTCGCTCTTTGTTAAGCGCTCCTGCATCAGAAATCGTGTTTGTAATATGACTGTAATAGCTTTGAAAAAATTCATCCATTGATAGGTGCTTTGTTTCAGCTATTTTCATGTGTTATTTTCTGCTAAAGGTGTTGCAAGGGATTCATCCATCGATAGGTGTCCCTTGCCCCGCTAGGCTTTTCTGTTTCCTCACACCACTGCTTAAAGGATATTTCACTAAATGTTGCACTCACTTTGCCTCATATCGCCAAAGAGAAAACCATTTTTTATTGCATGTTGTAATAGCCTTAAACGTTTCAGGCTGTGACTCCATCACCCAATGGTTTTTATTTTGTTTGTCTTTTCAACCTGTTTTACTTTGTAATTGTCTTGTTACTAGCAAAAATGTAGTCTTCTGTGTGCTCGTTAAAGACAAATGTGTATGTGAATGGCTACCATGACAAGAGAGAGCCCTATATGATTGCCTTGGATAGAAGGATTTCTAAATATGGTTTGAAATGGTTACCCCTGTGACTTCCTACAACAACCATAGGAAAATTACAAGGTGCTAACAAAGTGTTCGATATATAGAAAGAGGTTATGTTGTGAACATGGCTGAGAGGAATAAATGTTGAACCTTGATGGGGACCACTTACAGGATGATGGATAGTGGTAAAAGATGGCCAACTATGCAGTATGGATGGAGTGGATGGCTCGTGAACATGCCAACACATACAATGGGTGATTTGCGTGATGGCACGTAAATCGAAGTGATTTTTGTGAAATGTCCTAAAAAATAATAGTGAGAGGATGAGACGAGGGTCTTGTAAAAATATAGAGGGCGGAAAAACGAACCCGGTGGTGTGAATGACGTCTCCAACGGAATTTAGATGACTCTGTGGCGCATAGAAGAAAAACTAGACCAAATGGAGGCCTATGGGTACGAAGCTAGATCAACGTACAAGGTTTGATTTGCGTGGTGGCACACAAATCGAGGTGAGTCTGAGAAATGGCTTGAAGAAAGTATGGAGGGAGTCAATATAGTACAGGTCATCTCTTCACCAGGGATATTTTTTCACAGTGGTGGCAGCTTCCTATCCTCATAGAGGATGATCCATACGTGAGCATGGATTACCGAGGAGATCTTAGAGACACCTTGACCTCTAGTACATGTCTAGGGACATGATGATATGCTAGCATGGTGGTAGATAAATCATACATGTGACATACTATGTGCATGTGCAGACGTGGGACCGCACCCTCCAATGGGGTACTAGCGATGTAGGGGAAGGGTGGATCTATTAGATCCACATGCTCACATGCAAATTATGCAACAGAGTTCTACAATGGACTCGCTGTGACTATACATGAATAAAATACTAGTGGGGTTCACAAATGCATGGTTAAACAAGAAAGAAAAACTATGACACATGTGTACTACATGATGAGCGACTTCATGCATAGAACCTCTTGAGGTAGAGCCCATTGTGGGGATTCTTCAAGAGGTGGCCATCAGAGTCTGCAAGGATGTATGCCCTCTTGTTGAGACATCGATGGATGGAGTATGGGATGAACCACATGGAATCAAACTTCCCTTTCCCTAACTTATCGTTGGCTTGATCATAGATGAGGACAAGGTCTCCCTCACTAAAGGTGCGAGGGTGGAAATGGGAGTCAAAATGGGATTTTGACCGAGTCTTGGCTACTTCGATCATTTGGAGAGAAGCATGATGGTCCTCATTGGTATGTTCGAGCATGAGTAGGAGTTGTTCTAATGGTGAAGTATTAGGTAGAATTTCATCGGCAAGGCAGGGTAATGGAATCTGGCATTCCATGGGAAGAACTGATTCCACACCATGGACTAAGTGGAATGGGATAAAACCGGTGGCAGTCTCAGGGATATTTCCATCATCATGAAAGTGGTTTTAGGATAGATCAGGAGGATCCTCTATGGATGATGAGGAATAAGGACTACTAGAAGTAGATATCATGTATATGGTGTTAGTTTTTTTCGAGGAAGAAACCAGAGGGTCGATCTTCTCGAGGACGATAATGTCAAATTCATGGGAGTGTTTCTGAAGGTCATGAAGGGATGACTGATACTAAGGAAATTTTGGGCAACGGTGAGAGTAATGACCATACAAGCCACACACTGCACAAGGATGGTTAGTTTGCAATGACCAATGGTGGATTCAGGATGGTGACTACTGGAGCACCATCGGTGTCATCTATAATGATCATGTGGGTGAGAAGGAGAGGAAACTATGGATAGGTTTGTGTCGCATAGCCCTAGACATCACACAACACGCAAGCAGGAATCAGGCATGGTACAGTCGTTACTTTGGAAGCCTTTCCCCCCACTGTTTTTGGAGGAAGAGGAGGAGGCGTGGAGACAAGAGTATTATTCGATGGACCAGGAGGTGGGTGTGACACTGTCTCAATGGGTTGGATGGGAGTCAACACAATCAGGGGCATCGATGGTGGGTTGGGTGGATCGAGGTACCATGTAGGAATTTCGAGCATAAAATTTGGTAGGTTGAGAGCAACCATGACAGGATTGCTCACGATGCCAGATGGTGGTAAAAGGAAGGGAATCATGTGGATCGGGAATTAACCCCAATAATTCCCCAATGAATGTGGCTGGGGTTGTGACTGAGGTTGTGATGTGGTCAGGATGGTACCAGATGTGATAGTGCAAAAATTTGATACATTATTCGGCTTAGGTGGAGGTGTTAAGGAAAAAATGGTGTATGTCATAGGGGTGTTGGAAAACAAGCCCGGGCCTACAACAGATAAGGATGGAATAGACACATTGTTAATGGTAGTGTCAAAAGTGGGAAGGACATGTTTCGGTGTGGTCATCCCCTTCGGATCGTAGTATGTCAATTGGTCAATGCTGACGATTTTCCCATCATGAGGGAACATCAGAAGTTGAAAGACGCTAGAGGCCACAACTTGCATGGCATAAATGTAACTACATACTAGGAGGAGGTTGTAATCAAGTTGACAATTGACAACCTCAATTCCAATCAAAACCATTTTTCTGGCTAAGTCAACAAGAAAGTTTGTGAGAATCCCTTGGGGTTGGCTAGAGCGGCCATCATAGGTGCAAAGAGAGGTGGTGGAAGGTTGAAGGGTAGGGGACCCGAGTTTCTTGCAAACAAAGGTTGACATAATGCAGGTGGATTCCCCCTCATAAATAATGCATCGATGTACAACCAAATTCCGAATTGTGATCAAAACTTGGAATGCGACGGTTGACAACATCCTGGTTTCTCCTTGATCTAGGTCGAAGGAGATCAACCTAGAATCAGAGGGATCTATAGAACCTAGAATGGAAAACAACGCTTTACACTATGATGGAAAAATTTTAAGAACTTCTAGAGTGGACATGGCTGTAGGATATTGGGCTAAGTCATCAATTATACTGTAGTTGAGGGCATCTCTGGCAGTACCATTGTTGGCAACACAACACATAGGGAACCATGGGACTCTGGTCGCCCCATCTGTCGGGGTTCTTAGTGAGTGCAGATACATGTCAAAAGTGGTAGAGATAGATTTCATTGATGGGTCAGCGGTTTCTATGGTGGAGCCATATTGGTTTCATCGAGTCTGGAGGTTGAATTTCGATGATAACTTCTTAAGGTGATGGACACCAGCCTCAATAGGTTGGGTCATAGCAATGGTTGCGAGAGAAGGCAGGACCAAGGTTTGGGTTGCAATCGTTACTTAGTGTGGTAGGGGGTTTTGGAGCACCATAGGAGGAGGAACTAGTGGTGTCGAGTTTGGCGAAGCTGTAGCGTCCGCATTGGGATCACATTGACTATCGTTTTGGAGTAGTTGTTGGATGCGAGCCATGTGAGGACACTGATGAGTGAAGTGGTCGTAGTTGTCACATATAGCATATGAATTGTTAGTCTGTAACTGTGGGTTCTTTCAAGGTCGAGTAGGACACTGGGGGTTCTGTGTAGGAGTTTCAGCGTCGTTGTTGTTGGGAGGGTTGGCCTGCTAGCCATCTCCTTGGGGTTGGTTGTTTCCTTGATTCCTACCTCTCTTGTTCTTTCCATGCCCTTGTTGGTTATTGGGAGAGGGTTGGTTAGAGAGGTTCTACTATGCATACACCTGTCTTGTAGAAACGAGAGGATTCAGGAACATAGTTGGAGTGGGTTTCACAGGTGGTGCATAATAGACCGGAGGAGAGGGAGGGGCTACAAATCTGACCGTTTGGCTAGAACACGAGTGTGTCGAACAAGTCAGTCCATGAACGTGTGGAGTTGGTGCAGAAGGGGTGGCTCCAAACTGAGTCATTATGTGTGAATAATTAGGGGTGTAACCATGAGGTGCATAGGAGGAGGTAGCTCCAGATTGAGCCATCACACGTGAGTAATTGAGGGCATAACTTGGTTTGGAAACACTATGAGTGTTACTAGGATGGGGTGGCATCATGGGAGAGGCCGGATAAAACTGAGGATGTGGGGTAATGGAGCCGATAACTCCATCAGCAGCATGATATTCCCTCGGCGTCTCACGACATAAGGTTCCAGACCGGGGACCATCAGGTATAATGGTATACAAGTAACTAGACTGGGCATATATCATATCGAACTGTTGAGCCTTAAGGATGGCTTCCTCCTCAGTTTGTGGTCGCTCAGATGAGACATCCTTGGCTATGGGGGGGGAGTAAGGTTTTGAGGAACCAATTAAGGAAGATCCTATATTCTAACTGGATCGTACACAAGCTATGATGACGACGCCATTCATGGATATGATCCATGATATGGTTAGTTGTGTTCTAGCGACAAGATAGTAGGATCTCCACTCCCTCGTCATAACGAATGGGTAAATGGAAGTATTGAAGGAACATTGAAGTAAGCGAGAAGAATTTAGGGTAAATGGCATGAGGGAACTCGATGTACCACTTGGACGCATCACCCGTAAGTGTGCGCAGGAACAACCTCAATTGAACAAATTCATCCACAATGTTATTAGATGAGCACCACAGGTGGAATAACATGATGTGGTTTTGAGGGTCCTCTCTCGCCTTTCCCTCAAAGCTAGGGATGTTTGAGGGAAGCTTAGTAGGAATAGGAGGCCATTATGGGTGGTGACGAATGGGGTCATTGGTTAACCGTGTCGAATCTGGCAGGTTCAGACTATCCATAAAAGGTAAGCTCAACCGAGTTTGGATCAGAAAGGACCAACAATGGTGTCGGTAGCTACAGGAATGTAGTTCCCATGCATAATAAGGGGTGGATGAGGTTGAATTCCGACAGTAGGAAAATTCACTGGTATGGCAAGAATAGTCAGAATCGTCATGGAAGGGCCACTACCCTTAGGTATAAAAGGTGGAATGGTAGTGACAACGGTGGTTAGAATGGAACCACCTCTAGTGGGTAGTGAACCAGCAACAGTGTGCAGTGAAAATGGGCACACTAGGACCACAGACTATAGGCCTAGTGGAAGGCATACCTATGATGATAGGTGGAATGGGAATGATCCCACTACTAAAAATACCCCCTTGAAAGGGATCAGGATGTGCACTAGCCATGGGCCTAGATGTAGCAGTGAACAAGGTGGGTTCAGACTCATAGGAATCTGGATCAGAGTCAGAGGTCGTGTGTGGATCCAAAGGTGGTGAGTGACTTTGAAGATGGCTTTGGCGATGATGGTTCAAAGAACCAAACCGGGGGGGGGTCCCCCTAAGCCTATATGAGTAGCGTGGTGGAGCTATGATGACTATATGGAGTGCTTTGTAATGAATGACAACTCAAGAGGATCAATTGCAGGCTAAAATACCCAACTACAACCGAGTGTGTAGGAGGAGAGCATATGAAATAGTGTCTCATAGGCCAACAACAATCTCTAAATCCAAACTGTGACAGTGGGTCCCAGCAAGGTGAGTCTACAACAAAGTGTCCAGAAAGACAACAAGTAGCACTACCTATGAAAATAAAAAAGACTCACTAACATATGGGGTATGAGTGTAAGCAAGCTCCTAACTACAAGTTGGAAGCCCCTCACAAATTGTATCCTCGATAGAGTGATGAAATACCAGTCAAACAATATGAATTGGAAGAACAATATAGGATAAGAGAATCCCACTACTGAGAAGGACCTATGGGTATGTTATAGCTGATTTTACCACACATGGTTGATCACACTTTTATGGCCTTCCCTGTCCCTCTGCACACTCTTTGTACCCCGTGGACTATTTTTGTACCTTTGATGTTTCCAAGATCATCCCTAAAAACACTCATTATTTGTTGTATGTGACATTTAATCCCTTTCTCATGTATATACATGGATATTACCCCTAAACCAGCGTACATAGGGATGTGTGCAAAAGGCCAAATGTTTTTGGAATTTTCCTTGACATGGATCCGAGTCACTTGTCTCTTGGCCTTCCAGATGCCTCAAGATCACTCGAATTTGACCTTCCATTACCCCATTGAAGCACTATATGAGGAACCCTTTGGATACATTGAAGAAGAGGTATTGAAGAGAAAGAAAACTATAGTCCATTGTTGTCATAGCTTGCTTATACTTGAGTTTACATCCCTTTGTCCCTTGGAGCACTTTGCGTTCTTCCCAAGCTTGCCTTTGCTTGTGAGCTTGCTATCAAGAGATCTAGGTTGAGGTGGTTGATGTGACCCTTGACTACAGTATTTTGTTGGGTCGAAATTGGATGTATATTATGCAAGTCGTAGCTTCTTCCCTCTTTCGAGTGATATGCTTTCCGTTTAATGGGAAGATTGTTACGATTGATCAAACTTAATTCCAAAATCTGAGTGTCAATGCATCATCAGGTGCTTCTATCCCAGTTATCAATCATTCTTAGTCGATAATTGGGAGTGTGGGCATAGGTATGTATCCTTATCTTATGGGAACCTTTAATTGTCCTGCACCTGTTTTTATGATGGGGTCTAGTTTTGGTGGGGCTTCATCCTCATTGAATTCGGTATCTTTTCGCACTACCCATATGGAAGATCCTTGGATTATTCCTTCACTAAGTACTTCAAGTGTGCCCACTAAGACTGATGTGTCGTTTCCTGCAATGATGGTGGCTTATCAAGCAAATCTTGATCAGGTTGTAGAGCCTAGTCCTTCCTCTTCATGGACAGAGGAGGAGGACCTGTATGTGCTGTCGGCATGGGAAGTAGAGTCATCTCACTCACATGATTTCCTTGATGATGTTTTCCATCAGATGAAGTTATCCTTGAGGCCATGTCGGGAGTTGAGCAACCTTGGGAGGAATTGCATCATCGATCATATTTTCTTCCTAATCTTGATCGTATGGAGTGTGATGACTTTAGGGAGATTCTTAGCAAGAATATTGGTATCCCTGTGGTTCCATTAATCTCTCCTAGTCCGATGGTTGATGGAAACATGGCTAATGTGTCACCAACTATTCCTATCAATATTTCTCGCGATCCTAGCAAGGTTGAGAATGTCTACATTGGGGCGGATTGTTCCCCTGATGAGATCAAGGAGTATTCCAAGCTGTTTAAAGAGTTTCATGACATCTTTGCATGGTCATACAATGAGATTCCAGGAATTGACCCTCGTATTGCCGAACATGAGATCAAAACCTATTTGGATGTGAAGCCAGTTTGACAGCGTTTGCATGTGGTGAATCCTCGAAAAGCACTGCCATTAAGGCTGAGATAGAAAAAAATTTGAAAGTTGGTTTTATCTATCCCATTCCATTGATGAAGTGGGTTTCAAACATCGTTCCAGTGGATAAGAAGCAAGGACAAATCCCTATATGCACTAATTTCCATGACTTAAATCACACATGTCCTAAGGATAATTTCCCCACACCATTTATTGATCAAATTTTGGATGTGTGTGTTGGGAGTGAGGTATTTTCCTTCATGGACAATTTTTTTGAATATAATCAGATTCAGATTAATCCCAAGGATCAACATAAGACCGCATTTATTTGTCCTTGGGGTACTTTTGCATATCGAAAGATGCCTTTTGGCCTTAAAAACACTGGAGCTACATTTCAGCAGGCTATGACCTTAATTTTTCATGATCTCAAAATGATTATTGAAGTATATTTGGATGATCTCGCAACTCACTCTTGGTTGAGAGTGTGTCATCCATATCATTTGCGATTAGTATTCTAAAGATGTTGTCATTACCAGGTTCGTTTAAATCCTCATAAGTGCATCTTTTGCGTGATTGTTAATCTCTTGCTAGGATTCATCATGTCCAAGGAGGGTATAAGAGTCTATCCCTTAAAGGTTGAGGAAATACTTCAATTGTCTCCCCCGCATCATATTAGACATCTTCAGTGTTTGCAAGGAATGTTGAACTTCTTACGGAGATTTGTGGTTAATTTTTCTAATTTGACTAAAGGCTTTATGCGTATTTTGAAGAAGGAAACTCCTTTTTACTGGGATGAGTGAGCCTAGGAGTCCTTTGATGCTCTTAAGCGAGCCTTAGCAATGGCCCCCATGCTTAGTCCACCTGACTATATCACTTGATTTCTTGATTTATGTGGTCGCTTCCATGGAGACGATTGGTATGGTTTTGGTTCAGGAGGATGAGGACCTCCATGAGCATGTCATATATTATTTGAGTCGAAACCTTATAGATGCAAAACTTGGCTATTCCCATGTGGAGAAGCTAGCATTGGCTACCGTTCATGTGGTTCATCGGTTGAGACACTACATTCTCCTTTGCCAAACCTTGGTCGTAGTTCATATCAATCCATTTCAGTTCGTCCTCACTAGAAGGATGATTGGGGGAAAAAACCCCGATTTCCATGTGGGCTAAAACGCACAATTATGGATGGCTTAAAAAATTAATTGGACCATGAAAATTCAAAAAAATTGCATGAAATAGGAAGAGGAAGGCATGAGAATCTACCTGGATCAAATGGGGAGAGATTCTGCTAGAAGATGCTCCCGGAATTCACTTCTGAAGTTCTGAGCTCAAATACACTATGTTGGGTAAAAATTTCAAATGATATGAAAATTTTTAAATTTTTTACTATTTACAGAAAAAAAAAAAAAATTAAATTTTTACCCACTTTCTATGGTTTTTGACCATTTTGGACCGTTTGAACTAATTTGATGATGTAGGAGTCCATTTTGAGTGCGGTGTGACCGTGGCTTTGATCTGTTCGTGCCTACTATAGGTATTATGTCTAAACTGGCATATAGGTTAGGTTTCACATCTGTTTGAATTTTGCATAACCTTATGACCATTTCATTTTAGCCTTAGCTATGAAACCATTCCATCTTTTCACGAAACCTTCTTGCTACTTTTAGAAGTGACATGTTGTGAATGGTAGAGCTTTACCATACATGGGTACCCTAGTTAGATCCTGTTTTGCATTTGGTACCCATGCCGACATTTTTCCTTTAGGGTGTGGGAGTCCTTTGTATAGTACCTCCATGACTTTGAGCAAGAGCTTCATACTCCTTTTGACCTTTATGCTAGCCTTTTCCACATGACTCCCTTGTATATGTCAAGTTGTAATTGCATTATCATGATTTTTTCCTGCCTTTGTGAGCCTTATGCCACCTTCCCTGACTCTGATTATCAGCCATATAGCCTGAGCTTGTCTCATGTCTAGCCAAGTAGAGTTGTTTTATATATCTTTTGCAGCTTGATTACCCATTTTTTACCAGGAGGGGACTTTCCCCTGAGTGTCGTTATCCTGCACATGTTTCCTTGCATTGAGCATAGGTATGTTTTATTGCTGGGAACTAGTTTGTTTTCCCTTTGATCCTCATCTCCTCCTAGATTTGTAACTATAAAGAACTTTTATTCTTTTTCAAGATTTTCAAAATATCTGAAAAAGTCCAAAAAAATATAAAAAAACCAAAAGGTCGGACAGGAAAAGATGTTATCTTTGGCAGCAGTCGAGTCATGTCACCTTTGAGCAGAGCACTGTATATTACATCTGTTGGTTGGGTTAGTAGTTTGACTTTAGGAGTTGTACTCGTATGTCTGAATTTATCTCCACCAACTGGTTAAGCTTCCAGTCCCTATGGAGCCTCTGCCGATGCCTCATGTGTCACAAAGATGTCCTAGTTGTGTATATTGAGTCTATGCTTCCTACATTCAGTCACCATTCGCCTTTATGCTCTTGTTTGAAGGAAGTTGAAGCCTGATTCAACCATTCCTCAATTGTTTTGACTTTGCATGTCGGCCATTCCCGGTACTATTACTGGTTTGTGCACATCTTGTTCAATTCCTTCCACTTTATACAAAGTTGTTGAGTACCTCGTGTTGGTTGATGGGGGATGCCTTAATGCCCTCCTTCCAATGGATTCCATCCCATCGAATTCAGATCATTTATTCTAGGATAGGATTCTAGAGTCATTTGAGTTCCTTCAGACTTACAGTCATAAGTGGTAGGTTCTCTCGCCATCGACAGTTTTGGGAATACATCAATGTCCCTTGATCGATGGATTCTTCCAAGCATTCAACCTCAACACATTTATTTGCACTTGTTAGATTGCACTCTAGTACCTTGATTCCCATCTTCATTATCGGTGGGTGATCCCGCATCTGTTAACGATATACATCAATGAACAGTAATCAAACGATGGACTATTATGTTCAACTTCGACACCTCTATTCAAATCGTAGGACATGTACTTGTAGTGGTTTGTGTAGAAGACTTTCCATATTTGTGGCATGTCCTATATGCTACCTCCTTGATCGTGCCAGTGTTGATGAGATTTCAGCTCTCGTGACTTGATTCCAGTGTATGTCAGATATCTTTAGCCATTATGGAGATCTTGATCCATGGTATATCTTCAGCTTTCATGGAGATCTTGGTCCTATGTATATCTTCATCATGAATATTCTGATATATTGTATATTGTACGTGGCGATGACCACACATGTCACAGTTTGTATATCATGTCTATTCATGGCCATTTTACTCTTATGTATCTAGGACTGCTATATGTATTTGCAGTCATGTGCAGAGTTTCATTATTGTATTATACTGTTGGATGGCTAGTTCTTCCACCTGGTTCTTCATCAGTCCACTTCTGGGATGGATTTATAATGTATTTCGGCCATCATGTTACCCCTCTGACCTCACACATTAGGGGGCGTCTATTATATCTGATTTTACTACACATGGTTGATCACACTTTTATGGCCTTCCCTGTCCCTCTGTAGACTCTTTAGACCCCATGGACTATTTTTGTACCTTTGATGTTTCCAAGATCATCCCTAAAAACACTGATTATTTGTTGTACATGACTTTTAATCCCTTTCTCGGGTATATATGCAGATATTACCCCTAAACCCGTGTACATCAAGATGTGTGCAAAAGGCCAAATGTTTGTGGAGTTTTCCTTGACGTGGATCTAAGTCACTTGTCTCTTGGCCTTCCATATGCCTCGAGATCGCTCGGATTTGACCTTCCATTACCCCATTGAAGCACTATATAAGGAACCCTTTGGATACATTGAAGAAGAGGAATTGAAGAGCAAGAAAACTATAGTCCATTGTTGTTGTAGCTTGCTTATACTTGAGTCTGCATCCCTTGGTCCCTTGGAGCACTTTGTGTTCTTCCCAAGATTTCCTTTTCTTGTGAGCTTGCTATCGAGAGATCGAGGATTGAGGTGGTGGAGGCCCAAGTGGAGGACTCAGTTTCTCTGGTTCGCAGACGTGCCGATAAAGGTTGTCACTTCTTTAATCTCTGATTTATTTAATAGAAATATCTTTTCCTGTTCAATGATGTGCATTTAAATGAATATTGAATCTATGGATGTGTTTAATTGCTTATGTATCATTGATTATATATGCTAGAGTAGGCCTAACACTTTATCATATAGCATGCTTGCCTTGTTTACTGTTGTTGAGAGTAAATTACTAATGCAAGCAGGATTGGAAGAAGCTCAACAGGGATCTACTACAATCGTCCGGAATAAGGTATGTTTCGAGATCCTTTAGTGTTAGATATTGTGTTTCTCTTGCATATGGTGAAGGGATTGATTTCTGCGGTTTCTTTGTCTATTGTGGTACACCCCAAGCCATAGGAATTTTTCTCCGTAACAGGGTAAACGAGCCCTAGAAGAATGGCTACTAGGATACCTCGTTCATGACACGTCCGTTCGGTTTACTGACACTTCAACCCTTTGGCCCTTGACACCCAGTATATTCTAGCTTGCACGAGGAGGACTATGAAGGTTTAGCCTTTGGTGCAAGATGGAGTGCAGTATTCCACCTTGACTTCTGGAACCCCTTCATTACGGCTTACTCTTGCTGAGCAGGGGGCCTCCTGACAAACTAGCTCTGACTGTGTCAACAAATACAAGAGGATTTTGGTCCCCTAATGGAAAACAACTATGTCTCAAGATGTGCATGACAGAGGGGCGTTGTTTGGATGCCTATCCCCAAAGTCCTAACTTAGCTACAATATTGTTTTATCCTCAAGCAAGGTTACAATGTTGGCTGTATTAAGTTAATTTTAAGGCTTGCTCGTGGTCATGAACCGATATTTTTACTTAGATGGTGTGAATTGTGTGCAACTGATTTGTATGCCAAACCCAACAATCCACATCAAAGATGATCCAGTATCACTGTCGGGATGCGAATATAACGCAGTAAAGAACAATAAATATGCTACAAAGTAAAAAATTTCTTCCAGAAATAAACTATACTTGAATCAAATAAGCAGTAAAAGGAACTAATCCATTATAGGAAACATGCATGGGGTCTCAACCACAGAGCTCAACTAGAAGGACTCATAAAACAAGAAGGTGGGATATCAACATATACCAAGGGGTTGCAAAAATACCATATCTAAACAAAAAACAGGTTGGAATAGGGTTTGGGATAGATAGAGGGTCTGAAACAGGAATCAAAAGCACAAAAAACAGACTGAAAACTATCGGTCACACCTATCGACGGAACATACGCAATCTGGGTTGCATGGAACAAAGGAACAATCACGATCTGAGCAAAAAATAGTCAATTCATGCAAAACAGAGGGTTAAGCATAGTTGGGTCGCTTGAAACCACGTCACAGTAGCGACTGGGGTCACTCCGGAAGCCGAGATAGGAGTGATTTGGTTTTTTAAGGCAAGCTACTCTTATCGGGGCTAAGGGTGCGACCTAGGTCACGCATATTGGGCAGAAAGGCACAACTGGGTCATGACTTTCGGCTAGATAGATGCGATTCGGGTCGAACATGAAATGTTTTGAAAAGCATAGCTGGCTAGGGCTGGGGGGAAAGAACTGATGCAGTAATGGTTCAGATCAGCCGCGAGAGGGTTCGATCTGTGACGATTGTGGGCAAAAAAGAGGAACAAACCAATGGCAACCTACAAAAACAAAGATCCGTATGGATCGACCAGTGAAGTCGCCAAAATTTTAATGGCGATCTCTCCCCTATTATGTTCATATGCACCAACCTTAGCTTGTGCAAAGCATAAGGAAGAGTTCAATTGAAAAACAGAAAACTAAACTACTCTAATAATTGAAAGAAAATATTTGTATTATTTTAGCATGTATGTCAACTAAACTAGTGTAAGAAACAAAAAACTAAACACACCTTTCTCCTACAAGATGGGCCACCGTAGCCGTCCTCGGAATTGGTTTCGTAGTTCCACGAGTTGGTTCTTGAGTTGTCTCCATGGACAATTGTCAAACGGGAAATGGATCCAAAGTGGGTACGAAGAATGTCTCAGTCTACACCGTGGAAAATGGTGTGGCAAGGGGAATAATGGCAGGAAAGGATGTGGTATACCTGAGAAAAAAATGGCATAGCATAACCACAAGTGAATGCAAAGGTATATGTATTTTGGGAGAGCCCTTCACAATGTATTTATAGTATGGTCCTAGGTTTTTTTGACCCAAGGTGATGACCCATGGTATTTTCTTGCCCATGGTATTTATCTATGGTTTGTTTACCTTTTCTCCTTTTTAGGGTTTTTAACCCTTTTTTTGGAGAGAGTGAAGGAAAACCATAATAAATTATCACTATCCCTTCATTTATGGGAAGGAATAATGGTGTTTTGGACCATTTTTTGTAGAAATACAATTATGAAGGTCAAAAGTAAGGGAAATATGGTGGGAATATGATGTATGTATATGGCTTAGACCATGGTGAGCTAGGTGAGCGCTTTTAAATATTACCAAATTATATTCTCTCTTCCCCTCTTTCATGAATATATTAGAGGAAGATTTAGATCTAGAGGAAAATAATTTAATCTATTGCACTGTCTATCTTAATTATGGATATATTAGATGAATATTTAGATCTAGAGGAAAATAATTTAATCTATCCCAGTGTCTATCTTAATTAAGATTCAAATCCAAAGGAAATATATCCTATCCACACGAAGGAAAACTCCGTACAACAACTTTCACTTACAAGTAGAAAGATTAAATAAATAACTATATATAAATAAAAAAAACATAATTCAAAAAATATTAAATAATAACAAAATCACATCAAATAAGTATAAAATATATTTTCACACTTTAATTACGTCGATAGACGTTTTTATTTGAGATTTGGGGTGGACTACATCCTATGCTTTATCATCCACGAATGAGGATAAGACAAGTGTACTATCGAGATTGATTTTATGGTAGTCGTTCAAAATTCGAAATAAACAATTATAAAAAAGGGAATATAAAAGATAAGTGGTAGTTAGTTGATGAATGGATAATTAGTAGCAATGCATGGATAACTCATAGTTGATGAATGAACCAGCATAGATCCAAATCCTAGGATCTATCAAACGTTGAGGTGGATCAAATCTTTGGAGGTGCAAAGCTCTTCTTAAGTATTGCAATCAACTATTAGTGTGATTCAGACAAAAAAACACATCTTTTTATTTAAGGTGCACATATAATATTTTTATTATTAATATTTAATACTATTTATGGCTGATATATAATATTTTTTATTATTTTTATTTTGTTAAGAAAGAAGATTATAACATCTCCCCCATACATAGTTTTAAAACCATGTGTAAGGCCCTCCTAAAATCATGGGTTGTTTAGTAGGCCTTGCACATGGTATTAAAACCATTTGCAACTACCTCCTAAACCATGTACAATAAAACCATGGGTTGTTTAGGAGGCCTTGCACATGGCTTTAAAACCATTTGTAAGGCCCTCCTAAACCATGTACTATAAAACCATGGGATGTTTAGGAGGTCTTGCACATTGTTTTAAAACCATGTGCACGACCAACATTTTTTTGCCGATAATTCAATTTTTTATTTTTTATTATTTTGGTAAGTAGAAACATTACAACATCTCCCCCATATTGTGCTGTTTTTCTCACCGACATTTTTTTTGCCGATAATTACATTTTCTATTTTTTATTGTTTTGTTAGGTAGGAATATTACAACATCTCCCCCATATTAGATTGTTTTTGCAGCCCACATTTATTTTGAAAGATAATAAATTTTGTATTTTTTATGGGCCAATATCTAGGTAGCGTTACATCACGTTACAAGATCTCCCCCATATTGGGTTGTAGAGCGCCTCTCGACGCAATAACCAACAGTTCATAACAGATAACTAGAAGAATGTGAGATTATATATATATATATATATATATATATATATATATATAACCGATATATATATCCATTTATCAACTATCGGTTATATATATATATATATATATATATATATATATATATAACCGATATATATATCCATTTATCAACTATCGGTTATATATATATATATAACCGATAGTTGATAAATGGATAACACAAAGAATGTCGATGATGACTTGTAACTAGGCATGGATAACTCACACTTGAACCCGTTTAACTAGAAGAATATGAGGAATAAAAAAAAAATCCAAATTATTTCCCATTCCATAACTATCTCTTAACCATTTGATCTTTATCGACGTGAGCCAACCACAAACTATGTGGATGTGCTAATATATTACTTACAATGACATTATGATTTTAAATTGCACACATATAATTATTTGTAAGTTTTATTTAATAATTTTTTTTCTAATTTTTTTTTAATAAAAAAATAATAATACTTAAAAACAATTAATATAAAATATAAAATATAAATATTTTTAATGGGATGCAACATGAACTTCAAAGGTGTCCTTTTTCCTTTGAAACCCTTTAGAGAAGGTGAAGGGGTTGCACAAAACGATAAAATTGGTAAATTAGTTTGAAAAATGAAAACCATCGGAATTCAAAGGTGTTACTTTTTTTTTTGAAACCTTTTAGAGAAGGTGAAAGGGTTACACAAACTAGATAAAGTAATGTAAATTAATTTGAAAAAGGAAAACAATCATTTCAAAGTAATGAGTATTATTAGAACTTTTACAAAATTAAAATAAATTAATAGAATTAAATATGTTAATTTATTAATAAATTTAGTAATGAGTATTATTAGAACTTTTACAAAATTTAAATAAATTAATAGATTTAGAAATGTTAATTTATTAATAAATTTATATATTATCATTTGATTAACTAAAAAATAAAAAAATATAAAACATAATTTTAAATATTATTAAATATGTATATTTCAATTTAAATGAAAATACAAATCCATAAAAAAAATTAATTGCAATAAAACCCATCTTAAAGGATGTTAATAAAATTCATAAATTATAAAGATTTTCAATTTTATATATATATATTTAGATAGAAAGATTCATGGGAAACTCAGCAATACTTCCCCACATTCATGGATGGTAGAGGTGGTAAATCCCCGGCTATCCTAGCATAAAGCTTAACCCCAATGGACTCAAAGGTTCAAACTGGTAACCTCCCTCCAAACCGAGAGAGTGTGCGCAAGTCTTACCAATTAAGCTAACCCTTGGGGCTAAGAATTTTCAATAATATTTAACAATACATTTCAATGTTAATTTGCACGTTATTAATTTGATTTTTTACATTTGATATGATCTTCAATGTTACTTTGCACGTTATTAATTTGATTTATTTTACATTTGATATGATCTTCAATGTTACTTTGCACGCTATTAATTTGATTTTTTTTTTCCAATTCCGCGTAGTCCAGTCTCGTTTACTATGTAATTAGGTTATGGAAAATTTGGGGACTTACAAACACTTTGGTATAAATGTGGTGCAATCTATGTGACAACATGTGTGGTTAAGTCAGATTATAGTATTGTAGCCTAAAAGTTTTAATATTTAAAACATTTGAAAATAAATGTTATGATTTGAGTTATATGGTATAAATTAATTTATAATTATTTAAAAAATAAAAATAAAAAAATATGTATATTATATGTGTAATTTTACTTTTGTATTTTTTGTAAGTGTAGATTGTATTTATATTTTTCAAGTGTCGTTAATATATGATTTTTTTTAAGTGTTGTTAATATATGCATTTTCTATTTTGTGTTGTAACATTGTATTATAAACGTACAAATAATTTTAATAAATAAAAATTATTTACTTGACCATATTGATTGAGGCTACTTCATGTGGTAGAGTAGGATTAGGTTTCTCTATTGTTTGTGTGAGGCGAATGGTTTCCAATGTGTTCCGAAATCGAGGGATATCGAGGAAATGGTGTGCATGATGCCCGTATTGGGAACATATCAAACACACTTTGTTGGTGCGTAGCGATTTGGACATGGGGGTGATGGGTTTGATGTGCCCCTAGTCTCAGTTTGGGGAAAAACTGTGGCATTAACAGGTGTATTTAGAAAATTTATGAGCTCGGGCAAGGTAGGGCACAAATTTGTTGCATGACCTTGCTGTCCATATAGAGCACATGGGGGTGTGACCCGCATGGTAGGAGTATCATGCATGATGGGTGCTTTTATTATTTATTGAGTGAAACCTTTCAAGTTGGTTTTGGTTATTCCTGACAATGATGTGGGAGCATGGTTTGTTATGATGGGGTCTTTCAACTTTGGCTGAGTAGTGCCCCAATTGGCAGGGGTAATTGTCTTGGGTTGAATAATTCCCCGATGTTTTGATTTGGTGACTGCCAGTGTAGGTTGAGTCATAGAGGTGGTGGTTTCGGTGGACAGAGTTGGAGCAACAACTCGTTGTACTGGGACCATCTCATAATGGGATACAGGTGGTGAATCCATATCTGTAAATGGTGGTGTTAGGTACCATATAGGTAGACCCAACGTGAGTCCTAGTAGGGTTAACTGGGCCATGACCAGTATTTCACGTACTCTTGGTGGGGGGGTAAAGAAATGGTATTTGGAACATAGGTGGCACTAATGGGTTTAGGATTTGCTCAATGCCATGGCTGGATGGGGTTGTTGATGATGTTCCAGGTGTGGATGCTTCTTTCTCCATGTTGGAAAGGGTACACATGAGACCTTCTATTGGAGGAGGAATGACAGGTGGAGGACCTGAATATTCTCCTATGAGTTCCAAGTCCTTGTAGACTCTTGGGCTAATCTCAACATATGGTGTATTTTTTGTCTCACTAACAATTGGAAATACATTTTTTAGGATTAGCTGAAGTGTTAGGAACTTAGGATTATAGTAGCTCAGCTGGTTAAGGGAGACCACCTTCCCACTAAGTGGGAACATCATGATGCGAAAAACCAAGGAGGTGATCGCCTTCATGGATTACATATAGCTACGTCCCAAAATAACACTGTAGTCAAGTTGGGAATTTATGAATTCAACATCAATCATGAAAAATTTACCCCCGAGCCTTTATTTTGCACCATGATCTCAACCCTAAAATCTCGTTGATCCAAGGTAGCTGGGGAAAAATCTTCACTACAATGGGGAAATTCTGGTACAAGTCGCATGGTTAGGATGGATGACAATCATATGCATAGAGAGCGGTAGAGGATGGTGCTAAATCAGGGGAGCCCAATTTTTTCCACGTGTTGAAGACATTACACATGTGGATGCACCTTCGTCAATGATGCATCGATGGATGATGATGTTTTTTATTGTGGCTGGCACTTGTAATGCGACCAATGAGGGTAGTTGTGGTTCACTCTTCTTGAGGTGAAAATTTGTGGCATTTGCATCAGAAGGGTTGACAACACCTATTGCATTCAACAATGCGTTTCATTGGGAAGGAAATGATTGAAGTACCTCTAGGGTTGACATCGCAACTGGTAATTGGGACAGATTGTCAACAATGTTTTAGTTATGTGCAACCTTCATGTGAGTATTGCGAGGGGTACATTGCAAGGGTGCTTTAGGAATCCTTGGTATTTTCTCTGTGGTAGGATGTGGGATCTATAAAGTTTTTCCAAAAGGAACTAATGTTTCTTCAAGGACATGTGAGGTTTCATCATTGGTGTACCCCTTAGCACAATTATGTAGGTTGACTAATGTTGAGTTCATGTAAATGTTTTGGAATTATCCTCCGCCTGGAGCGTGGGGATTAGGTTGTTGGGTAACCACCCCTTGATTGACAAAGGGTTGTTGCAAAATAGCTTGTTGTGGTTGTTGTGAAAGAGACACTTGAGGAGGGTTTGCTAGTGTCAGGTTTTGGGATCCCAATATCTTTTCATAGTCAGGGATAAGCAGGCAATGGCGAGTATAATGACCATACTCACCACATATTGAGCAAGTGTAGTTTTCCCTCAAATTAGCTTTCTTTCCTTGATTGGGGAGATTTCCCCCTTATGGGTGTTTGTTACCCTGATTTTGGTTTTTTTGGGGGGCTTGGTTTCCCCCTTTCCCTTGTAATGGTCCATGGTTGCTTGAACCATGATAATTGTTCTTCCTTCAGAAGTCCTTGAAGTTTTTTTAGATCTTTAGCAACATAGTGGTCATCTCTAGACACAACCACATAGTGATCATATTTATCAACACAATGGTCATCTCTAGTTGTGGCCACATAGTGATCATCTTTAGACATCGAGCAATCATCCCTAGCCTCAGTCAAAGGGTGATCATCTTTAGCCACAGAGCGATCATTTTTGTCACCAATGTGATCATTATTGCTTCTAAGGAACAGTGATGGGGCTCTACCTAAATAGAAGAAACAATAATAAAAAAGAAGTAGACTAAAGGCTCGATGGATATAAAGTATTAATATAGTATAATTGATAGGTGAATTACATTCTATATGTAAAGATACCAATTTTGTCAAAAATTATGAATAGAATATGACCACCTAACCAACCGCAAAAACTACTTATCATAAATGATATATTATTTCTATAACAAAAAAGAAAGAGGTTCTCCTTTCTTTTTAATATGGGACTTTCTAAAAGAATGGGATTAAACCACTGAAGAATTAGACTAGCCATAAATATACATAGAATGTTTGGATTGTTGATCAAATTTATGGGGTGTAGAGATTCAAAACTTGAATATTCTTTCTGAATTTGATAAAAATGAAAGAACATGTATGGTACCACTAATAAAGTTATTGCATGAGGTTTCCACAACGCTGCATAGATGGGCGAATAGTACAACGACACAAAGACTTTTCCCATAATATAACCACTTATATCTATTATACCATAGAGATTGTCTCCCCAAAAGAAAGATCTCATGGAATATATTTTAGACAGACCAAAAGGTAATGTAGTTATAAATTCATAATCTAGCCCAAGTAAAATGATCGGACCTAAGACTCCTACCCATTATGATAATGGATCCCATAGTATATCAAGTACTCTTATCATTTTGAAACTCCTTTTTTATCGAAATAAAAGAATGAGAAAGATGATTAGAATAAATAGATATGTTATCCCCCATATATATATAGGAGATATCGAGAGGAATAGTTATCATTTTATACATCCATAAATTCGATTTAACATGTAGATTCCAATATCTAACATATAGAAAATTGATTTAGAATAGATATTATAACCTAACATATGGATATATGCATATGTTATTAATACATATATCTCCCATTATCTTATCTAGGAGTAGAAGTGCTGGTATAGAACTCGTTGTTCTTTCAGACCAAGGTGGTTCGATCCAAGTTATCTAAATTTTCGTTACGTCGTAGAGGGAGGGTAACCAATTCAAGTAAATCTCTCGCATTGAAAAATCCATGAATATGGGAAAAAATAAATTCAACTAACCATTTAGTACCAATTCCTCTTATTGGAGCAGGGCCCCGTAGCTATAGGAAAAGCTGCTATATCGGAACAAGAAGGTCAAAGGAAACAGTACCTGAAGCGGCCAAGAAGAGAGAGCTCAACCACTGCACTTAAGGAAGCGGCCGAGAAGAGAGAGCTCAACCACTGCACTTAAGGCAGCGGCCGACAAGAGAGAGCTCAACCACTGCACTTAAGGCAGTGGTGAAGACAGGAGGGCTCAGCTACCCTCATAAATGGAAAAGGAGCAACAGGCCGAGGTATTGAAGACAAAGGACAGAAGGGGAGTGACCGAGGAAGCCGTTCCCATACCCACGATCAACGTCGGGAAGCATGGAAGACTGCAGAAAGTTGTGGTGTGACAAAAAGCGGCAGTTCAAAGTACAGATAGGCCAACTGTCATAGTTAGGGTTTTTGGGTTACTATTGGGAAAGGCCCACAGTGTTGTATCATGGTGAGACCTTCGGGCTACCTATATAAGCATGCATTTTGTATTGTAAAAGGTTAGACATTGAGTTAGCTGGTGGGTCAGTTGAGATAGTTAGACAGTTAGCTAGTCAGTTGGTCTGTTAGCCATTAAGAAAGAGTCGAGCTTTGGTCCAGTTATTCAGTCTGTAGTTATCTTACTATAACCAATAGCCAGCTCCTTGAGCATGAATGTAACAATCCGCAGGGATTGAGAGAGAGAGAGAGGAAGAGTATATTGTAAGAGGAAGCAATATAGAAGGAGAAGAGATCTAAGAGAGAAGGGCTCCCGGCTGTGTACGTGGAGTTTCCTAGAAGATCTTGAGCTGCATAATAGGTTGCAGTGGAATTGTGTTTACTCTCTCAAGTTATAATATAAAAACCAATTCCCGTGGATGTAGCTTCCCCCCTGGAAGTGAACCACGTAAAATCCGTGTGTTGTGCGACTGTTCATGTGATTGTATTTACTTATTGCTATCTGTTATTCATTACATGAACTTTGCTTAACATTTAATGAATGTATGTATGCTATCTTTCAGTTACAGTAGCATAGAAGGTTGAACGCAAGTTGAATATGTTAAGTATTCTGTGTATGATTTTACTAGTGCTTGATTCAAGACAGTTAACAGTTACAGTGTTAAATGACCTATGTATATTTAGTTCAGCAAGTTGAGCATACGTAATGTCCAGTGGGTTACTATAGAAGTTTAAGTAAGGTTGTTAACACCCTGTTGAAGGATAACTGAGCTATTATACCCAGAAAGAAAGCCTTTGGACCTTGAGAGTCACATTGAGTCTTACTATAGAAACTATCGCAGCACAAAGAGGCAATATCGCACTATTGGAGGAGCCGCAGTGTGGGATATCACCGGTGAAAGGTTGAGTAGAAGAGAGAGTTTGCGCATCATCCTAGAGGCTGCAATGCGATTAGAGTCATTTCAATAGCAGAGTTAGCGGGAAGAGAGAAACAGTGCATCACTGCGAGATCCCACTGGCTAGAAAGAGACAAGAGGCACTAGGATTCCACAGAACCCGGTTGAGGACACTTGAGTCTTCAGCCACCCCATCCAAGATCACTTCGGGTGAGACTTCAAGCTATTCTGCGGTCTGTTGCTGAAAGGGCCACTGAACTAGGGGTTTTGTTGGTACATTAAAGTAAACCCGGGTCTGCCCAGTGTAACCCAAAAAATGGTTCCATTGCGGGTTTTGAACAAACTGAAGAGCTAATGTTCTGTTGGCATCCTACTAAAGAAGAACTTAACCAATGGGTTGGGTCTAAGAAAAGAGAATTCGCTGCGACAGAAAATAAGATTCCTAGACTGAGTACAGAGGACTGGTTACAAAAACATATCTTCACAGACCTGCATGAGATATTTTTTGTGACCTATGCAAATGAGTTGTACGACTGGTTGTCAAAGTTGACTAATAAGCACATATTCAAGAAGAAAAGGAACATTGTTTGGACACTAGAGCTGATTCACACCATGAAGGGTGTAGATAATCCCATTTCACGAGCAGTAGACTTCTGGCTTGCGAGCGTGCTAGAAGGTTTCATCACAGAGTTTGCAGTTGATCAAAGAAAGAGTTTCAGCGAAGCAGAGAGGTACTTATTCAAAGGATACTGTGGTAAGTACTTGAACTCTTTAAATTTGTCCATTAAGATGTTATTACATGAAAAAGGAGTAATGGATATAGTCTCAGATGAATAAGTTAAGTAAGTGTAATGTCACAAGAGTTTGAGAGTGATTTTGAAGAAATTGGATGTACACGTAGCAGTAAGAAATATAAAGTAGATTTCAGATCTTCTTTCTTTGAAGACAGTTCAGACAACACTAGAGAACAGAGTCAAAGTAACATAGAAAGAATAGGAGGGCGTATCCCTTACCACCCTCATACCCCACAGAAACCAACCGGGACTTGGAATAATCCCGTAGGAACTACATCTAGTAGTTCACACACAGTACATACTACCGCTACATCACCTACATCTATACCGTCGAGTGGTAGTAATACAACAAATCAGAATCCACCACGTAGAAACAGAATGGGGGATGACATGAAGTTACCTACCTTTAAGGGTATAGGGGTAGAAGACCCAGAACAACATTGGTTCCTATGTGAAGCCGTATGGACCATTAAACAGATCCTAGATGATAATACTAAACTTGTCCAGTTGGCCACTACACTTAGAGACAGAGCTTTAACATGGTACATGAAGTATACAACAGCGCAGCCCAAAACGCTCGTACAGGTCAGGACCGCCATGATTAAATAATTTAAGAAACCTAAGTCTGAGTCACAATGCATCACAGAGCTTAAAGACATCAAACAGTTACCCACAAAGTCAGTATGGGACTTTGATCAGAAATTTAAAGCTCTTATAGACCAAGTTAGCTTTGAGTTTGCACCAGAGCAACATAAGGAGTGGTTCATTGCAGCATTGCTCCCTCACATCAGACTTCCATTAATGCAACAGAGACTCTGTATGCAGGATGAAGCGTTGGATATGGCAATGAAACTAGAGGCTTCACCTCTAGCTGAGACTAGTACAGGTATGACAAGCTTATAGAACCAGTTAGCCAATCTCACGTTACAGCTGCATGAGATTAAGAAAGGAAAAGAGATTGCACAAGAAGTATGGTGTACCAAGTGTAAAGGACAGGGCCATACTAAAGATAACTGTCCAATATTTGTGGAGTATTTAGCAAGTGGGGCTCCTAACCCCTTAGTACAAAACCAAGGGCCATGGTGTGAACCTTGCATAACAAGAGGAGATAGACCCCAGGAATGCCCTTTACTTCAGAAGTATGTACAAACTCCCAAGAACTTATACTGTAACTTTTGTAAGTCAGTAGGACATGATGAAAATAACTGCAGAGCTTATGATCTCATGATAGAGAGAAAACATGACTTATACAGAGTCTAGTCAGAGACACCAGGTCCAGCAGTAGGACCACAGCATGAACCGGCTCATGATGGCTGTGGCGGAGGATTCAGAGGACGAGGCTGTGGAGGAGGCTTTGGCCGTGGTGGAGGTTTTGGCCGTGGCCGTGGATTGATTACTTGTTACAACTGTGGAACTATAGGACATTATGCTAGGGATTGTCAGAACCCTACTATGACATGTAACTATTGCAAGTCCTATGATCACACTATAGAAGAATGTCCTACCTTGATAGCCAAGATTAGGGACCCTAAGCTAGTAGTACACGAAAACATTCAGCTTATTGCTGCTGAGCAGAAAGAACCAGAACCAAGAGTCAATATTGTGACTCGCAGCGGTGCTTCTACTAGTACAACATCGCAGGATGCCAAAAAGAATACAGGTCCGGAGTGGGTGCATAAAGCCACTAATAAATCAACACCACTCGACCTGCAGAAGAACAAAGAAATGTTTCAGCAAGCTATGACTTTCTTTACTGACCCTACACCATCAGGATCACAAACATTACCTTATAGGGGTGTACTATAGCAGACACATTGTGGCGTTAGTCTTGTGCAGATATCGTAGGCTACCACATCAGGAAGGTGCGAAGAGGATGAGTCGACAGGAAGTGTACAATCCTTCCTGCGGAGTTGCTTGAAACTCATAAGAAATGAGAAAGCTATCGGAGAGCTTTAGCGCATTATAGACCAGTGTCAGCACTCTTCTTCCGTGAGCAATGTGCAGCGTGCTGTTCATTGTATTATGGGCCATACAAGAACATGAAGAGAAATGAGACTCACATCACAAATTGGAGAATTTGAAATGGATGAGGTAATCCTAGATTTAGGATCAAAGGTAAATGTTCTGACTAAGCAGACATGAGAATAGATGGGTAGCCCTAAGTTAGCCAGATCACCTATCCATCTGCGATTAGCTAATCAATAGAAGGTATCGCCATTGGGTCGACTACCGCAAGTGCCAGTTGATATTGACGGAGTTCACAGCTTTGCAGACTTTGAAGTCATAGAAATCATTGGCAATAGTAGACCGTATCTAGCTCTACTAGGTATTGATTAGGAAATCGATAACATGGTTGTTATCGACTTAAAGAAAATACAAATGACCTTTGAGGATAATCAGATCCAGGTCATCACACCGTTGGATCCTTTTCAGGGTCCTAGATATATTGAACCTATTAGAGCAGAGGAAGAGGTACGTAATATGGAGAGCCTCTATCAGATGACTGCTAATCAGAGTGATTATATCAATCCGACCATAGCAGGAAATATTAGTTGGTGATGCAACAACTCATGTGCATCGGATTCAGAGGTTGGTTTAGAAAACTGGCAGAATGGACTTTATGAAGTCTCAGCTCGTAGATGTGCATTTACGACTAAGTCACTACGATGGATTGGCACAGAGATTAAGGATATTTTGTCATTTGATGGCTTAGCAGATGTCAACAAATTTCTACAGCAGTTTGAGTAGGACATCCCTCATGAGCAGAGGATGGTAGTTATTGACCTTGCAGTAAGAGCCACACCTACAAGATGGTGGCATGCACATAAAGAAAATATTGCATCATGGGATGATTTCAAGAGATTGACGGCGATCAGATTCTCTAATGACAAGGAGTGTCTACAACAGAAATATATAGGAGAAAGTGACCCCAGGTCACATATTAATACTTGTGAACAGAATTGGTCAGACATTCCCGAGGATGAATGGGTTCACCTATTCATTCACACTTTAGACACAATATCAAGGAATTGGTACACTGAGACTGAGTTGCGCAGAGGAACGACTACATAGCCAGTTATGATAGACAGCTTTGAACTCACTTTCGCTTTTGAATCTGAGTATCCAAGCATTGATCAGGCTTTAGATGTTATAAAGACTAAGATATTTGATGACTATACCCTATCAGTGTCTGCTCAGCTCGATTGGGCCATCCAGTTAGAAGATGCGCTAGAGTTTTATAACTTCACAGAAGAGTCAGGCGATGAGGATGAGAACCCTCGCAGTATCAACATTCCAGAGTCAGAAGAGACTCACAAATTTGATGGACCGAAGCTAGAAATTCCAGCTATCATAGAGACTATCAAGATTAAAAAGATCAATATTGGCACAGAAGCAGAACCAAAGTTTGCCTCTATTAGAGACTATTGGGATGATGAAATGGTAGGACACATCGCAGATCTGTTACACGACTATCAGGACTTATTTCCCACTAAGTTCACAGAGATGAAGGGAATAGTAGGCGATTTGGGAGTCATGAGGATACCTTTGAAGGAGGATGCTAGGCCAGTTAAGCAGCGTCCATACAAATTAAATCCACATTATAAAGAAAAAGTTAAGGATGAGATGGATAAGATGCTAGCAGCAAGCATCATTGAGCTAGTTGAAGAGAGCAAATGGGTTAGTCCCATGGTCATGCAGGAAAATAAAACCAAAGGAGAAATCAAGATTTGTGTCAATTTGCACAAACTCAATGACGCATCACTTCATGACCCATTTCCGACACCTTTAACTGATTAAGTTTTAGACAATGTGGGAGGACAGGAGGTCTACTCCTTCACTAATCGCTTTTCAGGCTATCACTAGATAAGAAACCATCCATAGGATCGACATAAGACCACCTTTGCGACAGAATGGGGCTCATTCCAGTATACGGTAATGCCCTTTGGTCTTAAAAATGCACCTTTGGTCTTAAAAATGCACCAGCTATTTTTTCGAGAGTAGTAGTTGCTGTCTTTAAGGAATACATTCATAAATTCTTAGAAGTCTATTTTGATGACTGGACGGTATTTGGATTAATCAACAAGCATATAGGAGATTTAAGGCTCATGTTGGAGAAATGTAGGCAATATTAGATTTCCCTTAACTTGAAGAAATGTATATTTTGTGCACCATTTGGTATTTTGTTGGGTCATATTGTTTGCAGAAAAGGCTTGATGGTAGATCCTGCAAAGATTTCCATCATTGTAAATCTTCCAGCACCCAACTCAGTCAAGCGATTGAGGACAGTGCTTGGTCATATCGGGTACTATAGAAAATTCATAAAGGGCTATGCAAAGATCACAGCACCTATAGAAAAGCTCTTAAAGAAAGACGTCAAATTCCTATGGAATGAGGAATGACAGAAAAGTTTAGACACTCTTAAAGAGAAGATGGTTACAGCACCCATCTTAGTATTTCTAGACTGGAACAAGCCATTTCATGTACATGTGGATGGATCTGGCATCGCACTAGGGATTGTATTAACACAGCCAGGAGAAGGGGGTATCAATCACCCTATCGCATACTCAAGCAAAAAGTTATCTACCACAGAAAAGAACTACACCACTACAGAAAGAGAAGGATTAGCTATGGTGTATGCTCTATAGAAGTTCAGGCACTACTTGTTGGGTGCCCCATTCAAGATGTTCACTAACCATTCCGCTTTAAAATACTTGGTCAATGAACTAATGTTAGGAGGAAGGATCTGTAGATGGTTACTCCTATTTCAGGAGTATGATTTTGAAATTATTGTAAAACCAGGAATATTGAATGCTGGACCTGATCATCTATCATGAATAGATTCAGGAGAGAAACCAAGTAATCTAGAGGATAATTTGCTAGATGCGCAATTGTTTTCTATCCAGATCGTAGATGAGTATTACGCAGATATTATCCACTTTCTCACTATAGGGTGCGCTCCAGTTGAGTTTACTAAGAAGCAAAAGAAATAGTTAGTTGTTAAAGCATCAGACTTCACTTTGATCGTAGGATAGTTATATAAGTTAGGACCAGATGAAGTCCTGCGCAGATGTGTTATGCCGCACAAGAAATAGGCCATTATCAGAGAAGCACATTCAGGTACCGCAGGAGGTCATTTCGCAGGAAAATCGACTGCCCAAAAAATTCTAGCTTCAGGATTATGGTGGCCTACTTTGCACAAAGACACTAAGGAGTTTTGCAGATGCTGCGATATCTACCAGAGGGTAGGAAAACCTTCATGGAGAGATGAAATGCCACTGCGACCACAGATTACACTGCGGGCATTTGATAAGTGGGCTATAGATTTTGTGGGTCCTATCAACCCACTAGGAAAATGAACTAGTGTGAGATACATCATCACAAGAATAGAATACCTCACCAGGTGGGCAGAGGCCAAAGCCGTAAGGAATTGTGATGCTGCTACAGCTGCATAGTTCATTTTTTAAAACATCATTAGTATATTTGGATATCCAGTAATTTTGATGAGTGATCAAGGCACACACTTTCTGAATCGCACTATTCAAGCCTTGATGGAGGAATTTCAGATACAGCACCATAAGAGCACTCCCTACCACCCTCAAGCTAATGGTACGGTGGAGGATTTTAACAAGATTCTAGAAAATTCTCTTACTAAGATCTGTAACAGCCAAAGAGATGACTGCGACCTCAGGGTTAATGTTGTATTATGGGCTTATAGGACTACATGCAAGAAACTTACAGGACACACACCTTTCAGCTTGGTGTACGAACAAGAGGCTGTTATGCCTATGGAATATATTATTCCTAGTTTAAGAATTGCTCAGATTACCGAGATGGATAATACATATACGATGAATGAAAGATTAGCGCAGCTGCTTGCCTTAGAGGAAGATAGATTCATCGTAGGATTTCATCAAAAAGTGCA
Source organism: Pseudotsuga menziesii (assembly GCA_001517045.1). Classification (NCBI taxonomy): domain Eukaryota; kingdom Viridiplantae; phylum Streptophyta; class Pinopsida; order Pinales; family Pinaceae; genus Pseudotsuga; species Pseudotsuga menziesii. Next base: position 53,758 of record LPNX010033103.1, read on the forward strand.
GAAGGCACGAGAAAAATCTTGGCATGACAGGCACATTAAGAGCAATATTTTTTAGACGGGAGACCTAGTGCTCCTTTATGACAGAAAGTTTGTTAAGTTTCCAGGGAATTTCAAGACACATTGGTTAGGGCCATATCAGATTCAGCAAGTTACCGAAGGAGTGTTGAATTTTCATATGCTTAACTAAGACATCAGTATATCATTTCATTTTTCATAATAAAATCATATAAAATAGGATCACTGAAAGAAACGAAATCACAAGAACAACACAGATTTATCCTGGGAAAACCCTAAAGGGAAAAACCCAGCAAAAGCTTCCTCAATATAGATGCCCCAAAAGGGGAAAAAGGTAAAACCAACAAGGAGATCAAAAACCTGATTCTCCTCCTTCTCCAGCAACTCCTCTCCTCCACAAGTGCTCTATTCCAAGTGAGTGTGTATGTCACAAGAGAGGAGCACTACACCTCTATTTATATTCATCCGTTCACTTAAAGTTTACTCAATCAACATGTCGGCTTAAGTTAACTCATGTAGGCTCGAGTTACACATGTAGGCTCAAGTAACCATACTGGGGTGCTGATGACCCACCTTTACAATTTGAGGGGACTACCTCATGACTCTTATTAGTTCTTCCGATTAGGAGCATCGGGGTACAATGAAATACAAATAGTTCTCCCGGTTGGACCATCGGGGACCACAAAAGATACATAAAGAATATTCTTCAAAGTTACAATATTTCAACACTCCCCCTTAACGAGAAGGGTATTCTACATCAACAAAAACAAGAGCAGAGATGGGGGACATCATCAACATCAGCAGGGTAACACATCTATAAATCATTGGAAGCTTTTCAACATCATGTAGTCTTCATCTTCAATCTTCAATCTTCATCATCAGCAACATCTTCAGTATTTGATCAACAACATCTTCAGCATTTTGATCTTTCAATTAGCAACGACATCTTCAGAAATTGGATCTTTCGATCAGCAACATCTTTAGAACTTTGACTGTCCGATCAGCAACAACATCTTCAGCATTTTGAACTTTCGATCAGCAACATCTTCAGCACTTTGATTTTTTTTTTTTCGATCAGCAACAACATCTTCAGCATTTTGTCCTTTTGATCAGCAACATCTTCAGCATTTTGACTTTTCGATCAACAATAACATCTTCAGCACCTTGACCTTTCGATCAACAGCAACATCTTCAGTACTTTGACCTCTCGATCAGTAGCAACATCGTCATCATCATATTCTGATCTGTCGATCATAATCATCATCACATTCTAATCTTTCGATCAAAAACATCATCAACATAGAAACATCGTCATCATACTCTGATCTTTCGATCAGAAACATCATCAACATACTCTAATCTTTCGATCAGAAACATCATCATCATACTCTGATCTTTTGATCAGAAACATCATCATCATACTCTGATCTTTCGATCAGAAACATCATAATCATAGTGCGTCATCATCATACTCTATCTTTTAGATCAGTACATCATCAGCATCATACTCTGATCTTTCAATCAGTATGTCATGATCATCATCAACAACAACCTGCAATCCACAACTCAAAGATAAAAAGTCTTTGGTTCACTTTTGGACTTAAAGTCCAGGGATGATACAATCCCACCACATTCTCGACAACTGAAGTTACGGGATTGATTACGGGAGAATCAGTCCCTATCACTTTAGGACTAAGTCCAAGGATGATGCAATCCTACCACATTCTCGACGACCGAAGTCACCGGATACAATTATGGGATAATCCCTCCCTATCACTTTAGGACTTGAGTCCAAGGATGATGCAATCCTACCACATTCTCGAGGACCGAAGCCATCGGATCTATTATGGACAGATGTCCCAGGATGATACAATCCCTCTTCATTCTCGAAGACCGAGGTCTCCGGATCACTTTAGGGAAGGTTCCCAAGGATGATACAATCCCATCACGTTCTCGATGACCGAGGTCACCGGATCTATTATGGATAGATGTCCTGGGATGATACAATCCCTCTTCATTCTTGAGGACCGAGGTCTTCAGATCACTTTAGGGCAAATGCCCAGGGATGATACAATCCCATTGCAACATCACTACTCCCCCTTTCAAGGAAGGTCTTTCAGAACAACACCAAGCTTGTCTCGAAAGTTTTCGAACTCTACTCGAGGTAGAGGCTTCGTCGATACATCATCATCCAAACCATCATCATCTACATCTTCAGTATCTGAATATTGATCTATCACCATCTATATCTCCAGTATGTGAATACTGAAAGCATCATCATCTATATATTCAGTATAGAAATACGGAATCACCATCATCTGTATCTACAGTATGTAAATACTGAAATATCATCTATATCTTCAGTATGGGAATACTGAAATCATCATCATCTATATATTCAGTATAGAAATACTGAATCACCATCATCTGCATCTACAGTATCATCATCTGCATCTTATCTTGTATGTAGAAATACCGGATTTCAACGTGTTACGTCGGAACATAGGGTCCTTTGTCATCACAACTATGGTTATCATATAGATTCATTGTAGTGTCCATATTCAGGTCAAAGAGACCTGATATCAGCTTCTGAAGCCATATGGCTTCACAACTTAGTAGAGCAATCTGCAATGTATTCTGCTTCAACCGTGCTAAGAGAAACACTGGACTGTTTCCTGCTAAACCATGAACTCATAGCAGACCAAAAGCATATACCTGATGTGATTTTCC
>LPNX010033103.1:58314-122737 GCA_001517045.1 Pseudotsuga menziesii
ACTGAAAGTAATCAATTCCTTCTGGAACACATTCCTTGAATGAATGAATTCTATGATCCTGGGAGGCCATTCAAGGTGACCATCACCACTTCTGCATTCTTCACTTCTTCTTCAGCTGGTTTCTTAAGGTCATATTTCGATCTATGTTCTTCCCTTCAAATATCTTGGTTAAGGAATCAAACCTCATCGATGTCTTTAGGGAAGACACTTGTAGAACAAGTTGATTCGAGACTGAATCATCAATAATCTTCTGGGCTTTGACCAAGTTCTTCTTGTGAAAGGATTCTAGCCTCATCTCCCTCTGAAACTGGAACCTCTATGCTCATGAAGGTGTCCAATCCATTTTCTTCAGAGAGATCATATACTTCTAGGATTGGAAGTTGTCAACTTCACCAAGATTATCATCAAGCTGATGTGATAGGTCACTTTGAAATGAGAACGTCAAATGAACATAGCAAAGGATTAGATCTTACCGATTTGAGGTGTCCGTCCTGGTTCTGGAGTTGGCTGATCTAAGGTTTGTCACAGAAACCCTAATTTTTAAAACTTGGAATATTTCAGATCTGATTGGATAGACAGATATATCTCTTCAAATGGAGCTGTCCAATGTACTCCATTTCTGAAAACAGTGGAGGGAAGCTCCCGGAACAGGAATCCCTAATTTTCCAATTTCTTCTGCAGAAATTCCTGTTGTTGTTTCTGTGATATATCCAACATTTATGATCCTCTATGCCTTAAATTTTGTATTGAGGTAACCTCGCATGTCTTTGATCCACCACCATAGGTTTCATCAGAATTGATTTCACCATTTGGGATTTATGATCATTTTCCCAAGGTGACCTGTTACAGGACTGTTCAGAACAGCGAAGTTGTGCGGCATGCCACATGTCACTGGTTCATCTTCTGAGTCTGATATTTGGACCACTGAAATTAAAGTCCGTGCCCTTTCTGGAACATCTTCAGGAATTCCATTTCTACCTCTTTATCCCAATATATTTCAATTCTCCCGAGGTGTCCTGTTTAGGGATGAATTCTGGAAGAGGCTGGAACCCTAAATTGGAGAGACATTATCTCCTGAAATACAGCGAATATGAGGATGAATTTTGGATACAGTGTTCATCAGGATTTTATCTTCGGCCCTTGAAAGTTTCAGCTCCTGATCCTTCGCCAATCTCGGAATATAGCGAATGTGCCAAAACGTAGCAGTTTTAGTATTTAGGTTTTTTCTAGCTCGAGTTCAAACTAGGGTTTGACTTTCTTGGAGATTCACCCAACCAAAAATATTGATCCAGGTCTCTAAACTTCGGTTTTGATGAGGAGAAAAATCCTATGCTGGTCTCACTTCAAAAATTCCTCTTCTGTAGAAAGCCCTAATTTCCATATCGAAAATTGAAAATGCTCAGAATCGAATTCCGCTTCGACAGAACGATGCACCCTTCAAAGGAGAGTCAGCCTAGCCTTCTTTTGCTGATTGATTGTGGAGAGAGAACCAAAAAATAAGAATCCCTAGATTCTGTAACTTGTGAAATCTTCCCTATTCAGGTTAGCTCTGATACCATGTTGAATTTTCATATGCTTAACTAAGACATCAGTATATCATTTCATTTTTCATAATAAAAGCATATAAAACAGGATCATTGAAAGAAACAGCATCACAAGAACAACACAGATTTATCCTGGGAAAACCCTAAAGGGAAAAACCCAGCAAAAGATTCCTCAATATAGATGCCCCAAAAGGGGAAAAAGGTAAAACCAACAAGAAGATCAAAAACCTGATTCTCCTCCTTCTCCAGCAACTCCTCTCCTCCACAAGTGCGCTATTCCAAGTGAGTGTGTATGTCACAAGAGAGGAGCACTACACCTCTATTTATATTCATCTGTTCACTTAAATTTTACTCAATTAACATGTCGGCTTAAGTTAACTCATGTAGGCTCGAGTTACACATGTAGGCTCAAGTAACCATACTGGGGTGCTGATGACCCACCTTTACAATTTGAGAGGACTACCACATGACTCTTATTAGTTCTTTCGATTAGGAGCATCGGGGTACAATGAAATACAAATGGTTCTCCCAGTTGGACCATCGGGGACCACAAAATATACATAAAGAATATTCTTTGAAGTTACAATATTTCAACAAGGAGGTGCTGTTTAGCTCAGTAAACTGAATGGGGAGCTTGTTCCTACTTTGATTAACGGCAGTAGGCTTAATCTGTATAGTGACAGCCACTCCACCTCCCAATCCTAACTCAAAGAACTGAGAGTGCAGATGTCTAGTGTAGTTGAAAGGAGGCATCGCACTCATCTAGTCTGCACCCAAAAAAAAAAAATTCGAAGTATGAGGAATCGCAGCAGGAAATTTTATTTTGCGCGAGTTTTTGAATGTTGTGGAGTTTCACGCCAGCATTTTGGGTCAGGCCGATGCGGTGTGACATCGCAACAATGTGATGTTCCCCATGCCACGTAGACGATTTTGAAAAGGGACAGAGGGCCAGTCACTTCGCCTTCTGACAAGCAGTTAATTCAAGATATGACGGGTATACGTTGCCCTAGATTTGGAAACAGTACAATGATTTTTCCATATTTGGTAAATCTTGGTCGAGATTGCCGGTTCCTGCACACAGCTTTCGAGGAAAATTTGATCGGATTTCAGCAATTAATGAGGATCGGGACGATGGATGTTGTCTTATCTATCGAATAAATGCCACCAACGGGTCTAGTCTAAGTGACTGTTGCTTTAGAAATTATCCCCTTCATTATAAATACACAAATCATTCACACGGAAGGGTTACTTTTGTGATTTTTGAGAGTTACAGAGCAATTCGAAGAGTTTTCCCTGTGCAGAGATACTTCAGTTACAGAGTGCTAGTTTTCCCCAATTTCGCAGCCATTTCCCGTCCAGAGTATTGCACTGGGTGGTTCCTGTCTAAGGAGGAACCTTTAGAAGACATTGTGCAATGATTCCAGTGTGGTGGCCTCACGTATGTTATGACGACGCCGCCCAAGGTTGTGAAATTAGGAGCACCACAGGTCAGACAGATGCCAAGGATGAGGAGTCAAGCTTAGATAGTAGAAGAGTCCAGCCCAGAGCAGGAATAAGAAGTTCACATGGAAATAGTATACATTGTGCCACGAGTCGAGGACACACCAGAGGTAACCATTCCCAAGGGTGCTAAGTTTCCTGTTCCGCTACCGACGATTGATCCCTGTGTAAAGGAAGAGGGAGACCTGTTAGGATATGTCCCTGTTCTCAAATTTACAAACTATAACCTTGGAGACAGTAAGACATATCCTCAGTTTCGGCTGGATCAGTATCTTACGGTTCAGAGGAACCCGAGGACTGGTGCAGATGAGTTTGTTCCTATGGAACATGTCCATATTCTTGAGCAGTTAGGCTTGCTCAATTTGTTGAGAATGCCACATTTCGGACAAGGTGCAGAGGTTAATGTCATGGTGCATGTGCTACTTTCCTGTGTACATGGAGGTTACCTCTGGCTAGGTAACCGGATTGACCTGAACATTGATTTGATACACCGTATCACTGGGCTGTCCAAGAGCGATAAGGACCCTCAGACACATATATCATGTAAGACCAAGGATACTAAGCTACCAGCAACCCTAGTTAACAAGTATAAGCTACAGAGAGGAGGTCAGGCTTATGACCTTGCAAGCTTAACCAACGATACACTCAAATTTATAGCCAGTCTGCTTGCAGGAAAATTGTTAACCAAAGTTCGCCCGAAAGAAGTCACAGGATCAGTAATTCACCTTGCCATACAAGTCGCAGAAGGTGAACAATTTAATTGGTGTTTGTTTTTACTAAATATTTTTCTTCAAGATTGTTTGACAGCACAGGATGAGCCAAACCACCCCTTCCATTTCTTGTGGCTACTTATACTATGCACATTTGTTGGGTGGAGAGAGCCGCCCCACACCCAGTTTCTACAGCTGCAAGGCGGAGACTGAAGAGGTGCGTGGTATGCAAATTTATGCGAGAGTAACAGCCCAGCCAAGAAAAAGATCAATATGATAGTATTCTATGAATACTATAGGTTGTTGCAGCGAGTCATCCAGGAGACACCGCGGATCAACACAGAGGTTGTTGACATGTATCATACTCAGCTTGATTTCATTGCGGACAAGCATACAATCTTTCTGAGGCCAAAAGGGTTTAAAATAGATAACTGGGCTACTGGATCATTCAGGATGACAGTGCAGGATGTAGAAGATGTCATCAAAGACTTTGATGAAGAGTGGACGAAGGCATTAGAAGATGCCACAGCAGGAAATGTACCAACAAATGCTGCACGGATCCATCCATCAGACAAAGGGAAGGATAAGGTGGGTTCCAGGAGGAAAGATCCAGTACAAGTGCCACCAGCGGCACAAAAGGGGACAGATGCAGCAAAAGTGCCACCAGAGGCACAAAAGAGGAAAAAAGTCAAATCCGCAAAGCCACCTATGGAGACCACACTAAAAGAGGATGACTATGAACTCATCGCAGGGAGATTGCAGGACGTGATGCGGGACTCATTTCAGGCAATGCAGACATCGTAGGACAAGCTGCAGGGCACGATAGATAAGCAGCTTTCGGAGTTGAAAGCACTAACCAAGAAGACTGCCGCAATGCAGATTCTGCCAGTCAAGGTGATAGCAGGAGAAAGCTCAACACAATTGATTTCCCACGATGAAGTCTTTGCAAAGGACCGCATCAATATAGTGCTAATACCGCCAGGGAGCATCCGATTCCCTGCTTCAATGATGTATGTGCAGATACAGGTTAGACACCCTGTCGAGGTTAATTTGGCACAGTTCCCTGTTGATCAACTACAGATGATCCAACAACAGATAGCCGTAGAGCTCAGGGATAGAGAGCTTGTGACTTATAAACAGAATACTCAGCTGAGACAATAGAATGCAGAACTCACCGCAGGCTTTCAGAAAAAGGCGGAGGAGTTAAGAGTATATGAAGAAAGAGAACAGGATCTAAGTCAGGTCCTATAGAATATCGCATTGGAGTTACCCCAGTGTAACATAGAGTTTACCCTACCCCTAACGCATAAAGTAAGAAGAATTGCAGACAGAACAAAGGTTCTGGAAGAGACAGTGGTCAAGATGGAGGAAGACCACAAGGCACATATTGTCGAGCTTGAGGCTCGACCACCGGGAACACCTCAGGAAGACAAGGAAGCAAGGGCAGAGGCCTTTAGACTCACTTCAGCACAAATGAAGTGTCGTATAGATGATGCAGAGTCATTATTAGCTGATGCGATGAAGACATGGTTGGAGCTAGACGAGCTCCCATATAGACTGGAATTGCAGTAGAGCATCCAACAGATAGAGACTGCAACAGCAGCAATAAAGGAAGAAGTCAAGAGCTTAGGAGCTCTTGCAAAAATGAAGAAGACGAAAGAGATGAACCGTTTACAATAGGAAGCGCAGTGGTTGCAAGAAAAAGAAATACAATTTAATAATATGCTTCAACCGTATCAGGAACAAATCGCAGAGCTGGTAGATGCGGTTGAGCAGAAGGTTAAGGAGTTCACTATGAGCAAAAGTGAGATGGATGACACAGAAGACTCCATCATTATTCAAGCTATGCTTGCAGCGGCACAGGAGTGTGTCGAAGCTATGGATAAAGAAGTCGCAGGAATTCGAGAGAGATTTACAAGGACTTCACAGGAAGCCAAGGAGAAGCTACAGCAGGAGAAGCCAGCTGTTAGTGGCTTGGGGACGAGCCACAAGTAAGTGTTAGGGGACTGTTGGATCAAGGCCCCATAGCTACAGGAAAATATGCTATATCGGAACAAGAAGGTCAAAGGAAACAGTACCTAAAGTAGCCGAGAAGAGAGAGCTCAACCACTGCACTTAAGGCAGCGACCGAGAAGAGAGAGCTCAACCACTGCACTTAAGGCAGTGGTGAAGACAGGAGGGCTCAGCTACCCTCATAAATGGAAAAGGAGCAATGGGTTGAGGTATTGAAGACAAAGGACAGAAGGGGAGTGACCGAGGAAGTGGCACCCATACCCACGATCAGTGCCAGGAAGCGTGGAAGACTGCAGAAAGCTGTGGTGTGACGAAAAGCGACAGTTCAAAGTACAGATAGGCCGACTGTCACAGTTAGGGTTTTTGGGTTACTGCTGGGAAAGGACCACGGTGTTGTATCATGGTGAGACCTTCGGGCTTCCTATATAAGCATGTATTTTGTATTGTAAAAGGTTAGACACTGAGTTAGCTAGTGGGTCAGTTGAGATAGTTAGACAGTTAGCTATTCAGTTGGTCTGTTAGCCATTAAGAAAGAGTCGAGCTCTAGTTCTGTTATTCAGTCTGTAGTTATCTTACTGTAACCAGTAGTCGGCTCCTTGAGCATGAATGTAACAATCCACAGGGATTGAACAATCCGCAAGGATTGAGAGAGAGAGAGAGAGGAAGAGTATATTGTAAGAGGAAGCAATATAGAAGGAGAAGAGATCTAAGAGAGAAGGGCTCCCGGCTGTGTGCAGGGAGTTTCCCAAAATATCTCGAGCTGCATAATAGGTTGCAGCAAAACTGTGTTTACTCTCTCAAGTTATAATATAAAAACCAGTTCCTATGGATGTAGCTTCCCCCGTGGAAGTGAACCACATAAAATCTGTGTGTTTTGCGACTATTCATGTGATTGTATTTACTTATTGCTATATGTTATTCATTACATGAACTTTGCTTAACAGTTAATGAATGTATGTATGCTATCTTTCAGTTACAGTAGCATAGAAGGTTGAACGCAAGTTGAATTTGTTAAGTATTCTATGTATGAGTTTACCAGTGCTTGATTCATGACAGTTAATAGTTACAGTGTTAAATGACCTCTGTATATTTAGTTCAGCAAGTTGAGCATACGTAATGTCCAGTGGGTTACTGTAGAAGTTTAAGTAAGGTTGTTAACACCCTGTTGAAGGATAACTGAGCTATTATACCCAGAAAGAAAGCCTTTGGACCTTGAGAGTCACATTGAGTCTTACTATAGAAACTATCACAGCACAGAGAGGCAATATCGCACTGCTGGAGGAGCCACGGTGTGGGATATCGCCGATGAAAGGTTGAGTAGAAGAGAGAGTTTGTGCATCATCCTAGAGGCTGCGATGCAATCAGAGTCATTTCAATAGCAGAGTCAGCAGGAAGAGAGAAACATCGCATCGCTATGAGATTACATTGGCTAGAAAGAGACAAGAGGCACTAGGATGCCACAGAACCCGGTTGAGGACACTTGAGTCTTCAGCCACCCCATCCAAGATCACTTTGGGTGAGACTTCAGGACTTTCTGCGATCTGTTGCCGAAAGGGCCACTGATCTAGGGGTTTTGTTGGTACATTAAAGTAAACCTGGGTCTGCCCAGTGTAAGCCAACACCTCTCGCCCTTAACGAGTTATCATGATCCATTCTGGTGATGGCTAAGTCGGGTTATAGCTCATGCATACATCGTATCTAATTTGAATAATCTGGTTTCTCCAAAATTCATGGTATTGGTATACACATTCTTATACATGTATCTTGTAAAATTTCTAATTCAACAGGTTGATACCATTTATCCATATATGGAATACCAATTTCCTAAACGATCATACCACATCTGATTAAAAATATTGCTAGAGATATTTATAGGAGATGATCTCCCATGAAAAAGACAGTTTCGCGTGTACCAAATCAATATAATCCTTTAAACTCTCCCATATATGTTCCTCTCTTTCATGTAGAATCTAGGTCTCAATACCAAATACACAAAAATTCCTTTCAATCCAAGCACGCATTCCGTTCGGACCAATAGGAAGAGGAGCTGTGATTAATTCACGTATTTTCATATTATCAAAGTTGTTGTTGTATGAAACAGAAATGGGTTAATGCCACAAACATAAAATCCATCACCCACTGATGGAATATTCACATATCTTTGAGTGGGAAACCAACCTGATACCTTTATGAATTGGAGCCTTAATTCTGTATCAAGTTGAGAGACCAAATTCGAGGGTAAATACCCAAAAATAACTAAGGAGGATGATTTGCATACTCCACCAATTTTTTTTCCTTCAGAAGAGGAAAAGGGAATAATTTTATTTTTTTTATAGTTTCTTTTGATTCACCAATGGGGAATTCCTATTATGGAAAATGATGTGCCATTACAGCGAACACAGTTTCTCCCCCGTGAGTAAAAGCATAATCCAGTCCATTTTTGCTTGCCACTAGAATTGGTGCTCCAATTTCATATTCCAATTCAGGTGCCATACCTTCCAAATCCATTTTTATTATTTATGTAGTACAAGTGCCTATCCATATGATGAAGTTGGGGTCTCTATATGTAGTACAAGTTCCCATTCTTCCCTTTCTACTTCCCCTTATTTTGAGGATTCGATGGATTGGAAATATTCAACTATTCAAATTTTTATGTTTGGTGTTGCATAGAGGGTTGAATGAAGTTGAATACCATATGGGATATGGGTATCGTGTTGGAAGGACATGCATATGAGTAGTATGTATGATATCATAGGGGTGGGACATAAGTAGTTTGTGTCTCAAATGATTTGGATGTCGACACAGGTGGTGCCATTGGCGGTTGAGGAACCGCCTATACTTGGCTTGTACTTGTATAAACAGCGTTGTACTTTCCATACTGAGACTGACCAAATGAAGGATTTGGTGCAGTTGGAGTGGTAATTGACACAATGGGGACATGTGAGTACTACGTTACCAATTATGGTGGTACAATATTTGTTTGTGGGGGAGATTTACATTGGGAAGAAATGGACCCAATAATCCCATCCGTGGAATGTGACATCCCTGCAATGGGAGGATCTAAGGATCTATTCCGAGGGGCATATGGTAGTACAATGTACAAATACCCTAACTATGCATATATAAGGTCAAAGTGTTGGGATTTGAAAATAAATTCTTCCGTCAGTTTGTGGCATGGAGGTGACCATGTTACCGCCTTTCACACACCTGGCGGGGGGGGGAGGGTGGATGTGGCAGCAATCTTCAAGCCACTTGGTGTGTCCTTGGGGGCAAGTCTCGAGTCAAGGATGTCACCTTGTTCTTGACTCCTCCATTTAGGCTCAACTCCTAATGAAGCCAAGGGGGTTAGACCCTATTAAGTTACTAAGCCAAAATTATTTAGTATGATGATGTTAAACTGAATGAGTTACTTAGGAGTTTGACATTTAACCATAAACAACCATAGATGACAAGATACAAAAATGAGCACACGAAAGCACAATGCTGAGACACAATATATATATAGAAATAAAATAGCCAGTGCCTTAGAATGGTGTCATAAAATAATCAATGTACTTGCATGTGCTTTAAGTGAAAGTTTTTTTATTGCCTCTTGGTACGTTTTAAGTTAATGTGAAGTATGAATAAATTAAATTAGGCGAGGGGGGGACTCCAGATATACCCGAGGGTACTTCGAGTATGTCCAAAATGAACCTTCACAGCTACCTGCAAGGAATATGTGGGATGAATGGATTTTGCAAGACTGTTGTTCATAATCATCCTGAAGGTGTAACAGAGATCAATGCCTCAAGTCACTTTTCAGGAGTTCCCTCTTCTTTAGGGTTTGATCGAGGCGTTGGATTTTCACCTGATGGTGGTTGATTGGGGAAGGTGAAAACTAATTAAAATAGTCACTCACATTTCTTTTGATGCAACTTGACTAATCGGATGAACCATAGCCAAATGCAGAGCATACACACTGGATTCTTGTCAATTTTAGTGAGTTTTAAAGGGTGTGTTTTCTTACAAAGAAAAACCCTTCAGGAACCTCTTTCGGTCCAAGTGGACCTCAATTGGGGAATCAAGGAGGGGTTTTATTTTAGAACATTTAATTACATAAAATCAAATATAAGCAGCAAATAGAAACAAATCACAAGTTTTCTAATTATTCCTACCATGCATCTCTTTCCCCTTGCGGGTCAATCGGGAAGTCGTGGGGTAAGTATTCAAGTTAATTTGATAATGTAATATGGAATATATGATAAAGTAATAAAATCATGTTATTCTGCATGAATGAAACTAATCTAAAGCAAAAATAAGTAAGACAATGCGAAAAACGACAAAAAAGGCACGGATCCCCTCAGGGGGGGGATGGGGAATGGGCTCGAAAGAGCCTATTCGGAGAATTTTTTTATTATTTACTGTTAAAATATCAGTAAAATTATCTGAATCCTCTTGGTTCTTATACAGGATGAAACCAAGGATTTACAAATTTCCCAAAATTTTAAAATTATGATCAAAATGGAGACCCCTAGGGGGATTCGGATGATCCAAAAGCCACTTTCGAACCGCAGATTATCCTCTTTCTGTTATTCCTGATAAAAGACAGCGATCTTGTTAGAATGAAATATTCCCAAATCACTTTTAAAGTACCTTTGGGTCAGCCTACTTTAAACCAAACAAAACTGAGTTAAAACTAGCTAAAACGGTGAAAAAGGAACCAAGGAAAGCAAGCTTTCCTTGGGATCTTGGCTTGTTGTTTGGGCAGCCAATGAGATATAAACTAATTTCTGGATTTAATCTTTTTAAAACAGAAAAGGAAATCTAATGCATGCAACCTATGGATTTTCTTTAAATTGCCATGCGAAACTGACAATTTCCCTGAACTAGATCTAGAATGCTTAATGAGACCTTTTAGACATGAGATCTAGATTATGAGATTTGAAATAATATATCTATGTAAGTTTTGCTTTAATATGACAGATATAAATGATAATATATCTTGTAACCAAAGTAACCAGGTAAGATTTGGATTTTTATAAGGAGGAAGAGAGAGAAAGAGTGCCGGAAGCCTTGAAGATCAATCGTTGAGCTTTCCGGTGGAATGCCGAGGGACTATGCCTTTGGGAAAGTTTTGGAGAAAGTGAGGAAGAAAGCTAGATCAGCACCCTCTCCAAGCTAGGAACTTGCAGATGAATCCAAATACTTGCCAAAATTCTTGTGAGATCTGGTCAATACATAAACAGAGATTTTAGAATAGCATGCATATAAACTTATAAAACACGTTCAATCTAGATCTCTAAACATGCATAAAAAGGAAAGAGATGGCCAATAAACTTATTAACAAACTCCTTTCCTATCAAGATCATAATAAACTTATTATCAATCTTTAGCAATGGATCTACAAACAATCAACAAATTATGAACATAGATATAGGCTACTTCAGTAAAACATGGCAATGCTCATCCACACATACAATAACATGACACCGTCTTGCCTCCAAAGATTCTCTTTATTTCAAATGAACAATAAAAATAGTACAATATAAACAACACCTTAATCCCAGTTCTCACTAGCTTGGAAGAGGAAAACTGAGCTTTATTTATAGAAAAAATAGGAAATCTATCCCAGGGGGCACAATTTCCAAGGAGAGAGAGACTTTAGCTACATGTGGAGTGAATCTGGGCCTGATCTATGTCTAACTAAGCCTGAACTGAGTCTCACTAAGTGCAACTATCAATCGAAGAGATGATCTGTCTAACAGCTCAACCTGCTAACTGAAGCATCCACCAAAACTCAACCAGAGAGGCCCACACATGTGGAGGAGAGAGGGAGGGCGCAATTCCCAAGATTGCATGCAATAATGCACTCCCATTTCAGCCCATATCACCTCCTTCAATCAAGGAATTGTCAGATCCAGTCAATCCCAAGCCGATGAGACTGATTTCAGTCAAATCGGAGCAAATCCCAATGATTTAGGATTTTGAATTTTCTCCATTATTTAATTAATTTATCAATTAAATAATCAATATTTGATTTTTAGGGATTTTTGACCTGAGTGATGGACAAATCACTCAAAACTTAGAAAAAGTGGGTATATGGGTTTACATGGTACTCTTAGCTTGAAAATGAGCACCCACATGACTGAAACTGATTATTGAGCCCACTTTTACTACAAACCAATTTTTCCAATTAGACTATTAAAAAATAGCCTAAGTTTTGTGGAAACATTAAAATTTAAAAAACTTAAAAAATTAAAAAAATTAAATACCTAGGGGGACTTAGATATGTTCATATGACTCGAACATGATGCCTAGCATGTTTATACATTGACACATAGACTCTAATAACCTCAAAAGGCCTAAATGCCAAGCCACCCACCCCAACTTTGGAGGTATTGAGTGAAAAACTTAGAAATTATAAGTCGTTTATTCAACAACCAATAATAACCAAGGGAAAAAACACCATGGGCTGATCAGATTGACAAATAAAGACTAAGAGACCGAGTCTTTTACAGACACTATCATGCTAGAACATTTTATTACAACTCCCCCACGGGGTATGAACATGTGATATATTACAACAAGTACTTCCCAGAAGCAATTCAGAAGGTCTTCTGAAGTGCGAACAAATCATCTTTGTCTGGTTCACTAGGCTCACTTGATAAAAAACCACTAAGTACAACCCAGGTGGTAACATCTGGCTCCAACTGCAGGACGTGTGATTGATCTGGTCATATGCCAAGGAGAGGATACGAGAACACTAGAATATTTGGTTTATACACCCTGTAAAAACATCTCAACTTGACAAGAAAACCTCAGTGGCACAAGCTTTATATAAAAACCAAATGAACTATTAAGTTGATTGATTTAAACAAAATAAATGTAATTGATTAATGAAAAAAGTTTTATTATAGCTAAGTGCAAAACAAAAATGCGAAAAGTAAATGCTCTTTTTCAAGGAGCTTATTTTCCTACTCTAATCATGATAAAAAAAAGGGTTAAGTGTAATTAGAAATCCAATGTAACCACCTAAGCATTTTATTAACATAATTTTTTTTCCTTGTCTTTGGTTACCAACCAAAGTAAGGATATTTTATTCAGAAAATTCAAACCTGCGTGATGATCCGAAATGGACAGGATGGATGGGAAATCATAGGCATGAATACTATCATCAAACTTCTTCCCAAACTGGTAGGTGCTTGCACAAGCTGCTTCTATCCATGATTGGATAGGGTTGATATACAAATCGGAATGATGAGGCAGATTGACTACACCATCATACTGATCATCAAGGCTTACCGGATGATAACTCATTGTATAAGCCCCAAGAGGCTCCAAATCATAAGGAAACTCTATATGTGAAGATGATAGTTGAGACTGATATTCTACTGACTGCATCATATCTGTATTTTCACAACACTACTTCTCAATGTCTTCATTATTGATACCTTTGTGTGGCTCTACATGATATGACTCTGAATGACCATATAAGGGTTTTGAATGCTGCTCTTCTATACTAGGATTTTCCCAGGTCTCCAAATCCATGCTTCCCTCTATGGAAGTATAGTATATTGGACTTCCACAAATTTCTAAATAGACACTCCCCTTGCTGGATATAGCATAGATAGGATTCTTAATAATATATCCACAAAAATCCCAATAGTCATCAACATCATCTATGTCAGATGTGATGGATTCCCCAATGGTGATATCAAGTTTTGATATCAAGTTCTCTTTCTCTTCATTACTGATATTGATATATGGCTCAGACTGATCATATGGATAAACTACATGCTCCTTTTCCATATCAAAGTTTCTCAAGGCCACATGGTCCATGCTCTCTCCTTTAGATATGCCATAGACAGGAGAATCAACAAAACCATCAAAAGTTTTTGGTTCATTATTTTCCTCTTTATTCATGTCATAGACTGTATTTTCCATGAATGTCCAGGACTCCTCATCAACATCTTTGTCAGAGATAAGGGATTCTTCGTCACTTGTATCATGCTCCAAGTTATACTTGTCCTCATTTTCATACTCATGTTCTTCAGAGAAAAGGTCATAAGGCAGTAATCATTCCAGACTGTCATCATTATATGGAGAACACATAGGAGTCCCATCATGCACATTATGGTTTTCATCATAAGTTTCATTATAAGATTATGCAATGGTTTCATCCGTAGGCTTGTACTGTTTAGATGGTGACAAAGGGTAGGCCTGGCCTACCATGTATACATGATCAGGCTCGCTTGAAGTTGTTTCCTGACAACTGACCTCGGGAAGTCCATGTTCCATGACTTGATTTACAACATAACAAGTTCTTTCTTGGTGGAATTGTTAACAGGGTCTACACCATGGAATTACTTCTTCTACCATGTTAGCTAAGTCTAACTGGTTTGGAATCCTAGGCTCTTGCTAAGGAAATTTCTTTTGATACATCTAATTCTGCTTGGGTTGAAAGTTCCTAGGTCCATTATTCCTTTCCATTGTGATTATTCTATTTTGCATATGATTCAATTGTGCATAATGATTGCCCATTAGTTGGTTTTGACTAGTAACCAAGTTTTTTATCATGTTCATCACCTTTTCCATGGGATATTTAGAAGTTCCCTTTTCTTCTGATTCAACGGATTTACCCTTCTCTTTGTTGTAGGAAGTGTTTCCCCTAGTGTAACCTGTAATGTTGTACTTTCCTAAAGATTGCATATTCTTTTCTATTTTCTCGTCCAATTACTGGGTAGTTTTCAGATCGGTCGGTTCTTTATCTCTCAACTGGTACCTTAAGTCACTGGTGAAGGCTTCATTGTAGGATATGAGGATAGAGGCATCTTTTGGCTTGATGTCTCTAGGAAGGTCTGCAACCACATGCCTAAATTTAGTGTTAAATTTATCCAAGGTTTCATTCGCCATCTTCTTTATGCTATAAATGGCAGCAAGCAGATCTCTTGGTTCCTTCTTTTCTCCCCATTTCTTCCTAAAACCATTTTGGAATTCACTAAGATTTTTATATGAATCATCATCTAGGTCGAGGTACCATTCTCCAGCATCATCTTCTAAGGATAAAGCAAAGAGCTTCATTTTGACATCGTCATGGTCATGGGTAGCATCATTTCAATAACTGACCAGGTGCTTTTCAAGCTTTCAAAGGTGATACTTTGCAGTGATGGCATTATTTCCCTAAAATATGGGGAGCTTATTGATAGCATCTTTTGGAATGTCATGGGGAGCACCTGCTATCTAAGAAAATTCAAGGGGTTTGAATAATTCTGTCATTTCTTGAGATTGGTGAACATGACTCTCTACAAATATGTGATGGATATCTGAGATGGATTGGTCTACTAAATTTTCAAGGTTTCTACGAGAAGTCTACCTATTCAATATTTCCCTAATAAACCTTTCTGGATCAGGGAGAGGATTGAATAATTGATGGCAGTTTCTTCAGATAGAAATTATTGGAGGGATGTTAGACAATGAAGTCGCCAGATGGATCGATTTTTAATTTTTATGTTTTATAAAGACAAGATCAATCAATTTTTTTTTATATCTTTTTAGTTGTTTAGGAAAAAGTTAAGCTAAGTCATACTCAGGAATAAAAAGATTTATCCCCGGTAACGATGCCAAAAAGAGTTGCCACCTTTCACACACCTAGGGGGGGGAATATGGTAGAAATATTCAAGCCACTTGGTGTGTCCTTGGGGGAAAGTCTCGAGTCAAGTCTATCACCTTGTTCTTGACTCCTCCATTTAGGCTCAACTCCTAACGAAGACAAGGGGGGTAAACCCTATTAAGTTACTAAGGCAAAATTATTTAGTATGATGATGTTAAACTAAATGAGTTACTTAGGAGTTTGAGATTTAACCATAAACAACCATAGATGACAAGATACAAAAATGAGCACACGAAAGAACAACGCTGAGACACAATATATATATAGAAAGAAAATAGCCAGTGCCTTAGAATGGAGTCATAAAATAATAAATGTACTTGCATGTGCTTGAAGTGAAAGTTTTTAGATTGCCTCTTGGTATGTTTTAAGTTAATGTGAAGTATGAATAAATTAAATTAGGCGAGGGGGGGACTCCAGATATACCCGAGGGTACTTGGAGTATGTCCAAAATGAACCTTCACGGCTACCCACAAGGAATATGTGGTCTGAATGGAGTCTCTGAGACTGTTGTTCATAATACACCCAAAGGTGTAATAGATATCAACACCTCGAGGTCACTTTTCAGGAGTTCCTGCTTCCTTTGGGTATTTTGCCACTGTTTACGGTTTGATCGAGGCGTTGGATTTTTGCCTGACATTGGTTGATTGGGAAGGTGAAAAATAATTAAACTGGTCACTCATGTTTCTTTTGATGCAAATTGACTGATCAAACGAATCGTAGCCAAATGCAGAGCACACATACCGGAGTCTTCTCAATTTTAGTGAGTTTTAAAGGGTGTGTTTTCTTAGAAATAAAAACCCTCCATGAACCTCTTTCGGTCCAAGTGGACCTCAATTAGGGAATCAAGGAGGGGGTTGATTTTAGAACAATTACTTACAAAAAATCAAATATAAGCAGCAAACAGAAACAAATCACAAGTTTTCTAATTATTCCTACCACGCATCTCTTTCCCCTTGTGGGTCAATCAGGAAGTCGTGGGGTAAGTATTCAAGTTACTTTGATAATGTAATATGGAATATATGATAAAGTAATAAACACATGTTATTTTTCATTAATGAAACTAATCTAAAGCGAAAATAATTAAGACAATGTGAAAAATGACAAAAAGGGCACGAATCCCCCCAGGGGCGATGGGGAATGGGCTCAAAAGAGCCTATTCGGAGAAAATTTGTATTATTTGCTGTTAAAATATCAGTAAAATTATCTGAATCCTCTTGGTTCTTATACAGGATGAAACCAAGGCTTTACAAATTTCCCAAAATTTTAAAATTATGGTCAAAAGGGAGACCCCTAGGGGGATTCGGATGATCCAAAAGCCACTTTCGAACCACAGCTTCTCCTCTTTATGTTATTCCTGATAAAATACAGCAATATTTTTAGAATTAAATATTCCCAAAATCACTTTGAAATTACCTTTGGGTCAGCCTACTTTAAACCAAACAAAACTGAGTTAAAACAAGCTAAAACGGTGAAAAAGGAACCAAGGAAAGCAAGCTTTCCTTGGGATCTTGGATTTGTGTTTGGGAAGACAATAATATATGCACTAATTGCTGTATTTAATATTTTTAAAACAGAAATGGAAATCTAACGCATGCAACCTATTGATTTTCTTTAAATTGCCATGCAAAACGGACGATTTCCCTGAACTAGATCTAGAATGCTTAATGAGACCTTTTAGACATGAGATCTAGATTATGAGCTTTGACATAATAGATATATGTAATTTTTTCTTATTAATATGACAGATCTAAATGATAACAAAGCTTGTAACCAAAGTAACCAGGTAAGATTTGGATTTTTATAAGGAGGAAGAGAGAGAAAGAGTGTTGGAAGCCTTGAAGATCAACCTTGGATCTTAATGGTGGAATGTCAAGGGACTATGCCTTTGAGAAAGTTTTGGAGAAAGTGAGGAAGCAAGCTAGATCAGCACCCTCTCCAAGCTAGGAACCTGCAACTAAATCCAAAGACTTGCCAAAATGCTTGTGAGATTCGGTCAATACATAAACAGAGATTTGAGAATAGCATGCATATAAACTTATAAAACACGTTGAATCTAGATCTCTAAACATGCATAAAAAGGAAAGAGATGGACAATAAACTTATTAACAAACTTATCCTATCAAGATCATAATAAACTTATTATCAATCTTTTGCAATGGATCTACAAACAATCAGCAAATTATGAACATAGATACAAGTTACATGGCAATGCTTATCCACACATACAATAACATGACAGTGTCTTGCCTCCAAAGCTTCTCTTTATTTCAAATGAACAATAACAATAGTACAATAGAAACAACACCTCAATCCCAATTCTAACTATCTTGGAAGAGGAAAACTGAGCTTTATTTATAGCAGAAACAAGAAATCTAGCCCGGGGGGGGGGCAATTTCCAAGGAGAGAGAGACTGTAGTTGCATGTGGAGTGAATCTAGGCCTGATGTGTGTCTAACTGAGCCTGATCTAAGTCTCACTGAGTGCAACTATCAATTGGAGAGCTGATCTATCTGACACCTCCACTTGCTAACTGAAGCATCCACCAAAAATCAACCAGAGAGGCCCACACATGTGGAGGAGAGAGGGAGGATGCAATTCCCAAGATTGCATGCAATAATGCACTCCTAGTTCAGCCCAGACCACCTCCTTCAGTCAAGGAATTGTCAAATCCAGTCAATCCCAAGTCGATGAGATTGATTTCAGTCAAATCGGAGCAAATCCCAATGATTTAGGATTTTGAATTTTCTCCATTATTTAATTAATCTATCAATTAAATAATCAATATTTGATTTTTAGGGATTTTTGACCTGAGTGATGGAAAAATCACTCAAAACTTAGACAAAGTGGGTCTATGGGTTTATATGGTGCTCTTAGCTTGAAAATGAGCACCCCCATGACTGAAACTGATTATTGAGCCCACTTTTACTACAAAACCAATTTTTCCAATTAGACTATTAAAAAATAGCCTAAGTTTTGTGGAAACATTAAAATTTAAAAAACTTTAAAAATTAAAAAAAATAAAAACCTAGGGGGACTTAGACATGTTCATATGACTCGACCATGATGCCTAGCATGTTTATACATTGACACATAGACTCTAAAAAACTCAAAAGGCCTAAATGCCAATCCGAACACCCCAACTTTGGAGGTATTGAGTGAAAAACTCAGAAATTATAAGTCGTTTATTCAACAACCAATAATAACCAAGAGAAAAAACACCCTAGGATGATCAGATTCACAAATAAAGTCTAAGAGACTGAGTCTTTTACAGACACTATCATGCTAGAACATTTTATTACAACTCCCCCACAGGGTATGAACATGTGATATAATACAACAAGCACTTCCCAGAAGCAATTCGGAAGGTCTTCTGAAGTGCGAACAAATCATATTTGTCCGGTTCACCAGGATCACTTGATAAAAAACCACTAAGTACAACTTAGGTGGTAATAGGTCACATCCTTTGCAATAGTTGGTTGGAGTAATTTGGTTGGAGTGACAGGTATTGCCAAGAAATGGTACATAGAATTTCCTAGTTCCTCTTATCATGAGTTTTCATCCTTAGGCATGGCATTTTTTACCCACTTCTGATTACGTATTCATTATAAAACCAAGAGAATTTTTTTGAATTAACTACATGAAAGTACCTCCACTCACATCTTTGACGTATTCATGAATGGATAAGGATATGCCGTCTTATTTGCACAAAATTCCCATATTGGTTTCTAGTTGATTGGTTTGTGAAGTCTTTACTTCCACCAATTGCTAAGGATGCCTCTATGTTGGGTTAAATTATAGAGGAGAAAGTCATCCTAAAATCCAAACATCTATATTTGATTTATTCTCAATATGGAACCCTTTATGACACAATTCCCCATTCCCCCCATCCTTCAATGGAACTTCCTAGACCTTCTCCCGGTACACACGATGGAGAGATTGTAGGTACTATCATGAACATCCTTGTAAATTAATTGGTTTATCAAATGGGTTGAATGAATATCAATTTGGACCCAATAGCTATCCAACCAATAGCCCCATCACCTTAAACCCTTACTCAAACCTTTTAGGTCATTATGGTGCAATCCGCACTAACCGATAATGGTATTCACTAGGGTGGTAAGAAGAAGAACAATTGTAAGAAGAAATTGAATGACAGAAAAAATACCAATCCAACTACTGATACTCCTTCTACTAAAGAATGAGGGGGAAATGAATGCTTCATTTTCCTTACAATATTTGTCAAGAATATCATCTCATGCATTAGTGTCCACACATGGATGAGATTCACTAGTACATGACTTAGAAAGAGTCAACCTTGTAACAAATTGTCTTGAACAATCCCTTTCCACAACAATAGTCAGTAACCTCTAATCCCTCCCCTTCCTATGGTAATCAAGGAAACAAGTTTCAATTCAGGGGTCCTGCTACTATTTTCATGTGTGAGCATGACACCTTGATTGCAAAATCGCTCTCAAAACTATGATTCTTTCGGTAAGAATCTAGTCATACCCAATCCATCCTTGTCACATAAGTGTGGATCTGTTCATATTGAAAATCCTATAGTTGGCACTGTTCCATGATTCCTAAAGATAATTTTGAAAAAATGTGCTCATAACCCCCATGCACGAGTGGATCAAATTTATAGCATTGTTGAGTATCTTACCCATGCACATTGTGTCGTGTCTACATTAGAAGTCCTCCAAAGCTTCCCCTTACAATGAAATATGTTACTAAATGCAATTAGAGGTATGGATATTTTTAAATAAAATGTCATTGCTTTCCCTCTTAATCAATCTTCCCCTGTGATCCCCTCTTAAGTGTATTTTCATATCCATTTTAAGTCACCAGGCATTAACATCTATTGGCTCATAGTCGTAATTCCCACCTCTTGTTGGAAGGCCTTGGGTTCTACTACTTTATCCCACTCACATACTATGTTACAATCCTTTGAAGGGCATGTAGTTCAACCTAAGGGGATCATTTACTCTTTTCTTGTTGAGTTGGGAGAGAAGACAATTAACATCGATGTTGAAGTGGTTGATTCACCATTGGATTATAATCTCCTTTTGGGAAAAAGTTGGATATATGATATGATTGCAATTGTCTCATATGTCTTCTTTGTAATTTGTTTTCTTGATGAAAGGAAAGTGGTCACCATCGATTAACTAGACTTCTACACAACCGAGTCAAGGGCTCATAGTGGCCAAAATGTTCATTCCCCTTATTAGTTCTACCAACTAAACATAATATAGTGTTGGCACAAGAACTTTTAAGGATTATTCATTGATGGTTACCTTCCCTATCCCATCCCCACTATGTTACGTGGTTTCATCTCAAATTCACATAGCATATTCGATACTTGTTGGATTGATGTGTATTGAGCATGCCACTACTCTATTGATAAGACTTGATAGGTTGGATCTATGGATTGTGACAAACCCTTATGTTATTTATAACAAAAGGTCACTAGCCACTACAAGTCATACAGGTGACAAGTCACCAATCATTGCAAGTCATATTGGAGACAAGCCACCAACTACTGCAAGTCATGATGAGGCCAAACACCTAGCTACTACTGGTCACAATGGGAGTGTGGATATAGTCGAGTCTGATTCTTCCAGCATATATGTAGACTCTTGTTATGATGATTCTATTCATGGATACTATACTACCTTTCATATTTGATCTTCCTCGTGATTTAGAACTTATTGATTATAGGGATCCTTAGGACATGGTGTTCTTGATCCTTTATTAGTAGACTTGGTTGTGGTAACAAATATTATGGAAGACATTAAGTTTGTACTTACTCCTACCCAGGTAACCTGTAGTAGGTCTTTCTTTTTTGTATTTTTGAACTATGATCATGGTATTGATGTTTCTTAGATACATGACTTTGCATTGGATTCCTGGTTGCTTTGGGATCATACTTTGTACGTTACTCAACCTGGTCAGGTATATTCATAAACTTGCATCTAGGTTTAGGTCTTCCCTCTTCTACGATGCATTTTTCCATCTAGATTTACCATAGGATCGAACCATTTGGATCTTGGTGTGTCAACATTTTATATTTTCATTTTGTATTAGTTTGATAGAAGAGCATACCTATCATGGGCACCCTAGTTAATTCCTTCATTTCCATTTTTGTATCCATGTTGATTTTTTCTCATAGGCTTGGGAGCTTTGTTAGTTGTACCCTGGTTTTGAGAAAAAGCCTCATGCCTCTCTTTCTCATCTATTTTTTTCCATCCCCTATAAGGCTCCCAATTTTGTTTATTATGCATTTTCTTTTTCTCCTTGTTGCTTGCACATTTATGACTATTGTTTCATTTCACCTTTCAAATTAAATTGCATTCATTATGTTGCTCGTCACTTGTATATGCTATATTTGCATTCTAAACTATATGCCTAGAAGAAAAATGCTGATGAGTGCCATTCTTTCTTAATACATTTTTGTCATTTTGTTTTGCATAGGTGTGTTCCAAGCACTTGGAACATAGTTGAATGCCCTGTGACACTTCTTTCCTCCACTATACTATAACATTCTTTTATTTATTTTTCAATCTTTTATAATATGAAGGAGATGAAAAAATAAAATATTTATAAAAAACAAAAAATCACATGGTATTTTGGGTGAATCCACCAAACTTGAGGTACGTTTCTTAAACTAGCATATAGGGATATAAGGTTTTACCTACACCTTCCATTGCATTATTAATCATCACTATTTTGATTTTGCACCTTAGGTTTGATCTTGCCAAGTGACAATCGGCAACATTAACCTTTCCTTTTTATACATCGTCCTTTGGGTGGTAGTTCCTACGTTCAATGAGTGTCCTAAATTAGCACCTTGATTTCTGGTTGGTGCCCATGTTGTAATTATTTATAGGTATGGGAAACCTTTTTTATCCCTACCATAGATTGTTGTTGAAACCACATGATCTTTCTCTACATATTTTGTTTGGTCATATCCTATGGGGGTTCCCAACCATGTTATTTTACTTGATGTTCACATATGATTATTGTTGCTCATGTTTCCGTGCCTACTGCTAAGTTTTTATTTTCCTTGCTTACATATACTACAATCACTCTTGACCTCTATCATTCACATCACCTTGCTTACATCTTGTGTCACTCATTTTAATCATGGAGAGATCCACTATGATGAATGGAATTTATTTGGCCAATTCCCTACTATATCCCTGTGCTTGGAACATCTATGCATCTTGTGGGAGTCACTCATTCTATCTTGTTGAGCATACTTTTGTCTCTTTTTCAAGATCACAAAACATACATGAAAAATGACACTACTAAGCATCCTTTTGTCTCTTTTGCAAGCTCGTAAAACATATATGAAAAAGACACTCTCAAGTAAATTTTTACCTCTTTTTTGGGTTCATAAAACCTCCACAAAAAAGACACTATCGAGCATTATTTTATCTCTCTTTCGAGTTCATAAAACTATTAAGGAGACAGATTAAAAAGAGGGAGTGGGAAATCATGTCTTGATCTATATAACCATGTGGTAGTACTCTATTGTGTTTCTGTTGAAAATGGAAACTGTTTAAGTCTTCATCTTATTGTTGGGTTATAGATTTCCTAGGAGCCATACCATCTACATGAGTCTTTTACTGCTTTGAATGGTTACTCTTCTAGTCCATATGGAGAATGCTTCACTCTCTTTTGGGAGTTTAATTATATTTATGGTGTTCATGAGTAAATGTTACCAAGTCATCATTATGTCATGCTATATGTTAAAGGGAAGTAAACTTGATTTGGCTATATGTAGTCTCGTTGACCTTCCATCCTAACCATCCTTGTGTCATTTTTTCTCAATGCTTCTCTCTCTTCACCTTTACTGTCACTTCATGTGTCATGTTGATTAATGTGGGATACATCAAGGCCCTCCTTTGATGGATTCGTTCATATCTTCATTAGCTACTTATTAAGGAAGTGGATCTAGACACCAATTAGTACCTTGGAGCTTTCAGTCCTCAATGGCAGGTATCCTCATGTTTGACAGTGGTTTCCCATATTGACTCATGATCGATTGATTCTATGAGTGTTTGACTTAAGCTCCTTTATTCACACTAGTTGGTTTGTTAGGTACCTTGGGGGCCATATTCATTATTGGTGGTCTCTATAGTGTTTGTAGTTTGCATTGACCAATAATTAGATGGTTTCTCACATTCTTGACATCAACACATATATTCACATGTTGTAGAATTATACCATTGGGACTTAGACGAATACCGTGGGTTTTGGAGTTGCACCACTCATTCATGTTACATTTCGAAGGTTGCAATGTAGTCTATTTGTTTAGTACTATAAAGATCTTTATGTCTTCTTGAGATGCACTTTGACATAGATCCACATTGTATTTTCTTATGACTATGATCTCTTTGATGACATAGATCCATCGTGTACTTTCTCATGGTCATGGTATAGCATTTGATTCCATGGATACACAATGTAATGCGTTGGCGTCCATGCTTCATGTTTCTTTTGAGCATGGGTATGCCTACCTCAGGGATGATCTGTATAATTATTGGTTGACGTTTGGTTACATATTTTCTTTGGTTCTTTCTTTTCAACTCTTTCCCTTGGGCTACAACTGTGTTTATTGTAAAGTGTTTCAGCCATTCATTTCTCTTTCGACCTCACACTTTGGGGGACATATGTTATACCATTATTTGACACCCTCTGGGATCATTGAGAGTCTAATATACCTATTATCTTGAGACACTTATCTTTCTACCCTTGATTACTAGTTTTCTAGCATTATCACCCTTAGTAGTATGGTAGGAAAGTATACTCATAGACTATCTCTCATTTACCACAACAAGAGGTGATCGTGTCACTTCTTGCACCATAGGTAGGGATGATAACCTCAAAACCTTCAAGCTTGGTTGAGTTACAAGGTGATATTTTTGATGTGTTGGATCCTTTGAGGTATGAGCTTTTGTACTTGTGATATATTCGAGTTTGACAAGACCTAGGAGGCCACATTCATCCCCTCACATCTTTCATCCATCTATAAAATGAAGGTCTTCCAAGAGAGAAAGGGAGGAACAACCTATGCAAGTAAGTGCTCCAAAATTGTTGAGAGACTCTTATCTACCTTAGCCTTCATTTAGATGTCAGCTGTCCTTGATTGGTAGAGTGCCAAGGAGAAAGAGTTGGAGCAAGGATCTTGGAGGAACATGTACCATGACTGAAGGTATGTATATGTGATGTATTGTTCTCCATTATAGTAATATAGAAATATATGTTCCCCCCTGATTGTAGTGTTTATGTGGTTTATTATTCATTGCAATAGCATATCTTATTTATCCTTGAACAAGTTACATTAGACCTTGAATTCTTGATTTTATAGTTGGTTAGAAAGGTTTGAGGATTGGTATGTTTGCAAGTAGCATTTTTTAGGAGTTGGAGCAGGATATCTAGAAGCTACACTAACCGTGAATACACAAGGAAAACCATCATTGCAAAAGTGAGTTATACTATCTCTTTCTCTCTCTCATGCATATATTAGGTCAAGATTTAGATCTAGAAGAAAATAATTTAATCTATCACACTCTCTATTTTAAATTAAGAATCAAATCCAAGGGAAATATATCCTATCCACATAAAGGAAAACACGGTACATCAACTTTCACTTACAAGTAGAAAGATTATATAAATAACTACATATAAATAAAGAAACATAATTCAAAAAAATATTAAATATAATAACAAAATCACATCAAATAAGTATAAAATATATTTTCATACTTTAATATATTACTTACAATGACATTATGATTTGAAATTGCATATATATAATTATTTATAAGTTTTTTTCATAATTTTATTTTTAATTTAAAAATTAACACTTAAAAACATTTAATATATAATAATAAAATAATAATAAATATAATTAAAATAGTAATAAATATTTTTAATGGGATGCAACATGAACTTCAAAGGTCTCACTTTTTCCTTTGAAAGCCTTTAGACACTTAAAAACATTTAATATATAATAATAAAATAATAATAAATATTTTTAATGGGATGCAACATGAACTTCAAAGGTCTCACTTTTTCCTTTGAAAGCCTTTAGAGAAGGTGAAGGGGTTGCACAGAACGATAAAATCGATAAATTAGTTTGAAAAATGAAAACCATCGAAATTCAAGGGTGTTACCTTTTTTCTTTGAAACCTTTTAGGTATGGTGAAGGGGTTACACAAATAGATAAAATTAGATAAATTAGTTTGAAAAAGGAAAACAATTATTTCAAAGTAATGAGTATTATTAGAACTTTTACAAAATTTAAATAAATTAATCGAATTAAAAATATCAGTTTATATATTAAAACTATATTAATTAAAAAATATATAAAATATATTTTAAATAAATAAATAAATATAAAATATATTATTAAATAGATATATATTTCAATTTAAATGAAAATTTTAATTTTATTAAGAAAATTAATTGCAATAAAATCTATATGTATATGAAATTTATGATGATGATGGTTAACGTCCACTTAGACCAAACTTTGGTCAATCGGATCCAAAGAAACGGATTAATTAGTTTGTTTTAAAATTGTATTTCTATGCTCAAAGAGCTTGGAGAGAAGCGTCCTGAGCTCACTATAGTTTTGACAAGTTAAAAGGCGAGGAAGGTCAGGATTACAACAAAGATTATGAAACTGAAATCTAATGTGGGTGTAAGCAGGGCATTCTAACAGGAAGTGTTTTTCATCCTCAATGTTCATATTCTCATAGAGATGGCAGATCCTTTCTACCCATGGTGTTTTAGGAATTTCCCAATGACCAGTTTCACTATGAAGCTCATGAGAGTTCGTTGTTATCTTGGCTATATTAATTTTTTTCTTTGAACTAGTTAAAACCGAGATATACTTTTGATCTTCTAGAGTAGGGTTGATGACCTCCTTATAATAACTTAAATTTTTTTAATCATCTAAATCTTTCTCACACCACGTTTTCTCCTTAAACTTAGAAGTGACAATATTTTTAATGTTATTTATATTTTGCAATGCAACATTTTCGTTGATCTCCCAACGGTTTAACCAAGCCTTGATATCTTTATATAAAATGCATAAATTATAAGTATTTTCAATATATTTAACAATACATTTTATATGATCTTGAATGTTACTTTGCAAGTTATTAATGTGATTTATTTTTCCAATTCCGAGGTAGTCTAGTCTCGTTTACTATGTAATTAGGTTATGGAAATTTTGGGGATAGGTTATGGAAATTTTGAGGACTTACAAACATATTGGTATAAATGTGGTACAATCTATGTGAGAACATGTGTAGTTAAGTTAGACTATATTTTTTTTCAATAATGAAAAACAAATTTATATTAGAGTAAAGTTGTATCAGATTTACAAAATGTCAATGTCTATGACTGTACTGGAAGATAGCCATCAAAAACATCCTCCCCATACTCTTCAACTTCAGGACCAAGTACTGTACCTTTGCCAAAAAATTCACACACATAAGCCTACAACTATCTAATAAAAAAACAAGCTTTGATCATCATACTTTCTTATCATTGTAACCAGGATAACAAAGAGACTAATTGAACATATCCAGATGTCTTTTTCGGTAGCACGTGAGCATAGAAGAAATGGAGAAACTTAGTCTACCATCCATCACACCTATCTCCAGCATAAAGAGGGAATCAATTTCAACGTTTATTTCTCCGTAGACATGATTGAAAGATAAGAAGGTAAAATCTTTCCTCAAACACTTGGTGTTGTTTAACCATTGGTAGATATCCAATGACATCACTAGTGCATCCCCCAATGCCCAATTTATGATAACTTGGGAATCACCTAAAAGCTGTAGGTTTTTTATACCCCAAGTTTTAGCACATGTGAGTAAACACCACAAGCCCACCACTTCAGCTCATGTATTAGTTCCAATGCTAACATTTGACCAACCTTTGATGACTTCACCATTTCCAAACTAATAACAATCCTCGCTCCACAAGATCCCTTCAATGTTTCCTTGTGAAAGAAACCAATCGGGTGCTCTTGCACAAGAGATGGAAAAGTGCATATGTTTCTTCTTCTATCAGTTGTCACTCTGTTCCACTCCGTGAAAGTTGATAAAATATTTAGATAAATAGTTTCAGTATTCTGCGGAAAGTTTGAGAATTAATTAGTTTGTTTTAAAATTGTATTTCTATGCTCAAAGAGCTTGGAGAAAAGCGTCCTGAGCTCACTATAGTTTTGACAAGTTAAAAGGCTAGGAAGGTTGGGATTACAACAAAGATTATGAAACTGAGATCTAATGTGGGTGTAAGCAGGGCATTCTAAGAGGAAGTGTTTTTCATCCTCAATGTTCATATTCTCACAGAGATGGCAGATCCTTTCTACCCATGGTGTTTTAGGAATTTCCCAACGACCACTTTCACTATGAAGCTCATGAGAGTTCGTTGTTATCTTGGCTATATTAATTTTTTTCTTTGAACTAGTTAAAACCAAGATATACTTTTGATCTTCTAGAGTAGGGTTGATGACCTCTTTATAATAACTTAATTTTTTTTAATCCTCTAAATCTTTCTCACACCACATTTTCTCCTTAAACTTAGAAGTGACAATATTTTTAATGTTATTTATATTTTGCAATGCAACATTTTCGTCGATCTCCCAACGGTTTAACCAAGCCCTGATATCTTTATATAAAATGCATAAATTATAAGTATTTTCAATATATTTAACAATACATTTTATATGATCTTGAATGTTACTTTGCAAGTTATTAATGTGATTTATTTTTCCAATTTCGAGGTAGTCTAGTCTTGTTTACTATGTAATTAGGTTATGGAAAATTTGGGGATAGGTTATGGAAATTTTGGGGACTTACAAACACATTGGTATAAATGTGGTACAATCTATGTGAGAACATGTGTAGTTAAGTTAGACTATATTTTTTTTCAATAATGAAAAACAAATTTATATTAGAGTAAAGCTGTATCAGATTTACAAAATGTCAATGTCTATGACTGTACTGGAAGAGAGTCATTGAAAACATCCTCCCCATACTCTTCAACTTCAGGACCAAGTACTGTACCTTTGCCAAAAAATACACACACATAAGCCTACAACTATCTAATAAAAAAACAAGCTTTGATCATCAGACTTTCTTATCATTGTAACCAGGATAACAAAGAGACTAATTGAACATATCCATATGTCTTTTTCGGTAGCACGTGTGCGTAGAAGAAATGGAGAAACTTAGTATACCATCCATCACACCTATCTCCAGCTTAAAGAGGGAATCAATTTCAATGTTTATTTCTCTGTAGACATGATTGAAAGATAAGAAGGTAAAATCTTTCCTCAAACACGTGGTATTGTTTAACCATTTCCAAATATCCAATGACATCACTAGTGCATCCCCCAACGCCCAATTTATGATAACTTGGGAATCACCTAAAAGCTGTAGGTTTTTTATACCCCAAGTTTTAGCACATGTGAGTAAACACCACAAGCCCACCACTTCAGCTCGTGTATTAGTTCCAATGCTAGCATTTGACCAGCCTTTGATGGCTTCACCATTTCCAAACTAATAACAATCCCCGCTCCACAAGATCCCTTCAATGTTTCCCTATGAAAGAAACCAATCGGGTGCTCCTGCATAAGAGATGGATCAGTGCATATGTTTCTTCTTCTATCAGTTGTCACCCTGTTCCACTCCGTGAAAGTTGATAAAATATTTAGATAAATAGTTTCAGTATTCTGCGAAAAGTTTGAGAAAATGGAAGCATTTCTTGCTTTCTAGACTTCCCAAAACCGGAAGATAGAAGAGATGTGACTTTATTTTGTACCATTTTAACAAATTTTCCTTGACCGATACATTATCCCATCTATGTTCCAACTTAAAGAAGTTCATCAATAGAAGCCAAATGTCCAAGAAAGGGACACACTATCGAAACATATGCATGCCAATTTCATCCTGCTGGTGGCACAAAAATCATTTTCCATGTCCCATGTAACCCCTACTTTGTAATACATCCCACATCAGTATCTTATTTTTTAAGTAGAGCTAGGAAAATAGTTGAACTTTTAACGGGACAAACCCTTTACTTAACCAAAGCATCCACCAACCGTTCTCGACATTACAACTATTCATGATCATTAAGAGGTAGGCTAGCCTCTTAGTAACCTGTCCATCCCTGGCATTGAATTCCCAAACCAGTTTATCCATGTTTGAGCTGGGAGGGATATTCCCATGGTAAAGACCAACAATATAACGGTCCCATTACTCGGCCAAATGACCCCCCAGAACCAATACCTTAGCATCCACCCAAATAGTATTTCCAGACCGCCAATGGATATATTTTAACACCTAAATGTTTTTCTTATGAAGTTCCAGTTGTCACGTCCCCTCCCCTCTCGCCATGGAGAGGACGCGACTTTGTTGTTATCTAACCGGGCATCTAGCCCCATGAACATAATCAAAATGCATTGAAATAAAAGACATGTACAGATGTATAATAAATGAAAATACAACAGAAGTAAATAAATTCATCCAATACATCCATAAAACAAATACATTACAGAGTTAATACAGAGAGCACTTACCTTTAAAATGAGCTTCCCCGAGCAACTGGCTATGTCGCTGCAACGTTCCACCCAACCATAGGCCACTTGTGCTCATCAATATCTCAACACAACTGCCACCCCTAATTTGGGCATGAATTCCACAAGGAAAAAGGGAACAACAGGCTCACACATAGCCAAATACAAACCAAGGTTCAACCAATCCAATCCACAATTAGGTTTATCAGGCTGCCAAGGCTATGGAAGGGAAGAATTGCTAAGATAGTGAGCTCAACCACAGAGCTATGGACACCCCAACACGATCTATTAATCTTGGTCTCCACAATACCTACACACCCAACACAAGGAAGTATCCCCTTCACTGCTACACAATCCCTCATGCCATACCTTCCCTTCCAATGTTCTGCAAGGTGTGCATAGAAGAGTACCCAACCCTTTTTTATCCTTTTGAGGTTCCTCTCTTCACTAGGTTTATCAAGACAATTATGGTCCTCTTCCACTCCTATTATAGTTCAGACCAAAACAAGGATGCACATAACAACAAAACACAAGTGATAGGTATGAAGAAAAACATTTTGGCAACCATAAAGAAAATCGCAGATGCGAAAATCAACCCCATGAGAGAAATTCGATTTCAGAAAATGTTTCTGGGCATTGCAGGGGAAAAAACGGCCTCTATGAACCCCCAAATTGTGAATATCTGTTCCCATCCACTGTGCAACTCAAAAACGGGTTCACAACCATGGAGAGATGAAGGAAAATGCAGAAAATCATGAAGCAAATGCCCCATCTACCTCTAGCTGCGCGAGGAAGTGAAAATCATGGGTAAGGAATGGAATGGGCACACATTTCCGGGTGTTTTATTGCCCCACAAGAAAAAAATACAATTTTCCAGATTGGTGGCTTGCCCCAATACGAAATTGACTACCATACCCCTCCATTCCCAATGCATTAACTACCTCAACCAACTTCCGGAAGAATTAAATGATTGGGTGCATAAGTCAAACTGGGTAGTTGAGAGTTTATGGGTTCTCTCATTGACATTTGGATTAACACTATTGGCTCAAGGGTTTGAATA
Organism: Pseudotsuga menziesii; assembly: GCA_001517045.1. Taxonomy (NCBI): domain Eukaryota; kingdom Viridiplantae; phylum Streptophyta; class Pinopsida; order Pinales; family Pinaceae; genus Pseudotsuga; species Pseudotsuga menziesii. The sequence goes on from LPNX010033103.1 coordinate 89,392, forward strand.
ATTTTCCTCCCTATTCCTTGTGAAAATCATGCCCCATTCTCTTGTTGCATTGCATAGCTAGTTGTGGGTATTTTATTAAATTGCATTTTTACATGATGTCTCAATTTATATTGTGCCTGGCTAGCACGAGAACCATAGGCTTAGATTTTTAATTGTCAATACATAAAACATTAAATCGATGGCAAGGCCTTGGCCTTGAGATTCTCACCGTGATTTAATAAGGATATTGACATCATTTACAATTTTAATGAAATAGGGGTCAAAATCGGGATATTACAATAGTAGTAAGTTCTAAGAGAGAAAAAACTTATCCCCCAACTCATAGATGGGGTCGATCCCCACATAGACTTGCAAACCCCTTCCAACCTTCCAACTCAAATCATTTGAGATAATGGGGAGACTTTTAACTCGAGTGTTCTAGATGGTCGAACATGTAGACTTAAACACTTTTCGATCTCTCAACTAGTAGATATGATTCATACCTTTGAAATATTTTGACAAGATAAGTTTTCCCCAGATTCCGATGTTGAATAAACTTCTCCATAATGACTTTCCACATAATGAGGAGTTGAATAAAATGAGATGTTTTATCCCCTAGCCTCCAATATCACGAGGCAGAGATAAGATCTCCCGGGATGTCAAATGTAATTTTCCAACCTCCGATATGCCTTCCCATAGAAAATGGAATGTCTTAGCTCTTATTCTGGAAAGAATCAATGATGGGATGGAAAAAGTGACATCCAATAAATTAGAATGCCTTGCAAGACTGAGGAGACCAGAATTACTCTGCCCCTCCAGAGAGAGCTAACGGAAGGACCAACTGTTGATTTTTCGATTGATACTCTTTACAAGCCACTATCAGTCTTTTGGTCTATAACCATTTGGTTTTAGAAGAAACCCCAGGTATTTGAACCCTTCATCTATACTTCCTGAATGGTAAGGAAAGAGGTTGAGCATAGATTCGTTCAGGAACTAGTCCTTGCAAGCTTGTAAAAGAAACGACTTCTTATCACTTACCTCTAAGCCCGAAGCATTCCAAAAATTCTGTAGAAGCATCTGTAAGTGTTGCCACTCAACAAGAGATCCTCCTCCAATAATAACAATATTGTCAACGAATAAAAGGTGTGAAATGGATAACCCCCTAGATACCTTTAGACCAGTGAACTTCAAATTCGCCAACTCAAAATGGGCCTTTTAACTTTGATTCAAATTCCATGTCATCATGTGTTAGCCAATGAAATTGCTTTAAATTTGAAATACCATATAGGTCTTAAACACCTTTTTAATATAAATTTGGGGATAGGTATCATAAAAAAAAACTACTTTTTTTGTTTGTATTTTTGACATATCTCCCTATGTTTTTACTCAAATTTCGATCAGCAAAGCTCGTTGGATGAAAAATTAAATTTCGCATCCAACGAGTACCCACTCGACATACTTTTGACGGACCCCGCTACCCCAAAAACAAGAAATACCTGAAAAACATGATGATGACAACTCGGCATACTTTTGATGGACCCCGCTACCCCAAAAACAAGAAATACCTGAAAAAACATGATGATGATGTCATCATCATGTTTTTTAGGTATTTCTTGTTTTTGGGGTAGCGGGGTTCGTCAAAAGTATGCCGAGTGGGTACTCGTTGGATGCGAAATTTAATTCCGCATCCAACGAGCTCCCCCGATCGAAATTTGAGTAAAAACACAGGGAGATATGTCGAAAATACAAACAAAAAAGTAGTTTTTTTCTTTTCTTCCTCCAAAATTAATAAATATAATTAAATATTTTAACTATTATTTTACTAATTCTTTTTAGGAGGCCCATTTTGAGTTGAAATTTCCTCTAATGTTGCTTGTTTTGTGAGAAGGTTGAGCCCTTCAATTTCTAAGATAAACATATATGGTGAGAGCGGACAACACTGTCATATGCCTCTACTACCTTTGAAAGAAGGAGAAGGAACACCATTGATCATAACATAAAATCTAGCTGTGGGGACACAACTCATAATCCGATCCACAATGTCAGGAGATAAACCTATTTAACCAAGATTTAATACTAGGTAAGACCAATCTACTCTATCATATGCCTTCATCAAGTCGATTTTAAGGAAAAAACACATTCTTTTTTTGGGCTTTTACAGAGTGTAAACATTCTTCTATAACCCCTACAACATCCGTAATTTATTTATTAGGAAAAAGAGCAAACTGCTCATCCGAAATAAAATTACCCAGAAAAGGCTTCAACCTTTCAACTATAATCTTGGAAACAAGTTTATAAAGTAAATTACACAGAGCAATGGGCCAAAAATCATTAAAGGAGTCAGGATGGTCCTTTTTTAGGATTAGAGTAAGATTAGTAGAGTTCAAGGTCTCACTAATATTCTTTTGTCTCCGAGTTCCTTCCATTGCTTCAGTGATCTCGTCCCCAAAAAGGTCAAAGAAATGCCAATAAAACTCCATCGTCCAGCCATCGGGGCCTGGGCTCTTGTCACTCACAAACAACTTCAAGGTGTTTTTAACCTCCTGCAAAGACATCGGTTGAGCAATTTTGTGAAAATCATCAACCTCGAAAAAATGAGGAAAATTTTGTATAGTTTTCAATTGGTCCATCAAATTTAGCCCCTGAGGTTGTGCGAACAGAGATTTGAAATGGTCGACTGCTACAACTCTGATAGATTTTTGATCTTCAACGATGACCCCATTATCAAATCATATATCCCATACAATGTTAGATAACCGTCTGTGATTGGCGACATTATGGAAGAATTTAGAATTAATGTCTACTTCCTTAAGCCAAATTGCTCAATTTTTTTGACGTAGGGTCTCTTCCTTTTGTTGTAAGTTAGACTATAGTATTGCATTCTAAAATGTTTTAACATTTAAAATATTTGAAGATAAATGTTATGATTTGGGTTATATGGTATCAATCAATTTGTTGTAACTATTGTACAAACGAATTTGTTGATAACTATTTAAAAAAAATGATAGGTATATTATATGTGTAATTTTATTTATTTTTTATTTTTGTAAGTGTCATTAATATATGCATTTTCTATTTTGTATTGTAACATTGTGTCATAAAAATATAAATAATTTCAATAAATAAAAATTGTAATTATGTCAAAGAGGTACATTCTACAACCCAGTAGGGGGATGTGTAACTCTTTTCTTGCTCATCCTAAAGCTGACACACGTATCCTTTATAAAAATAATAAATTGTATAAAAGTAACATGTTGGCTCAAATTAGATTTAAAACATTTATTAAAGCATATATATAAAACACATAAATTAAATAAATTAAAAAAGAGTTTGCACTAAAAAAAATGATCCTTCTCGACGTTGGATACATCCCTTTTAAAATAAATTTATACTAGTTTATAAAAAAATGAAATATAATACTTCTCAAAAACTATATACAAACTCCTCCACAATAATAATAATAATAATCTTTAAAAATAATGGTAAATAAAAAGTAATAATAATTAAAAAAAATATGGTAATTACACCTAAATAAGTAATGAATGGTATTAAAAGAATTTTCACATAATAATGGGAAGTTTTTTTTCAAATTCACTCATGTAATTTTTATCTTGTGAAACATTTTATAAAAAAAACATGAAAACATTTTTTGGTTTTGTAAAGCGAATTGACTATTGTGTCATCTTATACTCCCCGTGTTACTTTTCCATAAGGCAAACGATCAGTACATTAAAAGTTAAATGAAATGTGTTTTGTTGTATATGGAGCTTGAAAAGATAAGATCCCTAGGTGCCCTAGTGAGGGGTCTCCAAGGAACTTTCATACCACCTTGTGTAGTGCTCTATGTCGTGAATATATTGTATTTAATAATATCTGATTGATTGGTGTGGGCAACTTGGAGAATTTCAAGGACTAATTATCCTATTAAGAATAATCCTTAAGTAGGTATTTGTATGATATAGTCATGGGCATCATCCTACTTGGAAATGTAAACTATATATAATTAATTTTAAATTAGATTCTTACAGGGTAGATGATTCATGGAAGTTATTATAATTTATTTTAAAAACAAAACTATATTTTATATTTGAAATATTCATAACAAGGGTTTGAATACCGACCAAAATTTAAAAAAAAAACCATTTTTAAGTTCATGTGTTGTCTTATCTGACATTAAGTTATCACATGACAATGCCTTAAATAATTACTTTAAAGAGGACAAAGAGATAAGAATCAATTGAAATTTGACTATGCAATAAAGACACGTTGTCTTACCACTGGTGTGGATGATAAACATCAGTGGAAACCTAACTATGTAATAAAGACACGTGGGTTTATTATTACTTTAATAAAGACACGTGGGCTTACAGCTAGTGTGAGTGCAAAGCAATCTCAAACAAACTACATGGGCTACCCATTAAGTCCAAATGCACAAGTATTTTGGGAAGGAAGGATAAGTATGGACAATTGACAATTTTATACTTCATATTTTATAATCCATAAAGAAAGTGGATGCAACTCTCAATATCAGAGCTTTAACCAATCATACATAGTGTGTGTTGGTGATGATATTCAATTTGATATTTACCTTTGTACATTATATCTTAATAATAAGATGTGATATCAAGGACTATGTTAATTTCTCAATCAATTCCTAGACTTTCAAGTGCAAGTCACAGTCTAAGATTTTCAATGTGCATGTCCTAATCGTACTTAAAATGTTTTCAATTCACAATAAATAAAAATAAAAAATCATATTTTATAAATATTGTATAAAATATATAATCACTTTATTGGAAGAAGTGTTTGTATGTGGTAGTTTGATGGGGATTTCCCTTAGTGGGTGAGATGAGATATTATTATGAAAAGATGTAGGAATATATAATTTATGAATAATTTTAATTTTGATGAAGTTTGATGGTTTTTTATATTAAAGTACAATGAATTGATTTAATTTTTGGATTTATTTTTATGGACAAAGTGGACAAAGTATTGTAGGTTTCCTTTTTAAAGTTTTTTATTTGTTTAATTTTTAAACTTTATTGTTTATTTATATTTATAAAAAGGTTTTAAGACGGTTTTTTGTTTTTGGGTAGAATAGATTTTTTCATGGTTTTTTAAATGTTTAATCTGTCTATTATGTCTATAAAAAATACCAATTTTGGGTTTAATTTGAAAATTCATCTTTTTAATTTTTGTATTTATCAAAATTGTATGATATCGGTAATACTTTATATAGTTATATAGAGCATACTAAAATAGTTTTATTCAATATGTATTGAGATTGACATTAGTTGGGATATATGAAAAAGAACCTCTTACAACATAAAAACTTTAAGTGGGTTTAAGTCTTTTATTATGAGAATATTGGTTTTAAGTGTCATCTATGCTAAGACACAAGGCATATCCAAGATTCTTGTTCTCAAGCATGTGGCTACTAAAAAGGGAACAAAGGAAACAAATCTAAACCAAAACACTAGAAATCTTGTGAGAAACAATATTTGATAGATGGAGATGATCACACTACTGCCAATCAACAAACTACTGTTTCAAAGAAAGAGAATCAACAAACTACTGTTTCAAAGAAAGAGAACATTGTTAGTCTAGAGGTGTCAAGTGAGGAACCTTGTCCTCCCTTGGATGAAATAGAAAAAGACACAACAACCAGGATTTCCTCATGAGTGGTAGCAACATATGAAGCTCCTCAAGGGGGGGAATAAAGAGACTTAAAAAAATTAGACATGAAATGGGTTCCCTGTATGAATCATGATCTCCCAACTTCTGATTTATAGTGAGTCACTATGGACCCTTCTTTAATAAGGTGACATAAAATTAAAGAAAAGGAAAAAAACAAACTAGAACCGATGATTATTAATTAAAGAGACATAAATGGATTGCACTTTATATATAATAGTATTTTTGTAAGTGCAGTATCCACCTAAAAAATGTAACTTCCAATCATATTTAAAATAAAAATAATGAAATATTAGTTGAAAAAAATATTTATGATTTTTAAAATCTCCACTTATTAAAAAATGCTTACCTTTGTCAAAACAAAATGTTTGTATGTTGAAATTAATATATAATATATTATTACAAGTTAATTAATTAAACTAGGTAGTGACATTCTCTTCGCTAAAATACAAATACTTTAAAAATAACATATTTAATAAACATTAACCTAACTATTTAAATAAATTAAATAACATTAAATATAATATATTATTTTTTTAAAAATAAAAAACAATTCAATATTAAAAAGAGCATTCCTCAAAATTATTTATATATATCATATAAATATGTTATTTATATAACATCTTATTACTTAAATAAATTAAATATTATTAAATATAATACACCATTCCCTAAAATACAAATACTATGTTTGTATGTTGAAAATAATATATAATATATTATTACGAGTTAATTAATTAAACTAGGTGGTGACATTCTCTTCACTAAAATACAAATACTTTAAAAATAACATATTTAATAAACATTAACCTAACTATTTAAATAAATTAAATAACATTATATATATATATATATATATATATATATATATAAAAATAAAAAACAATAAAATTCAATATTAAAAAGAGCATTCCTCAAATTTATTTATATATATCATATAAATATGTTATTTATATAACATATTATTACTTAAATAAATTAAATATCATTAAATATAATACACCATTCCCTCTTAATCAAAATGACAAAGAATAAAAAAATTAATATTAAATAATCATTCCTCAATTTTATTTTTATTTACCATATATATCACAATTAAAAAACAACATTTATATACATATTATTTCATCTATAGACCATTTCTCCATTTTCATAATCACATACATGGATTCAGAAAAATCACGAGTTGTCAATTTACTTTTCATTCATCTTTTCTCACCTTTTGGTTGATAATGACACCCTCTGAATCTTTAGTCTATTCGTTAAGATATTTTTCACAACTATAAAATTATAATGATATATACTTATAGATCAGATCATATATATATACCTTATATATTTTAATATGTTGTATTTTATAAAATTTATTATTAAAATATATTTTCATATATGTTTTGAAATAAACAAATATATTAAACACTTTGTATTATTATTTAAGAAATGATAAAAATACAATTATATTAATATAAAGAGAATAGAGAAGAGGCTTGTGAAAATTGCAAAAGTTTGTTGAAAGTTGCGAGTCACATTAAGTCAATAAGGATTTTTGCTTGTTATTATCATGATGATGTGATAGTTTTTTTTATTGTTGTTTTGGTTGTTTTATGTGGCAATTGGTTATTTTTGTAGTCATTCTGGTTAGGTTTTTTATAACTATAACATGGTTTCTTTTTATTGCAATTTGTAATTGCACTTATGTTTGTGAGGTGTTATTGACATATTTCATGTCTCTTCTACAAGGTAGTGTCTAATCAAATTATTTGTTTCTTCTGGTTCAGGATCTCATTTTCATTTTTTATCTGTTCATGCACATTGATCTTGTTTCTTAATTTTTCCATTTGGTTATGTTGAAGGTGTGGTTACCTTCCCTCTATCACCCCAACAAAAACATCCTCTTGATGATGTTAGAAGTACTACCTCTAACATTATCATTACACATTCACACAATTCAAAGGGAACAACTCTTGGTTGAGCATTGATAGATCCGACTCCCATTGTTAATAATGATTTGTCTTAAGTTACTATGTTTTTTCCTAAAATAAATTTTCAACAAATATCCAATTTACACATTTACAAAGACTTGGTTATTTACATTAAGCTTCTAAAAGTAGATGTAAGATCTTTGATAAACTTCTCTCTATCTCTTAACTTATATTATTGTTCTAAAGGTTTTGTAGTCATTATTTTAAACTCATAAGCAGATTATATTACAATCCTCCAAAAAGGGCGTGGACTAGTCTCCAACTAGATTGCTCCATTTTTTATGTCATTTTTCTGAGAGGATCTTGCTCAAATCAACAACCAAAATCAAAATATTCTCAAAATTTGCAATTTGTTTTTTCAAAATTGCAATCTAAACATCAATCATGTCTTTTGAATTGTTCCAAGTTGCCATAGTTACAATTTAAATAACAAATAGATTATATTCTAAGAATTAGAAGGAAGACAGAGCAGAGTTGACAAGCTCACTTACACAAAGAATGGTCAAACCAATTCAATTGATTACTGTGAAGAAATTACAATATATAGTTGTAGCTTAACATAACAAACCAACAACTAGATCCATAAGAAGTGGATCTGAAACCTCTTCATACTAAATATAGAAAGGACACATCAACCCTAAACCTATATACTTGGCAAGCATTTCTACATTATTCCAACATACCCCCTTAATGTAGAAATGGATTTTCTACAACACCTAATTTCTGTCGAAGGATATCATAGTGAATATTGCCAACAGGTTTGGTAAATATGTCAATGACATTATCACTTTTGTCACAATAAATAAGTTTAATTTCCTTATACTCAATCTTTTCTCTGATAAAATGATGTTGCAGTTCAATGTGTTTTGTCCTTGCATGATAAACAGGGTTGTGTGCCAATTTGACTGCACTTTGATTATCACAATGTACTTTTGTGGGTTCTATTTTATTTTCTCCAATGTCTTCAAGAATCCTCCTCAACCAGACAGTTTCACATGTTGCACTAGACATGCCTTTGTATTAAGCTTCTGTGGATGATAGAGAAACAAATGGCTATTTCTTGCTACTCCATGATACGAATTCAGATCCAATGTTGAATGCATATCCTGTAGTATATCTTCTGTCATCTGGATTTCCTGCCCAATCAGAATCAGAGAAACCTGCCAATTGAACATCAAACTTATCGGTGTATAAAAGAACAAAGTTCATTGTCCCTTTCAGATATCTAAGGACTTTCTTTGCTGCAATCCAATGGCTGCCATTTGGTTTATCCATAAATTGGCTCAAAATGCTGACTGCATAAGATATATCTGGCCTTGTGGTAGTGAGATAATTCAGGCTTCCCACCAATTGTCGATATAAAGTACCTTCTGCATCCTTTGATCCATCTTGACTGCATAACTTCACATTTTGTTCTAAAGGAATATCTGATACTTTGCAATCACTCATGTTGAACCTGTTCAATATTTACCTTACATACTTACTTTGAGTGATCATTGTTTTTCCATATTCTCTCCAAACTTCAAGTCCCAAACAATAGTGTAATTCTCCAAGGTCTTTAATTTCAAACTCTCGTGACAATTGATTTTTGATCTTTGTAATCAACTTACATGCATTCCCTGTAATGATGAGATCATCTACATATAAAGATATTAGACAAATATTTCCTTTCTTATCTTTCTTCATGTAAAGGTTAGGATCACTTTTGCTTTTAACTATAACCTTTCTGATTAAAGAAGGTATAAATCTTTATGTACCATGACATAGGATCTTGTTTTAATCCATAGATAGCTTTCTTTAGTTTACATGCAAGATGTTCCTAAACTTTCTGTACAAAGCCTTCAGGATGAACTAAGCAGACTTCTTCTTTTAAGTCACCATTTAAGAAAGCAAATTTTACATCTAATTGATGGATTTTCCATTTATGTGATGTGGCTAATGCAACCCGAATTATATTTGTGTTTGTTGATCAGAATATCTCACCTCCTGCAGACAACAAGGTGTTCTGCTGGTCTGCATGGTTCAGATCCAGAACAAATAGATCACAGAGGTTGATAACTCTCCCTAAACACTGTAGATATCTAGAATACAAGGCTTTGATAGTTCACCTGTGTACCTGCAAAAGATTTCAACATGAAACAGATCAAAGAAACCAGAATATGATCTACTAATCTATGCTAGTGACTAAGGAATCTAGCAATATATATCTGAAATCAAACATCAACAATATATATGGGACAGAAAATCAACTTGCATTATAAATATGAAGAAGTTTACAACCAAGCCTTAGTGTTGACATGCATCTCCATGAAACCAACTCTTCATCCCCAAAATCTCTGACTCTGGCTCTCTATGCTCTCTCCAAATGATATTGGGCCAAGAATTAGTCCAACAGCATAACAATACCTTCAATGTTCTCCCATCAACCATGGCTATGAGCTCATATTATAGGGCTTTAATGGATAGAGATGGTTGAGAAATTAGTAGGTGAGGTGGCCTCTAAGATCCTAGGATGAGGGATCTCAAGCTCAACCAACCCACAACAGTAGGGATAAGGGATATCTCAAGGCTTATCATCTAGAAGCCTCGAGAAGCTTCTCGTTTTCCCCTTTTACCCAGGGTACCGCACTTCTCCTTCTATGACAGAGCGGTTCTAGTAATAACCGCCTATGGACCAAGGGAAATGGGTGGTGGCACTACTTGTGGACAACCGATGAAAGGCGGTGCGAGCAGGGGTACCGCTCCTGGACAAAGGGGCATGCACGGTGCTGGGAATTTGTATGATAGACTGATAAAAAACCATTTAGTCTTCACTCCAGAAGCTGGGATTCAGGTGAAGTAGGTATGTCAAACGTCTTATCACATGATGGTGACAGGATTTTGGTATAACAGGATGCCCCCCAAAGCATGAGTCTTAGAGTGATAAGATAAACTAGAGCTTTGAGAACAAGTCATTGCCAGGAGATGAAAATGTCGGTTCGATCGGAGTATGCAATCAAGTAGGCATCTGTAGTACATCAGTATGTTGACTCATAGACACAAGTAACCAAACTCATAGCTGCAGACCAATACAAGGTAGATCCATGAGTGGAATAAACAAGCATGGCTACTAGAATACAATGTAGATCCATGTGATAGAGGACTCAAAATTGGACATAGGTACCAGGCATACAACGTAGATCTATGTCATACAGATGCAAATTTGAGCATAGCCACAACCATACAAATGTGGATCCATGATAGATATACAAAACTCCATCGCAGCCTGGGGAAAAACCAATGAGGGCTTTTAAACAAATACCCAGGGTCTTCGTCTCGTCTTCCACAAAGTACGATTCTATCCATGCGATTACAATGATCTGAAGTCAAACATGGTAGAAACCACTTTATTACCAACCAATGATGTGAACCGTTAACAAGTGCGAGGGAGATCACCATTAATGTCAATGATTCCCAAGGTACTGTAGTACAATCTAGTGAGTGCGAATATATGTCCTGATTTCGAACACCTAGTCAATTCTATCGATCAAAGGTCAATGATGTGAACCTATGTCGAGAGTGAGAGAATCTGTCATTAAGGCATATGGATCTCAAGGTACTGAATATTTTTTCTAAGACTATTTCTCGGATGACGAGCTGATGTCGACAGGAATAGTATCATCGAAGGAGGGCCATGATGAGTCCCACATCGACGACACGAAACTCGGAACATAGTTCTGGAATGATGTGAATGTAGCAACCATATGACTGACTCAAAGATACTGACACAAATACTATGTATACTGTAGAGGTAAGACTTCTTCAGATCCCCTTTGAACATCGGGCGGCACAACAAAATGACTTGGCAACATGACTAGACAGGACAAACACACAATGCGACAGTGGATAATGCATTCTTTTGAAAGACTCAAAGGATTGGCATGACTCATGAAAGTGGATTGTCATGGAGATCATCTGAATACCCAATTGACTGACATGATTGTGCAGACAAGTGCCATGTTCAAAGGTAACGACAAACAACTGCCATTATTTGCAAAATGATTCCCTTCCCATTTCGCCCATCATGATTGATGAGTGCCTCTTTTCGGTTTTCAAGTTCAAAGAGGGTAACAAACACTCGATATAGCTTGTCGAAAGATAAGTCCAGTCTCATATGTTTTACGAACATGAGATAGGAGGGGTTCGTTCCCAAAATGGGTCTCTCAATGTTTAATTTAACAAGTTCACTAAAAGAAAACTCGGTATATTTCATGTTTAGAGAGTCTAAATGAATATAGAAGAAGACTCGATGGGGGTCCTTTTTTGTATGGTTTAGTCTCTAAGGCCCGAAAAAGTGTAAAATCATACCTTAGAGAACTCTTCCGGTCATGATTGGCTGGAGTGTTCCTTTCTCATAAATAGTCCTATCCGAACCAAGAAAGAGATAACCTACCATCGGACGGACGACTCTTCAAATACTTTAACGAGCATGAAGAAGACAAGGTCACTCGATAATCTTTTCATATTTAGGGAGCCTGAAAAGGGTTTAAAGAGAACTCCATGAAGCTTCTTTACATAATGTCACTTTTTATGAGCCTGGAAAGATTCGGAAATGGACTCGACTATCTTTTCATGTTTAAGGAGTCTGAAAGAAGATGTGAAAAGAAGACTCCATGACGTTTCTTTACACAATGTCGTATTTTACGAGCCTGGAAAGAAACTTGAACTAGACTCGGAACTTTGATACTAGATTTTAACGAGCGTGACAAAGTGTCATAATAAACGATCAACGACCTTTTCCGTTTTGTGAAAGTATGAAAAAGCCATAAACAAAATTTCCAAAGCTTTTACTAAAGTCAACCTATAGACGACTCATAAACAAGTGTTAAATGCATCAAAAATCATCATTAAGGGCTTATGACAAATATATTTTGACCAAAACATGATGTAATATCAAAACTATACTAAGTCAAACCCAAAAAATGTCTATATAAGGCAAGTAAATAGTAAAAAATCAAACATTTCACTATTTACCTCTAGGAGAGAGCACTTGGAGCATTTTTTAGCCAGATCTTCCACAGCTGACACTAGGAGTTCCCACCATCCGTTTTCAGTCTCGTCAGTAGCAGGTAATAGCTAAGACCCTTATCTTTCATTTCATAGATTTTATATTGGGATTTGGTGGGGTTTTAGGCCTATTTGGCGAGCCCTAAAATCCAATTTGCGGGCACCGCAGCTACCCCTTACAGGATAGGCTGTACCACTCGAGAACCGCACCAATAATATGGTGGACAGGCAGTGCCACTGCCTGTCTCCAACAGTGCATAGGAAGTTTCAACTGTGGAGAAGTTAAACCAATGATATAGACAAAATGTACTCATTCTTTTGATTTGCAATGACTCAAGGATGATATTGATACATACCATTATTGTTTTTGGCAGGTCTAGGCTTCCAAAATATGGTGATATGGAAGGAAAGAACACATGATGATGAGGATGCTGCTGCTAAAAGGAATCCGGTTTGTATTGCCACACTCCAGAACTATGGGCTTTCAAAGTTCTTCCGGACACCAAGCATGGTGTCCCACGAGAGACTACTGGAACACATACTAAGAATGTGGAATCCAGAACAACAGTATTTCAAGGTGGGGGCACATATAATTATAGTGGAGGTAGAGGACATCTACTTCCTGACTGGCCTATCGAGACGGGGTGCCCCTATTTCACTGACAGGTTCTCGTGGTGGGGACATTACCACCAGAGAGCTCATAGATCGACACTATGCACTAGGTACAGGCACATCAAGGAAGAAAATCCCCATCAGGGCAGTGACAGACAGGGCTCTATGGATTGTTCTATTCACCATGCAGACGGTGGCAGGGTTCTAGGGTGTACATCATGCTTCCAAGGCACATATGTTGTATTCCCTAGAGGCTATGGCACCTACAGTGTTCAACTGGGCAAAAGCATTGCTTCCAATCTTCAAGGATCAGCTGAATAAATGTTGGCAGGGAGAACTGAAGCAGTTCGGCTTTCGTTCCATCTTAGCTTGTTTGTTCTTTGAGTGGGTCCCCCATATGAGGCCCCATGTGAATTTTCGGAGTTTGAGAGCACAGGACCCCCACATGCTGAGGTGGGTCTAGGTCATGGCTCGCACAGGAGCAGGTAGGGGCAGAGTGAAGTTCGGTGATGCATTCTTCAGATGGCTGCGGGATCAGATGCTCATGGTTGAGGAATATGTCTATGTGGGAATAGATTTTACAGGTGATCTTGACCTACCACTCCCACCTGGAGTGCAGTGGGGTGACATTGGTAAGAAACAAGAAACCCTAAAAATGGAACATGTTTTTATGTTTTTTATGTTTTATATTTTTTATGATAAGTGACGAGACTTGTTCGTCTTCATGCAGATGTTGGAGTAGCGAGGCCTGGAGGATCATCTCCATTAGACAGGTGAGCCGGAGCTCGCTTCGTGCCACAAGGTGATGATATCACCGGGGACCTGGAGGAGAACCTAGAGAGGTTGACTCTAGACATCCCAGATGCTGACATAGATGACCCCCCGACTAGATATTAGAGATCTACGATGGGAGTACCAGGCTGATTCAGCAGGCTACTACGCAGGGTGGCTCAAGAAGTGATGTGCTATCATGAGCACCACTAGTGGATGAGACATGTATACTGAAAGTTGATAGCTTCAGGATTTTTGTATGATGATTTTGCCTAAAATCCTACGTGCTTTAGATGAGGCCTCAGGACCTATTTTTTGTAAAACTTTTTCATATATATATATGTACATACTTTTACACGGTGTTTACACGTTTCAAATGGAAAAAATGCATTTTCTATGAGTTCTATGTGTCTTTAAATGTTTATTTACAATGTACCATGTTTGATTTAACGTCATGAATGGTCAATATGCCAATCTAGGATGTAATTAGCCAATGAATCAACAACTACATTATGTTCCCCAGAGATATGCCTATGTGTAATGGTTCCAAATGATCTTTCTAACAAACGTACTCTCCGGAAGAGGTAGAGGAGAACTGAGTTCCTAATGGTGTAGACATGGTTTAAATGACAAACCATGAGCTGAGAGTCCATCAAAAATACTAGATCACGGACATCCTGGGAGGCAGCTTCAGTCAGAAGACTGATGATTGTTTTGTACTCGGTGATGTTATTAGTAGCGGAACCTAAGCAAACTGCTCCTGAACTGACCAAATCTTTAGCTGGGGAATAGAGAACCCAAGCAGCCGAGGCTAGATTCAAGGTGTGGTGGAAAGCACCATCAGCGAAGCCATAGAAATCCATCTGCATGACCAAAACACGGTATAAACAGATGTGGATAGCAAAACTCAAAACCATCTTGAAAATACTGAAAGTCAATCAATATACATATATACAAGATACCATCCAAGAAGACCTAGGCATAGTACCTTTTCAGGTACAACCAATTACAAGGTTGCCCCAAAGGGATCCCATCATAATCAACTAACTCATGGGCTCCTTTCTCTAACACCTTGGAAATAATGAAAGGTCCATACCACATGGACTCAAACTTACCCTTTCCTAGCTTGTCATATCTCTGACCATAAGTCAAAACTAGGTCGCCCTCGTTGAAAACACGAGGCTGGACGGATTTATCGTACTGCGCCTTGATGCGTTTCTTATGTGCCTAATTAGCCAAGGAAACATCTCCACGAGTCTCATCAAGGTTATTTAAGTACAAAAATCTTGCTTCCTCTGCGGAAGTGTTTGGGAGAAGTTCGATGGCTAGTTGTAAACATGGAATCTAACATTGGATCGGTAAGACAGCTTCAAGTCCATAGACAAGTTGGAATGGCATGAAACCGGTAGCTATTTTTATGGAAGTCCGATAAGCCCAAAGAGAGGAAAAAAGAATGAGATGCCAATTGGATTTATGATCTCCAACCATCCGATGAAGCATAGTTTTCAAAACTTTGTTAATGGCCTCTACCTGACCATTAGCTTGCGGATATGATGGCGTAGAGTTTTCATGGCGAAAACCTAGCTTGGCACTCAATTCCTCCATCATTTGATTACGGAAATGAGATCCGTGATCAGTGACAATGGACTGCGGAACTCCAAATCTAGCTATGATATGATTGAACAAGAAGAGAGGGGCAGTCTTACCATCTTCTACATATGTAGGCATGGCCTCATCTCATTTTGTGAAATAATCCATGGCTACGATGATGTAACCATGCCCCCTAGCTGAGGTAGGTTTACAATGCATGAAGTCAATCCCCTATTTGAAAAAAGGGCCAACAGCAATGACGGGGTGAAGAAGAGCAGGATGGGTGCGCTTTTTGGGATAAAAATGTTGGCAAGGAGGGAATTTCTTAACAGCCTTATGACAGTCTTTGAAGATAGAAGGCCAGAAATAGCCAGCGTGAAGGATTTTCTGGCCTGTAGCCATCCCAGAAAAATGATCGCCACATGCTCCATAGTGGAAATCATTTAGCACGTGTTCAGCCTCCTCATGAGTGAGGCATCGTTGAAGAATGGAGTCAATCCCATGTCTATACAAGGTATCATTAAAGATGAGGTAGTACTTCGCGTGGTGACGGATGCGGCAATGATCATCGTGAGATAGATGCGGCTGAAAATGCTGGGTCTGGAGATAAATCAGAAAATCTCCATACTAAGGATCGGTAGTGCTAATTAGGAACAAAAATTCATCTGGAAATGAATCGCTAGGCTCAGATTCTGTGGTAGCATAGGGAAGGTCACATATAAGCTCGAAAAAAACCAAGGATTTCTTTTATGTAGCCTTAGCAAACTCGAGATCGAACTCCTGAAGGATGACGATCCAATGGGAGTACTTGCCCTCGAGTACATGATGAGTCAGAATGTAGTACATTGGGTTCTGGTCTGCCAATATGGTGGTAGTGCAAAGCAGAATGTAGTGATGAAATTTTTGCACAGTAATGACTGTGGCCAAAGTTAGCTTCTCCACATGTGAATAACGGGTTTTAGAATCAATAAGATTCTTACTGGCGTAATAAATCACATGCTCCTGACTGTGGAGATTGTCCTGTACTAAAACCATGGTGATGGTAGTAGCGGAGGCAGCAATATACAAGAGAAAATCCTTTGAATAGTCTAGGGGGTGTATCACAGGTGAATGAGTCAGAGCATGCTTAAGACTATCAAAGGCGCGTTGGGCCTAGTCATCCCAGAAGAAGGGAGTGTTCTTCTTGAGGAGACGCATATAACTGTGTGTTTTCTCAACAAAATTGCACATGAAACGACGGAGAAAGTTTTCCTTCCCCTGCAAACTTTGGAGTTCAAGGATGTTAGTTGGGGCTGGTAGATTAATGATAGTGGCAATCTTCAAAGGATCGATCCGGATGCCATCTTTGGATACCACAAAGCCAACCAGTCGTCCCGTCTCAACACAAAAAACACATTTATGCAGATTGAGCCGTATGTTATAATGATGGCATCTCAGGAATATGTCTCTAAGATGACCAGGATGATCCTCACATCGCTGTGAATGAGCAGGGAGGTTGTCAAGGTACGGTTCAACAATATGTTTAATGTCGTGAAACGCATAGGACATCGCACGCTAGAATGTGGCTCCGGTGTTTTTCAAGCCAAAAGGTAACTTATTATATGCAAAGGTTCCCCATGGGCAAATGAATGCCATCTTATGCTAATCGGCGGGCAATATCTCAATCTGATTGTAGCCGGAGAAGCCATCCATGAATGAAAAGATGACACTTCCAACATAGTTGTCAATAATCTGATCGATGTGTGGGGTAGGAAAGTTGTCCTTCGGACAAGCTTTATTTAAATCCCTAAAGTCGATGCAGACTCTAATGGTGCCCTACTTTTTATTGACAGGGACAACGTTCGATACCCATTCCATCAGAGGTACAGGATAAATAAAACCAGCTTTTAGAAATTTTTCAATCTCGGATTTAATAACTGCGGCCTTCCTAGGATGGACTTGCCTAAGTTTTTTCCTAACAAGTTTAGCCATGGGATAAGTTTTTATCTCGTGGACCACAATGGAAGGGTTGATCCCTGGCATCTCTTCATAGGACTAGGAAAAAATATCACAGAATTCCTTAAAAAGTGCCTTATATGCTTCAGATTCATCTGTGGAGCAGTTTTGCCCAACATGAACATGCTCAATAACATCAGGCCTGGCTGATATGTCAATTGGGTTCATCTAAGTAATGTTGCAAAGGTTTCCTTCAGAATATGTATATTGCAACAGTATAGGACTTTGCGGAACGTTGACAATATTAGTAGGAAACAAGGATGCGAAATCATGGCTACCCGAACTAGTATTGGGGAGGAACATGCATCTATGATGGTGATCCTCCCAAATGGGCTCATCCATATTCATGATCTCTATAATGGACTCATCGGAAGGAAAAGTCTCGGAGATATAGTCTAGAACCAGAAGAGAAGGTTCTAACCAGTATGGTAAATGGTAAGGATCTGAAGCCACTAAATGAATGTCATTAGTGTGATCATCGGAGCAAGTTTGAATGGTGTCATACATAGCTTCGCGCGGGATCAACGAGGTGGAATCAACAACATTTGTACCTCGGGGATCAATATCAAATGAAGTGATCATATGTACTGTTGCGGTATCTGTGCTAGGAGGAGTAGAGCAAAAAATATCCATAAGGGATGTATCCTTCAACATACCTACCCCAATCGACTGGTAAGGAGGAGGGGACTAACCTAACATGGGGATGTTGTTAGCCATGGAGGTAGTAACATTCAGCGTACAGAAATCAAGCTGGTCAATGGTAACAAATCTCCTAAGATGTGGGAATTGGACCGTTCGAAATACTGTTGAAGCAACAACATTCATGGCATAGAACCAATTCCTTCCTAAAAGGAGGTTATAATCCAGAGGGGCATCTACCACTTCTACTTGGATGGAAATGGTTTTTCCCCCCAGCTCGACCGCGAGGGATGATATGAGGCCATGGGGTTGGAAACCCCGTCCATCAAAGGCTTTAAGGGTCGTAGGGGATGTAACAAGCTCGGGAGAGCCAAGAGCTTTCCAACAAGTCAGAGATAACATCGACGTTGAAGCTCCTTCATCTAGTACCGTTTGAAATACTTTCTTTCCCACTACTTTCGTAATGATCTGAAAAGCAAGTTTATGCGGTAATCTAGGTTTATAGTTCTCAACATTGAAGTGAATCAAGTTAGTGTTATCCGGGTCTACAGCTCCTAATGCGGTCAACAAGTTCTTGCGCTCTGTAGGGCAACTTTGGAGTACCTCTAAGGTAGACATCGCACAAGGTTCCTGAACGAGATCTTCAACCACATTATAGAATTGAGTAGCTTAGGCATTGGGATTAAAGACAACCTTCCAAAGAGTACTCTTTGGTGGGCGCAAAATCATGTTGATATTAAGCTTCTCGATAGACAAGGGAACAGTATACGAGGATTCTAGAGAACTAGTAGAGGGATCTTTCCCTGAAGAAGATTGATCTTCTTGCTTATTTGCGGGTTTATCATAATTCTGGCTTCGAGTTTGCAGATGGATGGTATCTGAGGACATCGTACGAATTTCCTCCAATGAACTAGAGTTACCCTAGTTTGACATGTGGTCTACCAGCTGTTGTTGAGAGGGAAAGGGTTCCGTAAGTATTGCAAGTGTGGGATTAGACTTCAAAAACTAGGAGATTTCGTCCCGACAGGGACACTCCTTTGAGAAGTGGTCACCACCACATAACACACAAGGGTATTTAGCCTTCCTTTTCCCTGTGTTGTTGTCAATATTGGTTGATTGTGGGGTCTCCTGTTGGTTTCCAGGTTTTTTATTTTGATTTTTACTTTTCTTTTTATTACTGAAGGTTTGAGTAGTTTGAATAGAATTGACCTCGACAGAAACCTTGGGAGTCGAAGGAGTAGCAGTTTGGGTTTGCTTGGCAGGTTTCACTGTGGATGGGAACTGGATTGAACCAACAATCCCATCAACAAGTACTTCTGTTGATGGCTTGGTAGGGTCAGTGCTGGGGTGAGGAGCTTGAGGAATCAGGTCATAAAGAGTCCCGGACTAGGAATAGACCAAGTCTAGGTACTAAGCTGAACTAATAGCCTGCTCTTCGATAATGGCACTACCCATGGCCACATCTCGGGCAATAGGAGGAAAAAAGGACTTAGTGAACCAATCAACTAACAACTGATCTGGAATAGGGGCCTTAATAAGCCTTCTCCGCCTTCTCCACTCATGAATATGATCAGAAATGTGGGTGGAGGTGTTCTGTCATAGAGAAGTTAAAAGATCAGTGCCCGTTTCATAATGAATAGGGAGCTGAAAGTGCGTAAGAAATACGGTTACCAACGAGCCCAAATCCACAAACGAATGTTGTGGGAGTTCAATATACCACTTTGCGGTCATACCGGTCAAAGTTCGCTGAAAGAGTCATAACCGAATGGAATCATCCATGAGGGAGTTCAAGGAACACCACAAATGAAAAGTCATAACATGGTTCCGCGGATTTTCACCCTGCTTTCCATCGAATTTTGGAATATCCGATGGTAACTTTACCGGAATGGGAGGCCACGAGGGATTGTGTTGAATGTGATCATTAATCAACTTGGATAAATCAGGCAACTCCAAAATTGTAAGGAAAGGTAACTATCTATTGGGCTGCACATACGGGTAATATTGATATGGCATGCAATTACCAGTAGGGCCATAGGTATACTGATAAATAGGTTGTTGTGAGGAAGAACTACCAGGAAATCCACCCATGGGGGGTTGATTTCTGGAATTAGGACCGCTAGGACCACCAGGGACTCTAGGGGGAGGACCACTAGAGCCACCGGGACCGCTAGGATCACCAAGACCACCAGGACCACCAGGAACACCAGGAGGCGGACCGCCAGACCCTTTGGAACCTCCAGATCCACCGAAACCACTAGGTGGAGGGCCATTAGACCCTCCCGAGCCATAAGGAGGAAATCCACCAGGTCCCCCAAGACCACTAGGACCACCAGGAGCATGAGGAGGATCGCCAGACCCTCCAGGACCATTAGGTCCCCCAAGGGGAGGACCTCCATAAGGTGGTCCTCCCGCACCTCCTGCAGTATGTATGGGTATCCCTCCCATGGCTGGCATGTAAGACCAGTTGGGTTTCCCCCATGGCGTGAAAGTGTTGCTAGGGAATGGAATTCTAGTAGGATTTGATGGATGATTACCTACTGGTATTTGATAACCATAACCACTAGAAGACTAAATGGCAATAGGTTGTGTCCCCAAGGGTTGAATTGAACTAGATGGGGGATTTACCACATTAGTGTGGGTGGGAGGGAAAAAAACTATAGATGTTTCTATGTTATAGGTTTTTTCTTGACTAGGTAAAACTTCGGTCTCGGATAACATAGGTTGTGCCAAGGGTTTCCCCCCGACATTCAAAGGTACTGAAGAAACAGGAATTGAAGGTTGGGCCCCAGATGTAAAAGATCTGGGAGGATTTGGAACAGACATAACATAAGAGGTGAGAGGGGTGGAAATTTGACCTGGGCTGTGGGTTGTTAATGGACGATCTATAATCGGTTCAATGGGTCTCATAGAATCGGCTAGTGAACGATATCCCACAGGAAGGAATGTGGAACGAACTGGTGAAGAGCCTAATAGGTTGTCAATATGATTTTCTACCTCCTGTGCACGGAGGATAGAAGCACGGTATTTCCTGCATTCTTCTTCACTTTTAGGAGAACTTACACGGGTGCCAAATGAGGCAATGGCCTGTCCGATGGGTGTCTCCCAAAAAGGAGCATTAGGACCAAAATCCGGACGGGTATCGTCAACATGACCTTCCACGGGAGGATGGAATGATGAATCCTCTTGGGAAGGATGTTGGACCAAGGGGGGAAAGTGTGAAGAATATGGTACTCCACTTTCCACCACCACATTATCTCCCACTTGGGAGGTGGTAGCATCTCCTTGGTCGATAGCTTCCATTGGATTTTCTTCTGAAATAGAAGTAAAATCGGGTGACAAGCCCTGTACTCTCCTGGACTGTCTTAACTCAGCCAGTGTGTACAGTTCCTATCTAACCTAGGGTCTGAAAATCTAGAAAAAACACACCAAAAGACTTCCCTACTCAAGCTATAGGTCAAAACAAGCAGACTTAAAATGACAGGAGGAGTTCAAAAGTCAGGTCTCTCACTAGGATTTTCAAGTAGGTGCCACTCGTGATATACCTCGAGGGTACGTGCATAGTAATCTCCCCGAATGCTGTTTTTGGTGTATGGCTCCAAAAAAGACGGCCAAAGGGATTTTCTCAGATAGATAAGGTACCCTAGTGGGGTCTCCTGATATACTCAAGGTACATGGGAGCTCAAATCGATAGTAGTGCTGTCTAATGCATAACCGTACACAAGGGGCCTTCTGATATACAATCGAGTACGTGAAGTACCTTTCTATATACCTCAAGGGTACGTGAAAGGCCATTCGATATACCGACAGTACGTGGAAGAAATGCGAGAGTCCCGAAATGTAATGCTGACAAATAACAACAGCTCCTATGTTTTACGACACCTGAAAACGTCTCTAACCTATCACTCAAGTTACTACGTAAATTTTAACCTACAACTACCGTTAATTTTAACTTGTACGGTTAGGTGAATGCATGATGTTATGAGAGAAAATTAAAATCATGCAATATGCTTGTACAAATGTTCACTTTACCGTTCAATATGCCTACTTACGGGAGGGAAGAGAGTGTTTTTTATTTTTGTTTCAAAACCAAAAATCATTCCAATCAACAGTCATGAACACCAAATCAAAGACAAGAAAACACTTTTGCAAACCAAATTCTTCTCTTCAAAATCAAATGGGAAGGGTGAGAATCTCTTTTCCTAAAATAACAACACCAAGCACACCTATATGCCAATGCACTCTAACTTTTCAAATTTCTTAAAAACATAAGCAAATCTAACTTAAAAGTACCATTTTTTTTAATTTTTTGATCGAGATAGTCCTATATGCATAAGAGATGAAAGATCATAAAGGTCCTGAAAGCTTATGAAGCCAATCAGAAAACCCAAATCCAACGCTCAAATATGATTTCCTAATCTCAAGAACAACTTTTCTTTTTTGAAGGGAAGAAAACGAAGTTTACTATGCAAGCAAGAAATGAAATCTAGAAGCTAATCTAGTGTTCTTATTTCAGTATATGCAACGAAAAGAGAGTTCAACGAACACCCTAAATTTCAAAAAACAAGAAATCCTTCTTTAAGCACAACCACCAAGCAAGAAGCGAATGAACAATCAAAAGGACTAAACAAATTTTTGAAATTCAACTCAAAATCAATCTTAAACCATCAAAGAAGCAAGCCAAACACATTAGATTCAATAACACAAGTCTGATAACAGAACTGAAAGTAATGAAAATTCCAAATTTTTACAAAGAAAAAAGAGGAAAAAGAGTTTTGGACTAATGCCTACCTGGTACCGCGCTTCATAGGTGTTGTAATATCATTTCCAAAACAACACAACTCCTCGCTAACCGGATACAGGCGGTGGCACCGCTTACTGCCCACTATGTTCAGGCGGTGGCACCGCTCCTTGTACAAAGCATTGCCGTGGTTCTCTATAGATGGCCGAAACAAGAAAGAGAACGATGGATCAGATAAAAAAAGACTAGATCAAGGTAAATACTGTCGAATTGAAAGTGGTAACAGAGCATAAAAAACTGAAATGACTTAGATCTGAACAGATCTGGAAATTTCAAACCCAAATAATACAAATCAGAAAGTAGATCTGACTGTAAAGAGTTGAAGAAAATGGAGCCTAGATTTGGACAAGAGTTGCAGACTGAGGACGACTAGAACGATTGAATAAAACTACTCCCCAGCAGAGTCGCCAGATTTGTTGATTGGAATATTTCACCTCATGTGGACAGCAAGGTGTTCCGCTGGTCTGAATGGTTCAGATCCAAAACAAATAGATCACAGAGGTTGATAACTCTCCCTAGACACTGTAGATATATGGAATACAAGGCTTTGATAGTTCACCTGTGTACCTGCAAAAGAGCTCAACACGAAACAGATCAAAGAAACCAGAATATGATCTACTAATCTATGCTAGTGACTAAGGAATCTAGCAATATATATCTGAAATCAAACATCAACAATATATATGGGACATAAAATCAACTTGCATTAGAAATATGAAGAAGTTTACAACCAAGCCTTAGTGTTGACATGCATCTCCATGAAACCAACTCTTCATCCCCAAAAGCTCCGACTCTAGCTCTCTATGCTCTCTCCAAATGAGCTTGGGCCAAGAATTAGTCCAA
Source organism: Pseudotsuga menziesii (assembly GCA_001517045.1). Classification (NCBI taxonomy): domain Eukaryota; kingdom Viridiplantae; phylum Streptophyta; class Pinopsida; order Pinales; family Pinaceae; genus Pseudotsuga; species Pseudotsuga menziesii. Next base: position 113,341 of record LPNX010033103.1, read on the forward strand.
CAACATAACAATAACTTCAATGTTCTCCCCTCAACCATGGCTATGAGCTCATATTTATAGGGCTTTAATGGATAGAGATGGTTGAGAAATTAGTGGGTGAGGTGGCCTCTAAGATCCTAGGATGAGGGATCTCAAGCTCAACCAACCCACAGCAGTAGGGATAAGGGATATATCGAGGCTTATCATCTAGAAGCCTCAAGAAGCTTATCTTTTTCCCCTTTTACCCAGGGTACTGCGCTTCTCCTTCTATGACAGAGTGGTTTTGGTAATAACCTCCTATGGACCAAGGGAAATGGGCAGTGGCACCGCTTGTGGACAATCGATGAAAGGCGGTGTGAGTAGGGGTACCGCTCCTGGACAAAGGGGCATGTGCGGTGCTGGGAATTTGTATGAAAGACTGATAAAAAACCATTTAGTCTTCACTCCAGAAGCTGGGATTCAGGGCAAGTAGGTATGTCAAAGGTCCTATCACATGATGGTGACAGTATTTTTGTATAATAGTGTTTATTTTTTCTACTGGTGCAAAAGTATCTTTAAAGTCAATTCCCTCCTTTTGTGTATAGCCTTTTGCTACTAGTCTTTCTTTAAATATTTCTATGCTACCATCTTATTTAAGCTGATATTTAAACAACCATTTACAGCCTATGGGTGACTTGTCCTCTGGTAACTCAGTCAATTCCCAAGTCTGATTTTTCATGATTGAGTTATATTCTTCATTCATTGCTTCATCCCATTCTGCTTTATCTTTGGCTTGTTTGTAATTCATTGGTTCACTGGTATTCATTATATTAGACATTAGAGCATAATCATTGTACCTTGGAGGGGGACGAATCTATCTTGTTGACCTTCTTAGCATTAAATTACCTGTAGGGGTTCCATCCATAATCCTTCTGCTTTCTGCTGTGTCTTCCTTTGAACTTGTAGAAGTACTCATTCTGCTTCTACTACTTTCACTGCTACTACTGCTATTCTGTTCCTCATGCTTCTCTTGTGGCTCTTCCACTTCCTACTCCTGAACTATTGAGTTTAAATTGACATACTCATCATTATTAGTTAAACTATGCCCTTGTTTTGTTTTGTTACTTGTATTTGTATGTTCATGGAACACCACATCTCTAGTAGCAATTAATTTATGAGTGCTAGGATGAAAAAACTTATAGGCTTTGTGATCATTGCAATACCCAACAAAGACACATTCAAGTGATTTAAGTTTCCTCCTATCATCTTTTGGTATGTGGGAAAATGCTTTACAACCAAAGATTCATAGATGCTTAACTTGTGGTTTATATCCATTGAAAACCTCAAATGGTGTTTGAAATTCTAATTTCTTTGTTGGACTGATATTTTTCAAATATACATCAGTATTCACAGCTTCTACCCAAAAACCATTCGAAATTTGCTTACCTTGTAGCATGATGCGTGCACATTCAACTAGTGTTCTGTTCTTTTGCTTTGCTATCCCATTTTGCTAAGGAGCGTGTGATAATGTAAACTGTTGTTGGATGCCATTCTCCTTACAGTATTTCTTGAAAGCTCCAGACACATACTCACCACCATTTTTGGATCTGATAATTTTAATGCATTTTTTTGTCTGCTTTTCAATCATGGTTCTGAACTCCTTGAAGTATTCAAATACATCTCCTTTCCTCCTTATGAAGTACACCCATGTGTATCTAGATCTATCATTAATAAATGTCAGAAAATATGATGCACCTCCTAAAGATCTAGTTTGCATAGGTCCACATAGGTCTATATGAATTAATTCAAGCATACCAGTTTGCCTCTTTTCTTGATGTACTGGGAATTCATTTTGATGTTGTTTGCCAAGTGCACATGCACTACATTCTAAATGTTCATTCTTTATTACAGGCATACCTTCAACCATGGATTTCTTTTGAAGTAATACAAGATCATGGTGGTTAATATGGCCATACCACTGGTGCCAAAGTTCCTCTGTGGTGATTACAGTGGATGCAAGTTCCTGATGACCGTCTTCACTCACATCCAGCTTGTACATTCCTCCACATCTTGAACCTATAGCAACAATCTTGAAGTGGTTTTGAATGTCTTTGATATGGAACTGGTACTTTCCAAACTCTACCTTCAGGTCATTCTCGGTTATGGTTGAAACAGATATTAAAATTTTCTTAATGCCAAGCACATACATGACATTATGAATATGTCTCAATTGACCATTAGATAATTTCACTTTTATTATTCCATAACCATGCACTTGGTGTGACCTATTATCTCCTAAATAGATATGAGTGCCACCATGTTTCTCATTGTATTCATCGAACCATTCTCTCTTACAAGACATATGTGCAGATGCACCTGAATCTATGAACCATGCATTCTCATCTTCTGTCCCAACAGACAGAGCATCTTCAAAAATAAATAATTTCAGATTTTTAAAGTCATTAACTTTTAGAGGTGTCTGTATTTGCAAAATTTCCATTGTGACTTCCATTGTAGTTTCTATTTCTATAGAATTTCTTCTGATAGTGATTTCTATTGAGGTGTCTTGGTTTTCCCCAATGATGACCATCTACATTATTTCTACCAGAATTAGTTTGAGCCATACCTTTGTGTTTTTTATGAAATCTACCTCTGTCTCCATTCCATGGTATGCTCCATGGTTTTCCTCTTTGTGGATATCAACCTCTTTCCATCAGTGCTAGGTATGAACCTCAAGCATCTAGATCATAGTTCTTCATCGGTTCTTCTTCTTGGATTAGAATTCCTGTAAGTTCTTCAAAATTTAGGGGTTTCTCTCTCGCTGCAAGTGCTGAGATAAACACTTTATAGTCTGGCAGTAATCCTTTTAGAGTGACTAACCTAAATCATAAATTTCAACAACTTCACCTATGTCACCCAATTTATCACTAAGTTCTTTAATGCGAGAAATAAATTTGCTTACCCCTTCATTAGCCTCCATTTGGATTGACAACAATTTGGTTTTGAGAAACAAAACCTGATTTGCATCAGTTGTTTGATACAGGCCTTTGAGCGTGTCCCATGTTGCCTTGGATATCATACAATTTCTAATATGCGGAATGATGTTATCTTTGATAGACATCCTCAGTTTCAGTTTTGCTTTCAGCTCTCGCTTATTCTAGTCCAGAAGCAATGTGGCAATTGCAAGCCTCGGCTCATCTCTGGTCACAATTGACCATGCATTAGCGGATTCAAGCAAAATCATCATATTAAATTTCCAATTTACATAGTTTTCACCATTTAATTTGGATGCTTCATTGATATAAGTGTCAGCAAGAGGTGGATTTACAATTTTACCTTGATTCGACTGATACGAAGAGCTTATTTTTATATAACTAGAGAATTAAATTTGAGAACTGCACTTGTGACAAGAGGAACAAATGTTTCTGGGGGTGGTGCGCTAAATTGGTGCAAGAGCTGGCTTGAGCACCGCTCTTCTTCTTTACAACTTCAACGGTACCACCGCTTGCATCCTTTGGCAGGCAGGCGGTGCCACCGCTTCTCCTATGCAATTTTTGGTGGATGCATCGCTCCTTCTCTTCAGTTGATGAGCGGTGCCACAATTTTTTTTTTTTATCGGCCTTCTCCACGCTTCAAACGATCAAACTTCTCCACGCTAATCAAATTAAATTTCAGCGGCACCGGCAGTCTCCTAGATGCTCAGAGGCTCATTGAGTTCTTTCGCGCATAGAGGAAAAAAAATAGATTTGCTCTAGCTACGACAACTCCTCCAACGATGTGCAGAGGAGAACAATATTCACGGCTCTCCCACTAGCGATCTGAAAAAAATTGAAAACTTCGTTTCTCCTTCAATTTCACAGCGATCTTCACACAGGTGATCTTCAGATGGGTAGATGACAGGCTCTCTAGGTTCTCCATGTTGTTCTCTTAGTGTTCTCTACAATACCATAGCATTGAATGGCAATGGTGTTCATCTGGGCGACGATTTCAACATGAGCAACGATCAATCTCATGCTCAGCACTCTTCTCCTTCAATGGCCGAGTGCACCTCATGTTTCTCCTTCACTGTGATGGCAAAAAATAAATATAATTTCGGCTCCTTGATGTGATTTCCATGCTGGACAACTAGTAGTGTTCACTACTGCACCTATGATCTAGTTCAGCTCACAGAGCAGCGATCGATCTCCATGATATGTTCACGCTGCTAGCAACCAAGATAGCACGCTACCTTCGCAGAGAACTTTCACCGGGATTGCACGCTGAGCCAGTTGCGTCCTCAACATCAGTTGTGGGGGGAAGTCTTCTCACATGGTTCTGCAAACAAAATTGTCTCCACACTCAATTGGCGGTTCCTTCAACACTTACACCCAATGCTCAGCACACAGGCTCTGATACCAACTAAGAATTAGAAGGCAGACATAGCAGAGCTGATAAGCTCACTTACACAAGGAATGGTCAAACCAATTTAATTGATTACTGTGAAGAAATTACAATATATAGTTGTAGCTTAACATAACAAACCAACAGCTAGATCCATAAGAAGTGGATCTGAAACCTCTTCATACTAAATATAGAAAGGACACATCAACCCTAAACCTAGATACTTGGCAAGCATTTCTACATTATTCCAACATATATTGCAATTTTTTTTTCACTAAATTTGTAACAATTTGGACATTTCAAAACTACAACCTTAACATGAATTATGACTTTGAATTGTATCAAATAATTAGAATTGCAATTTAAATAACAAATTAAATAGATTACAATTTTTTCATTAATATCTAACCAAAAGTAAAAGTAATTCATTCCAATTAACGTATAAATTACTTCCACAATATATATATATAATTTCACAAAAATTCTACATTTTAAATAAAAACCCATTCATATTTTTAATCTAACCTTATAATTTATTTTCATATCAAGTTCTTGTGTTTCTATAATGAAAACTACTTTAATAGTTTTATGTCAATGGAAAAGATAGATATTATCTATGAGAAAATGATACAATATTATACTACATTCTATGTCAAAATAGAGCGTAATAATGACCTTTCAAATGAGGTAATAATAAAAAATAATAATGACCTTTCAAATGAGGTAATAATAAAAAAATTCAACTAGCAGAAAATTCTACATTATAAAAGCACGACATATCACATATGGTCTAGAAGAAGTAAAATAATGAGAGACTCCAAAAGTAGAGTTGTGACTGGTCATGAGAAGGATTGGAAAATTGGTCATAGATGAAAAACTTGAAAAACTTAGAGTTGTGAGTGGCCATAGATGAAAAACTTGAAGATCAAATAACTGAAGATGCTTCATGTAAGAAAAAGTCAATCAAAGAAAGAAAATCCAACTCACTAAAAATCCAAAAAAGAAATAGTCATGACTATCAAATCCATCTTGTGACGTTCCAAAATTGGTTATAAATTCCACCATTACACATACATTTAAAAAGGATGAAACAAAAGATCCTTTCATCACTTAACTGGTTTAATGTGGAGAAAAAACAAAAGATATTTGATCATTTAATTGGTTTAGATATGGAGAAAAAACAAAAGATCATGTTTTTCTAATCCAAATAGTTTAGATATGAGAATATATCATACTATTTTGAAAGTACTTAGATCTCTTGTTTGATATCATTTTATTTTTTTAACTATTATACAAATACAAATTACAATGATGATATGCTTCTATGGACGTTTTATTTTTTATTTATTATAAAATAAACATTTTTTAATGATTAAATTTGTTTTTTTATTATTTAAATAGTTTGAATACTAAAATATTATTATTTATGGCATTTTCTTTCTTTTTATTAATTTCTTAAAATATAGTAATTTAATTATGATGGTTACATTACTTATAATGTAATTTTTCATTATTTGTAACTATTTTATCAAACAAGGTAACTTTTTATTATAAAATATTGTATTTTTTTATATTACTAATCAAATTAGGTCTAATCACATAAATACATATTTATATAATGCATTTTTTTGGAATACATGTATTTTAGTTATTATATTATAAAAAAGTGAAGAGTTTAATGTAGATTGGGTAGTTGGGAGGAATGATTGTTATCCTCCCCACTTAAGTTCAATTCTTGGAAGTGACATGTTGGACTCTTAAATGAGCATATTGTTATACTAACCTTGAGCCTTGAAACATCTGATTTACTTTGGGTACCATCCTCAAAACGAGGGAAAGTACTTGGTGGGTTTCCCCAGAACATATATTCTCTCGATTGTTTTGTTGTTGTAAAAAGTGAGGTGCATTTTATAGCTTAGTATCATCTATTCTATTTGTCTATGTTAATGTTAACATATGTCAATTGAATATAATATCTTAGACGAAACTAAAAACAAAGTGGTATATATGATGTGAATTAAATAATCATGATTTGCAAACCTTTTAATTCACTAAGAGGTAATTTATAGACTAGTATGGGGTGATGTTGGAAAATTTTAGGAGTGAAATTTATCCCATGGGCTAATTTTTGAGGGTTTTTTTCTGAAAATAAGATTTGACAATTTCCAAATTTTTTATAATATGATTCTCCCAAATTCCATATGATTTAAAATTTTTACTCTAATATCATCAAAATTGTCCAAAAACCATATAAAACCCTTAGAAATTTGAATATTTTTTTTACAAATATGGGTGGCTATTTGATAATTAGGAAGATTCGCCAAAGTTTCTACACTTTAAGAAATTCCTGGATCCTTAAAATTTCCCTGGTGATGTCACATTTGTAACGTATGGGATAACTAAAATACTAAAATAAAAAAATGAAAAAAATGAATGCCAACTAGATTAATTACGTGTGCCCTTTCTTTATATATTACAAACATAATTTCTCAACAATTATCCATTGACCTTTTGAGTATAAAATCATTGAAAAGGATCATCGAGGAAGAGCCAACTATGTGCAATATCGAGGAGGAGCAAATTGCCTCCATGCATAGGTAAATTTACATTTTAACCTATTTCACTTGAAATAAAAACCAATATTTAAGGTTTTAGCTTATGAACTAAACTATAATTTCTAAGACATGGGACTCTTGGAATAGGTTGAGTAATAAATAAATATATAGAAATAATAGGTCAATGAATAATTATGTTCCTTAAAATTACAAATTTCCAGAATGGAATTATAAGTAGCATCTAATACCTTTAATGTCCAAATAAAAGAAATGATAAACTCATCCATAAACATTTTGTTTTCCTGTTTATAATTTTTCAGGATGAATGACACTATTCTGAATATATACACACAAATTTGGTAATGACTACAATAAATAGAGAAAAATCACTACTATAATCAAACACCCTCATTAACCTACTTAACTGACACTTCCATAAGACATGCCAATCTACAAATTAAGCCTCAATAAGTTTTTTTTAAAGCATGTAATTGACATGCAAGAGCTATACTGAACAATTTTAGAACATATAAGTAATACATGAAATAAAAATATTATTACCACAAAATGAAGAGTAGATTGGCTAAAATGTTCAAGAAAATACAATAATGAGAAAGTTGTCCAATCATAAGATATACAAGACAAAGCTTGACACAACACAACAAATCCATGAGCATGTACCATTTAAAAAATAGATAGTCATATTAGGCATCATAAATGAAATGTATTTGCATAACATCCAACAAATACATTCATTTTGGGTGTAAGCACATTGATTTTAGTGTTTCTTGCATCGATTTGTACAAGCTTATTACATTTCAGTGTCCTTGCATTGGTTTCAACGCTTCGTGCATTGATTTATATAATCTTCTTACATTTTAGTGTCCTTGGATTCGTTTCAATGTTTTGTGCATTGATTTAGTGTTTTTTTTCATTTATTTCAATGTTTTTTTTGTTTTGTTTAGTGTGCATGTACAAGCACATTTACATTTTAATTTGTCTCACTTGAAATTGAAACCAATCTTTGGGTTTTATCCTGTGAACTAAATCATATTTTCTATGGAATGAAACTCATTGAATAGGTTGACTAGTAAACAAATGTCTAGAAATCATAGGTTGATGAATAATTATGCTCTTGAGGTAAGAGAATCCAAACCAATTTTTGGGTTTTACCCTGTGAACTAAATCATATTTTCTATGGAATGAAACTCATTGAATAGGTTGACTAGTAAACAAATGTCTAGAAATCATAGGTTGATGAATAATTATGCTCTTTAAAATTGAGGTAAGAGAATCCATCATATGTGTGAAATTAGTAAACAAGGTGTTAACACGCAAAAATGGTTAACTACCTCATCTGCCTCACTACATGGCTCATTTGTCCATTTGCCTACCATATTTCCCTGAAAATCCCACTAAAAAGCCCCCAAAAAGCCTAAAAATGCCTCCAAAAGGCCCAAAAACCCCTTTCTCCTCCAAAAATAACCAAAATTCCTCTAAAAATAGCAAAAATCCCCAAAAGGGAAGAAAAGGAATAAAAATAATGAGAAAAAAGGAGGAAAACCCTAAAAAGGGCAAAAAACCCTAAACAAGCTGCCCTAAACCACATGGTTTCCAAAAACCATGGGCAAGCACTTCACCACTAAAAAACTATAAATAAGTGGTGAAGCCCCCTCATTTCACATCCACAGTCATAAGCACCCTTACTCTGCCAAAACATCTCGTGAAACCCTAGCTTACCATCAAGTTATTTTCACCATTGAGACCCCTTTTGGCCTATTTTCCACCATCAGAGAAGGAGAAGGAGCAGCTCGGAGCTCGAAGCCACCGACATCGGACCAGCGCAACGGACTCCACCAACCTCCTCATTATAATGGTATAATCAAAACACCATTATACATTTCTTTGCTGTTCTTATTTCATGTTATCTACTTTTACTGCTTTAGCTTAGTTTTTATTTCAGTTTCTTTTTATTTGCATTATTGAACTGCTACTAAGGATTCCAGATTCCTTAGTAGGTGCTCATCAGCACAAGCTAGGGTGAAAACCCTAGCTACAGTTTTTGGCGACTCTGCTGTCCTTTTCATTTTTTTTTTTTCCGTACTGTACTTTCGGCTGTCATTTTCGGCCGCCGAAAACCGCCCTTTTTTCTTCCGCACCCACGGCCGCGACCGCGCCTGTTCTCCCAGAACCCGCGGTTTTGACCGCCGCAGCCACTTACCGACCCACGGCATCGACCGCGCCTGTTCGCCCAGAACCCGCGTTTTAGACCGCGGCTGCCATCCGGAAACCTGCGCCCAAGACCGCGCCTGTTCGGACCTAACCCGCGGTTTCGACCGCCGCTGCCATCCAGAAGCCTGCGCCCAAGACTGTGCCTGTTCGGCCCTAACCCGCGGTTTCGACCGCCGCTGCCATCCAGAAACCTGCACCCGAGACCGCGCCTGTTCTGCCCAAACCCGCGGTTTCGACCGCCGCTGTCAAAAAACCCCCGCGCCCTAAACCGC
>LPNX010033110.1:0-15822 GCA_001517045.1 Pseudotsuga menziesii
TAGGAAATTTGTAAGCGGAGCTATGGGTCAAAATAGTCTTAGGGGTGTCGGGGTAAGTCAAAACCCTCTCTTTTTGTAATAAGCCCATGGTTTAAATCCATGGTTTAGGGTTTTGTGGGTGCCCATGGTTTAAGACCAGGGTTTTGTAAAGCCACGCAGTATAAATAAGCGTTTATGTAAAATAGAGAGGTTAGGCTTTTTGATGTAAGGAAAGATAAGGCAAGTAAGATTGGTTTTTGTAAGAAAAGGACAAGTCCCAGCTGTGTGCGTGGACGACCTCTGCAGCTGTGTGCGCAGAGGGTTTTTGTAAGGAGGAAAGAAAGATCTGCAGCTGTGTGCGCGGTTATTAAGAAAGGAAGGAATCTGCAGCTGGGTGCGCAGATAAACTGTGGTTTTGAGGAAAGAGGAATAAAACGCAGTTTGTGGACGTAGCCCCTACACTGGGGGTGAACCACGTTATATGTGGTGTTGTGGTTTTGTTGTGTTGTTTCCGTTTCTGTTATTTTCATGCATCTAACTGATTATATCTGATAATATAAGATCTCTGCTAATACTAAGCTTCGCAGTGAATTCCCGGTAGTGGGTTATGCAAGTTTGGTTTGTCTTTTATGCTCTGAAGTTATATGTGAATGAATGATAAGTGAACAGGAAGTTGAATAATAATTGTTTAGAAAGGCTAAGGTACAGTAATTCCCCTCTTTGCATGCATAAATCTGATTCTGCGGCACCCCATTGCTGTTTCGGGTGAGACTACAACCTGCGCGCAGGTTGTTGCCGAAAGGGCCAACACAGTGGGTCTTTTGTTGGTGCGAAGTATAAAGCGTTAACCCGGGTCTGCCCAAGTGCCAACAAGATGCAAATATTAAAACACATTACAAGAGACACAAATATAACGTAGTTCACCCAAGATGGGATACACCCACATAGAAATTGCTAGTCCTTTGTTATTATTCCATCCAGAAAAATGAAGGGATACAATCTGCAACAACCTCATTATACTTACTCTATACTATCTCACAGTCTCTCTCTCATAATCATAGACATCGCTTTTACAATGATACAATACAATACACAATCATATTACAATGCCTTCCTTTTATAAAGGGAATACCACGGGAAAATACCACGGGTTGCCTAAAACCATGGGTCCTTAAATCACCCATTATTGACCAAGTCATGAATCTAAAATTATAACATTTTACAAGGAATTTTTTCCTAAATTTTTGCTATGGGGGAGTTTCGCTTGTACCCCCTTGATGACTATAGGGGGGAATCCCCCTCACACCCACCCATAAGGTGTTGGGATCCAAACATGACTAAAATAACATCTCTAAATTATGAATATCAGGATCCACAACCAGCAAAGAGGTTGATCTTATGTTGTGATAATTGACTCATTAAATGGGGTTAAATTGCATAAACCAAAGGGAGAGGCTGTGTTGGGGCCTGGAAATTCGCAGGCTACAACAGTAAAGGATTCTCCCCAATCAACATTCCCAACTAGCCCGTTGACTGTTTGGTGTAGGGAATCCGTCCGGTTTGCGGTCCAGATACCCTAGGTCAAGGTAACAAAAACAAAGGGTTCTACCGGTCGCGGCCCGGTCCACCGAGTTTTTGTAATTTTTTGACTTAATGTATGCAATGCAAATGCCTAATGAACAATGCAGGGTGATAAAGATGCAAGGAACTACACAATGTGATGCGCAGGTTCTTACCTCTCGTCTTAGGCTCACAAACATCTAAATCACATATGCAGCCATGAAGTAAATCAATTAACTATCTAATCACCTATCTATCTATCCCCGGGGAGCCAAAAGAATGATTATCTGCGAGTAATGTGTTATTTCTATGTATGATAAACAGAAATTACAGATAGCTGATATTCATATTTACAACACATGAATGAGAAAAATATTCTAACAATCAGATAGCTAATTGTTATATAAGCAACATACATTACTCTTGGTGAACTTTCCACAAAAATAAATCAGAAATCATTCAACAAGACATAGGCCGTAAAGTTAGAACGATCTCACGATTCATGGACACAAGCTGAAAAAATAAAGTAGTTCATCTTTCCGCCATCCATTGCATAACATTAGGAAATTTCACATCTCTTTCTCCAACAGGAAAACTGTAATTTTTTATTGCAAAAGGAAATAATTCTTCTTACAATACGTCCTCCAGTCTTACTGGGGAAAAAGCCTTGATCTCTTCTTAGTCTATTATATTTATACAAAAAGAGTGAAATGGTTGGGCTACCCAAAGTAGCCTTTGGGATTCCCAACCTTTCATTTTCCCAACGCTTTACTTTTTCCCAACGCTTTACTTTTACAAAATATTACAAAATATAAAGATGACCCATCCCTTACGAAGAGGGCCCCGCTTGGCTTTCTAGGAACTTCTTCCACGCTGCAGCTTCACTAGCGATGCCTTCAAAAGTGCTAGGCTCCAGAAACTGAATATTTATCTCAAATTTCTCAGCTTGATTCTTGATAGCCTCAATCCTTGCTGGGCTCAAATGAAGCTGATCTTCCAAAAATTTTACACTAACAGCTGGATGGCCCACCTCATTCTTCAAAACTAGGTCATCAATAGCCTTGATCTGTTGTGTTCTGGCCTGTGCATCTTGATATCTGCTCTGCAGTATCTCTATGAAGGTTTCATGGTCTGGGAACTCATCAAGCTTATGCTCATCATCTGTTTGACACCGGTTGAATGTATTAAGGAGCATCCTGAAGTATTCTAAGCATGCTCCCTGCGCCCTTTTGACGGTCTTCTTGAAGTCTTCCGTGGTGCTGACAGCGAACTCAACTAGGTCATGATCTCTTTTAAGGGCTTGATGGTCTTTGGCTGGTAGCTCTGCTGGAGTCTCTGCATTGTTCTCCAGCCTTGCCATTCTGGCATTCAAAACTTCAAGAACATCCTGGGATCTATCAACGAAGTAGGAGGACATCTCCATGATTTCCCCTAACCGGTTGTCAATTTTAAGGACCTTACACCTTTCCTCCTCTAGAGCAATCTGTAGCTGGAGCATTCTAGCTTTCTGGGCCAAGATATGTTCTTTGAATGGCTGGAGCAACGAAGAGATCTGTTCCTGATGTTCCTTTCTCAGATCTTGGGAGTGCATATCATTGGCTAACAAGATGATCTTCTGCTGCTCTTCTAGCTCCTCCACCTTTTCCAGTAGCTGCTCCTTCTCCTTCTTCAACTCTTGATCTTCTGCTTGCACTTGCTCAAGGTGTTCTTGCGTAGTCTCATGAGCCTGTCTCTCTTCATGTAGGGCCTGCAATTCAGCTTCAACGGTCTTCATCTCCCTCTGTAAGTGTTCAAATTTCCGCTTTAACCTATTTCCTTCCTCTCTCTCTCTCTTCAAGGTATCCTTCAGCTGAGCAGAATATTTCTTATATGACTCCAGCTCAGTCATCACCTTGTCTATGTTATCTTCTGAGGCATGTAGTATTGCAATCCCAGCCCTTATGGTAAGCCTTGTATCTAGGTCCGTTCCTAGCATAACAGTAGTATCTGTTATCATTTTTCCAGGCATACCTTCTGCTTCTACCTTCCTTTCCGTCCTTTTCATTATTCTCTTGGTGGCCCTATCATAATAAACAGTATTGAAGTCGAGAACTTCTTCTCCCTTTTTCTGGATGAAAAGCACTAGCTGGAGCGTAGGGGCCACAGGGGTGCTAGAAGCGGGTACTTGAGGGGTCTGTACTTCAGGGTTCTCCACCTGCTGAGTCTGTTCTAATGCTATTTCGGAAGCTGATTGCTGTGTCAACTTTATCCTTTCAGCTTCTTGCTTGTGGAGCTCTTCATCAAGCTTTCGCTTTGCTTCCTCTGCTTCTTTTCTAGCTGCCTCCTCTGCTTTTTCTATTGCTTCCTGAGCAACCCTTCTTTCTTCTTCTGAATGAAGCCTTTCTGTAGCCTCTTTTTCCAACCTCTAGGCTTCTTCATTTCTCTTTTTGGCTTCTTCTTCAACCTTTTTCTATTCATCACCTTTCCCACCTATGGTAGTGATTTTCTTCTTAAATCTTCTGTTTAGAGCCGTCATGTTTGGGGCATTCCGGAAGACCGATTCTTCCTTATCGAAATGATGGGTATATTCGAAAAACACCTTATGCTCCTTCCAGTGCTCATCTATTTTACCAAGAGTATCATTTCGCCGGAAAGGCATCTCACCAAAATGGAACTTCCCTAGTTCCTCTATGAATTCGGCAGTTTGTTTCACCCTAGTGAATTTGTAGCTACCTAGCCTAAATGGTAAAGGAGGGTATGCAGTCTTCTTGTGTTGGAACAATAAACTACCTATTCCGTCAATGAATACCTGCCTAACTGCCTCTTTATGAACTATATAATCCGTTGCATATTTGGGCAGCAGTAAAGGTGTCTTCGATCCTCCATACATTCTGAAATACATGCCATTGTCAGTCAAGAAATAGTCTGCATGTTCTCCTATTACCTGCATGGCACCTTCTGACATACAGTCACATTCCTTCCGGAAAATGAGCATGTAGAGTGGCATAATGAAGTGCTCGCAAACCTCTCTGTAATGGCTATGGTACTGGTGAGCCCACAGTGGTCTATAAGCGGCATACACAGGCATTCTTTCCCTATCCCAGATACACTTAAGACCGGGGAAGGGCTGGTTACACAATATGCAATCTATCAATATTGAGCTCATGTAAAATTCAGACCTTTTCTGAGCTTCTCCTCCCAAGGCTGCGGCCAAGCAAGAGGAAAGACTGCTTGATACAAGGCTGGCCCAATTGAAGACTGTTCCTTGGGTTGCCACATAAAAGATAATAGGTATCCATTCAAGCTTGAAGAGTCTGCCATGAGCTCTTCCAAAGATCCTATTAAGCATCAGTGCTATAAACCTGTAGGGAGCCCTCAAGCTCGCTGTATCATACTCACCGGTCTGTCTATATCGGTAAAGCTTTCCCTACAAGAGCATTTTCTTAAGAGTTTCCACCAGGTCCATTCTGATGCCGTCCAGCCAATCATCAGATAAGAAAACCTGGGGTTCTGGTAGGTGATAGGCCAACGCCACATATCTAGGGCTAAATGCAGCATAGCCCTATCCTTCAATGTTTCCTATGATCATTGTGGTTGTATTTACTTGGGGAAAAATCCAGCCAATTACCTCAGAGCACGGGAACAGCTCTGGTCTGGTGGCAACTTTCATGATAGAAGACTTCTCTATGTTAGCATGGATAGATTCTTCTTCGAGGCCCGTGTCGGGAACCTCCCTGTGGGAAATCAATCTGTATATGTCACCCCATTTGTACTTGGGTTCAACACCAGAAACACATTGGGTGTCTTCATATATGTATTCAGTCTTTGTTTCAGCTTCTGCTTTTGGCACTTCTTCCACCACTGGAGCCTTCTTCTTTTGTCTTTTGGACATGGTGGACTCGACTTCTTCCTGCCAGATATAACATTGTAATATTGAGACATTCAAGGTGCATACATTTACATGACAGTGTGCAGCATTTTATTCTTTCTATGTATACCATGGCAGCAACTAGTCGATGAAACTAAGATATAAGTTTGCGTAACCTGACTGACCAAATGCACACTATTTAGTGTTCTTGTCTATATCTTAGCATGATGCAAAACATTTCTGTATGATATTGAAACATCCCATCAACCATCTTCTAGACTGCAATAAAATTGCATCCATGTGCAAAGTGCCATTTTCATGTGTGATAGCAAGTAGAGAAACAAATGCATGCATGTACACCAAAACTGCCCTGACTATCATAGCTTCTGAAACTAGTGCGCAGTATTCCATGACCTCATCTATACCTAGCATGAAGCAAACTCAGTCATGTGCAATAAAGTGGGAAATATACTACTGCTGCATGATATTAAAACTTTATCAATCATGTTTGAGCCGGCAAGAAATCTACATTATTTCGCAATGTGCCTTTTCTCCCATGAAAACAATCTGTAAAGCAAATGCATGTACATCAAATGCAAGGTGCAGCAATCATCAATTTGGTTTATTGCACAGCAAACAAAGAAAAGGGGTGTTAAATATATAAATATCATGCTAGCCTCCTATGTTTGCCAACATCAAACATTTTGACAACATAGCTTTAGCAGGGATAACATCGACAATGACTTATGCTGCTCGCGGAAGTTAATTACATTAACTCGACTATACGCCGCGGGTATTGCTGTTATTTTACTACAAATGGCGCTTCGACTAGAACCATTATCCATGCTATTTTCAGTTCGCGAACTACGACAACGGCATAGCCCTTTTAACCATCTAGGGTTTCAGACGACCGTGCCCCGATGGACTGCGCGAGCAATACAAGTTGGGGTTCGAAAAACCAGGAAAATAGGAAAAAACGACCAACAGAGGAACCATCAAAAAACCACAAGAAAACCCACCACAAAACTCCCCCTGGACCTCATCATCATACAAGGGGAAGCTAGGTGCAGGCGGCGTGACGACCACCTACACTGCGCCTCCATCCTCTACGCGCGGGGCTGTAAACAACAATGATGGGAAAAACTTGGCTGTTCCGATGGTTATACTACCCTCCCGCGGAAAAAATAAGATAAGACCTTTCTTACAATGCTCAAAACCTAGCGGTATGAGGAAAATGGCCTGGGGACACCATACTACCGCAGAAAACCACTAATAGTACAAATGGAAAAGGAGAAAATGACAGGGAGCCTACCTGGAAAACATGGCACAATCAACGGGAGGATGAGTGGGTCGACGACGTCCAAGCTTCCACGGATGCCACCTGGATGCAAGTATACCGACAGCAGGGTCCTTCCCTAGCTCAAGAAATGACAGCTCGACGGCAATAGTGCTTGGCAGCGAAAAATAACAATAGAAAATCAAACACCGTCCCTGGATATATATTACTTGCTCATACGTGCGAGGAAAAAAAAAAACAGACACCGGAAGGCTTTTTCATCGGGGAATGAAGTAATTCTCCTTCCGCAACGGCAGACGACCAAAGTGTAGACCCAGCCGCGGAGACATGCATGGCGGAAAAAATCACACAGTCGGACGTCGGAAGGTTTTTCTGATCGGAGGATGAGAGTTTAAAACCATCCGCAACGGCAGACGAAAGGAACGCAAAAGCCTCCACTCTGGTTATACATCAGGCGTCGGAAGGCTTTTCTGATCAGAATATGAGAGTGTAAATCCATCCGCAACGGTGGAAGGAAGAATCGTAAAGGCTTCCGATGCCAAAAAAAAAAGCATCCGACATAAAAACAAACGATCGATGGAAATGAAATGCGATCCGCAACGGCGGAACACTAGAGCAAAACTCCACCCGCAACGACGGAAGATACAAACCAAGAAAACTTCCGATTCAACATGTTTCAAATGTGTTTAAGGACAGCAATAAATCTAGGTCAAATAGTGGATTTACTTCAAGAAACCAGAACAAAACAATGGGGAGCTCAATCCAAGCATAAGCAAGTCTTTCTTAAAAAAATCTTAAACCAATTTCAAACAGAAAAACAAACTAATTCAAGCAAAGGAGGGTCCTAAATTTTTTTAGAATTTTGGGAAATTGTTGCAGCTGCAACAATTAGCGACTACCTGGTGAACCCCAGATTTCTAGATTAACTCTTTTCCAGTGCAAGACCGTCTGAATAAAGTTTAAATATTCTAGATGTCTTTATCCTCGGGCTGGCCAATTTAAGCATTTAACCCATTGAGAAGTAGTCTATTCTTTGGGGAAAAGGTAACATAGAAATATTGCCAGTCTGAATAACTCTTTTGAGGCCAAATAGGTGAGGTTTATTTTGCCTGTCCCTAGGTAGTTTCCAGCTTGGACACCACAGGATTGTAACAGATAGTAAGCAGAATGATCCTTTTGTTCCTCATTCCCATGCCAATTTGCGCTTTTGTGCTATTTGAATTTTAGTTCTTTCGATATGAGTCCTCCTGTAGGCCTTTTCTTACTGAATTTAATTCAGGATCCTCTATCCCATAGTGCCCTTTTGTGTGAACACTGTATTTCATATTTCAGTTCACGGACGGAGAGGATCTTGTGGCCATTTAGCATTTTATGCTTTGATCTTTTGCTTCAATAGAGGTATTGCTTTCTTTAAGGAGTTTTGACTCTTGATGGCTTATCGCTTTTCTGAAATTATGGCATGGGATCATTTATATATGATATACCGTTTACCCTGCTTTCTTTCTGTGGGTCTTTTGCTGTCACCCCTTTGGGCTTTTAAGATGTGAGGTGGATGGAGCCTCGAAATAGTATTCCAGACCTCTTTTACTTCTGAGTTATTTACAGGGGTTAAGTGAGACTTCAATGAATGCATTGCCAGTTAGGAAGACTGCTACTAAAAGACATTCTATACTTTAGAGCACAGTCCTTCACTCAAGATCTTAGTTAACAAAGAACCCTGATGCTTCCATTGCAACCAAAATTTTGCCTCTTTATTCAAAACCAAAAGAAAATCTAGCAAAGCAATAACTCAAAAGAAAACAATATTAAATCAACCAAAAGAAAACAATCTCAAAGCATTTAAAGAAAACAAACAATTTATTTATGTACAAAGCAAAAGAAAGAAAATTTTTTGCCCACTCCTGAAAAAATACTTTTTTAAATCTAAAGAGTTAAATGGTGGGCTGGAACACAGACACGGGATATCTAACCATGGTGTAGCTGTGCTGTTTTTGAAACTGAACACATGTTCACAATTCTATAATCATCTTTTACAGCCTGAGGAATTTGAAGGAGCTCAAGATGATTGTCAGTCATATGACTAGCCTTTTTTGGAGTAAGATGTCTTAACTCAAACTCAGTTAGATAATTTCCCAAAACAGACTCAGCAGATTCATTTCCCTCTCCTAGCTTAGTGACATTGTGCTTCATATAGGGCTCTCTCACTATCTTAATCAGGTTAGGGCTACCCTTCTGAGGTAACCATAAGTGAGACCAATCTGAAGCAAAGTACCCATTCAGTCTTGCTGTCCAATCTCGGTTCAGGATCATTCCATATCCATCAGGTATTTCTGCTACTACAATATCAATGTAATGACATATCCTTTCATTTGCAGACAATCGAATCAGGACATTTTCCATTTCCCCTACTACTTTGACACTAGTCTTGTCTAGTTGAGTGACGTCCCAAAGAGTAGGTTTTAGCTGCCCATTAAGTTTTTTGCAAACTGCCAGAGGCATAACATTCATCGATGATCCAGATTCCACCAAACAATTATGCACCTTATGATTCAAAATTTCAAGAGTCACAAGGAAAGGTGGAGCGCTCGTTTTCCTTGTCCTAATCAATTCGATCTTTTCTTTCACAGGTTGGTTTTTTGTGGGCATCTCCTCTTTAGTCTTACCATCCTTTTCTTCCTCATCATCTTCCATAGATTTAGGAAGTTCAACAAGCGTCTCTGTTTCCTACTTCCAATTAGTGGCTTCAGGTGGGTCATCTTTAACATTCACAGCTACCTGTCTCCTGACATTCTCTTGCAGATTTTTTACCTTTGGAAGCATTGTATTTCCCTTAATTTCTAGGTTCTTATCTTTTGTGGCCAGAGGTGTATATTGATATTTGAGGGCATATTCCTCTATGTTGAAAAGCGAAACACCATTCCATAAGAGCATGGCATCATCATCACCCTTCTCTATGGTCTGTTCCTTTCCTCCTTTTTCACCACTGTCTTCAGTCAATTTGGAGTCCAGCAACTTACTCATTACCAAAGACATTGAATTCAACCATTGAGGGCACTTCTTCTCAGAGTGAGGTTGCTGGTGAAAAGTACAGAAATTATCCCCCCCTATCTCTGTTATATTTATTGAGGCCAAATTTGGGGGAGGGATTTTCCATTGGTTATTATCCTCTCTTTTCGGATAGTAAGGTCTATAAGTTTTCCGAATGTCCCTTTCTTTTTCTAGGTCTATTATTCGGTTGTGAAGCTTCTGCATTGTTTTCATCATTCCCTCAAGGTCATGTGAGTGCTCCTCTCTGGGTTTGGACGACACTAGAACTCTTTTATCTGCAGTTTGCTCTCCAGGTAGATCAGGATATTCTTCTACACTTTCCCTCTCGGCTTCTACTCTTTCGGCCTCTTCATACGTTTCTATCAATGTGGGTTTGGCTTTCATCTTGGTGAACATAGCCAGCTCAAGCCCTAGGGTTGATGTTTAATACTCAATTAAGACCTTGTCTGAGGGTCTGTCCACTTCAGAGAAGTTCTTTAGGTATATTGAAAATCGCTGAGTGAAAACATGTACTTTCTCATTCTTCTCTTTTCTTAACAAACCAAGACCTTTCATTAATGAGGCATGTGTTTTTTGGGTGGTGTATTTACTTCTGAAAACCTTCTCGAAGGTGTCCCAATCAGGAATAGAATTTGCAGGTAAATTGAAATACCAGGCTGCTGCTGCTCCTTTAAGGGTGTGAGGAAACAATCTACAGATAACGTCTTCATACTCCCCAGCCCTTAATCCTTCTAGAGCCAAGTAAAAACTTTGCAAGTGGTCATCTACAGCCATTCTTTCTTCGGGATCAAACTTAGGTAACAGCTTGTCAAAGGGTTGAGGCAGGTTATGCAAAGGCGGGGTGAGGTTCAAAGGGGTTCTTGCTCTCCATGCAGGAAATGGGTTGGGTTGATTTACAGTTATGCCAACCATAAGCGCAGCTAAGAGAACGAGAGTCTGAGCAAAGAACAACGCAGGATGAGAATAGGCTTTCTTGCTTCGAGGTATAACTGAAACCTGTGAGTACCTGGGTCAGGCTGAAAGCTTCAATTATCTGCTAGTAAGGTAATCCTGGGAAAAGTAATTTTCCAGGGCCAGCCATGCACTGGCGGCCCTCCTTCTAGCGCCAATTCTATTGGGGCCTAGAAATTCGCAAGCTACAACAGTCATTAGAGAGAATTTGAGGTCAAAAATGGGCCTCCTAAGAGATGTACTACAAAAATATAATATATATTAAAATATTATGAGTTAGGGGTTTTATGGGGTAGGTATATATGACAACTCACCTCCTACACTACTTTTTATGCACAATATAAATAACCATGGTTGAGTTGTTTTTCTAAATTGACTATAAATAAAATTAATAAAATAACTCTACAATGATGTGACTAAGATTCATTGTAAATTCCCAAAAAATGATTATCCTTTAGCATTTATTTGTCTTGAACTTGTAAATAAAATTAAACAAAAATGAATTTAATTTATATGCATAAACATATTTTTTTTATATAAATATCATTCATGAATTTAATTTATTTTAAAAGTACAAGATTATATATATATATATATATATATATATATATATATATATATATATATATATATATATATATATATATATATATATATATATATATATATATTAGTTTGACATTATGATATTAAATACAATTGAGTGAATATATAATTTAAAATTAAAAAAACATGAAAATGACAATATATTATTTTATAAAAAAATGTGAAAAGACATTTTTTATGAATTATGAGTACTGTACTTGAAAATAACAATAATATCATTTTATGAGAAAGTGAATTGTGAGTACTTTACTTGAAAATAACAATAATATTATTTTATGAGAAAGTGTGAAATGACTTTTATTGTGAATACTTCACTTTATGACTTAAGAGTACTTGTACCACTACCTTGGTTAACTATGGGTTTTCATCCACCATAGAAAATGTGACAAATAAGCATTCTTAACTCATGCAATGCCACCTCAACCATGGGGGATGATGTCATCTACTAGAATGTAATTGGTTGATTTTTATAGTACATTTTGGTCCTTTTAAGGCCCATTTTTGACCTCAAATTCTCTCTAATGAAAGGATTCTCCCCAATCAACGTTCCCAACTAGCCCGTTGACTGTTTGGTGTAGGCAATCCGTCCGGTTTGCGGTCCGGCTACCGTAGGTCAAGGTAACAAAAACAAAGGGTTCTACCGGTCGCGGCCCGGTCCACCGAGTTTTTGTAATTTTTTGACTTAATGTATGCAATGCAAATGCCTAATGAACAATGCAGGGTGATAAAGATGCAAGGAACTACACAATGTGATGCGCAGGTTCTTACCTCTCGTCTTAGGCTCACAAACATCTAAATCACATATGCAGCCATGAAGTAAATCAATTAACTATCTAATCACCTGTCTATCTATCCCCGGGGAGCCAAAAGAATGATTTTCTGCGAGTAATGTGTTATTTCTATGTATGATAAACAGAAATTACAGATAGCTGATATTCATATTTACAACACATGAATGAGAAAAATATTCTAACAATCAGATAGCTAATTGTTATATAAGCAACATACATTACTCTTGGTGAACTTTCCACAAAAATAAATCAGAAATCATTCAACAAGACATAGGCCGTAAAGTTAGAACGATCTCACGATTCATGGACACAAGCTGAAAAAATAAAGTAGTTCATCTTTCCGCCATCCATTGCATAACATTAGGAAATTTCACATCTCTTTCTCCAACAGGCAAACTGTAATTTTTTATTGCAAAAGGAAATAGTTCTTCTTACAATACGTCCTCCAGTCTTACTGGGGAAAAAGCCTTGATCTCTTCTTAGTCTATTAAATTTATACAAAAAGAGTGAAATGGTTGGGCTGCCCAAAGCAGCCTTTGGGCTTCCCAACCTTTCATTTTCCCAACGCTTTACTTTTTCCCAACGCTTTACTTTTACAAAATATTACAAAATATAAAGATGACCCATCCCTTACGAAGAGGGCCCCGCTTGGCTTTCTAGGAACTTCTTCCACGCTGCAGCTTCACTAGCGATGCCTTCAAAAGTGCTAGGCTCCAGAAACTGAATATTTATCTCAAATTTCTCGGCTTGATTCTTGATAGCCTCGATCCTTGCTGGGCTCAAACAAAGCTGATCTTCCAAAAATTGTACACTAACGGCTGGATGGCCCACCTCATTCTTCAAAACTAGGTCATCAATAACCTTGATCTGTTGTGTTCTGGCCTCTGCATCCTGATATCTGCTCTGCAGTATCTCTATGAAGGTTTCATGGTCTGGGAACTCATCAAGCTTATGCTTATCGTCTGTCTGACACCGGTTGAATGTATTAAGGAGCCTCCTGAAGTATTTTGAGCATGCTCCCTGCGCCCTTTTGACGGTCTTCTTGAAGTCTTCCGTGGTCCTGACAGCGAACTCAACTAGGTCATGATCTCTTTTAAGGGCTTGATGGTCTTTGGCTGGTAGCTCTGCTGGAGTCTCTGCATTGTTCTCCAACCTTGCCATTCTCGCATTCAAAACTTCAAGAACATCCTGGGATTTGTCGATGAAGTAGGAGGAGGTCTCCATGATTTCCCCTAACCGGTTGTCAATTTGAAGGACCTTACACCTTTCCTCCTCTAGAGCAATATGTAGCTGGAGCATTCTAGCTTTCTGGGCCAAGATATGTTCTTTGAATGGCTGGAGCAACGAAGAGATTTGTTCCTGATGTTCCTTTCTCAGATCTTGGGAGTGCATATCATTGGCTGACAAGATGATCTTCTGCTGCTCTTCTAGCTCCTCCACCTTTACCAGCAGCTGCTCCTTCTCCTTCTTCAACTCTTGATATTCTGCTTGCACTTGCTCAAGGTGTTCTTGCGTAGTCTCCTGAGCCTGTCTCTCTTCCTGTAGGGCCTGCAATTCAGCTTCAGCGGTCTTCATCTCCCTTTGTAAGTGTTCAAACTTCCGCTTTAACCTGTTTCCTTCCTCTCTCTCTCTCTTCAAGGTATCCTTCAGCTGAGCAGAAGATTTCTTATATGACTCCAGCTCAGTCATCACCTTGTCTATGTTATCTTCTGAGGCATGTAGTATTGCAGTCCCAGCCCTTATGGTAAGCCTTGGATCTAGGTCCGTTCCTAGCATAACAACAGTATCTGTTATCATTTTTCTAGGCATACCTTCTGCTTCCACCTTCCTTTCCATCATTTTCATTATTCTCTTGGTGGCCCTATCATAATAAACAGTATTGAAGTCGGGAACTTCTTCTCCCTTTTTCTGGATGAAAGGCACTAGCTGGAGCGTAGGGGCCATAGGGGTGCTAGCAGCGGGTACTTGAGGGGTCTGTACTTCAGGGTTCTCCACCTCCTGAGTCTGTTCTGCTGCTGTTTCGGAAGTTTATTGCTGTGTCAACTTTATCCTTTCAGCTTCTTGCTTGTGGAGCTCTTCATCAAGCTTTCACTTTGCTTCCTCTGTTTCTTTTCTAGCTGCCTCCTCTGCTTTCTCTATTGCCTCCTGAGCAGCCCTTCTTTCTTCTTTTGAATGAAGACTTTCAGTAGCCTCTTTTTCCAACCTCTGGGCTTCTTCATTTCGCTTTTTGGCTTCTCCTTCAACCTTTTTCTATTCATCACCTTTCCCACCTATGGTAGTGATTTTCTTCTTAAATATTATGTTTAGAGCCGTCATGTTTGGGGCATTCCGGAAGACCGATTCTTCCTTATCGAAATGATGGGTATATTCGAAAAACACCTTATGCTCCTTCCAGTGCTCATCTATTTTACTGAGAGTATCATTTCGCCGGAAAGGCATCTCACCAAAATGGAACTTCCCTAGTTCCTCTATGAATTCGGCAGTTTGTTTCACCCTAGTGAATTTGTAGCTACCTAATCTGAATGGTAAAGGAGGGTATGCATTCTTCTTGTGTTGGAACAAGAAACTACCTATTCCGTCAATGAATACCTGCCTGACTGCCTCTTTATGGACTATATAATCCGTTGCATATTTGGGCAGCAGTAAAGGTGTCTTCGATCCTCCATACATTCTGAAATACATGCCATTGTTAGTCAAGAAATAGTCTGCATGTTCTCCTATTACCTGCATGGCACCTTCTGACATACAGTCACATTCCTTCCGGAAAATGAGCGTGTAGAGTGGCATAATGAAGTGCTCGCAGACCTATCTGTAATGGCTATGGTACTGGTGAGCCCACAGTGGTCTATAAGCGGCATACACAGGCATTCTTTCCTTGTCCCAAATACACTTGAGACCGGGGAAGGGCTGGTTACACAATATGTAATCTATCAATATTGAGCTCATGTAAAATTCAGACCTTTTCTGAGCTTCTCCTCCCAAGGCTGCAGCCAAGCAAGAGGAAAGACTGCTTGATACAAGGCTGACCCAATTGAAGACTGTTCCTTGGGTTGCCACATAAAAGATAATAGGTATCCATTCAAGCTTGAAGAGTCTGCCATGAGCTCTTCGAAAGATCCTATTAAGCATTAGCGCTATAAACCTGTAGGGAGCCCTCAAGCTCGCTGTATCATACTCACCGGTCTGTCTATATCGGTAAAGCTTTCCCTACAAGAGAATTTTCTTAAGAGTTTCCACCAGGTCCATTCTGATGCCGTCCAGCCAATCGTCAGATAAGAAAACCTGGGGTTCTGGTAGGTGATAGGCCAACGCCACATATCCAGGGCTAAATGCAGCATAGCCCTGTCCTTCAATGTTTCCTATGATCATTGTGGTTGTATTTACTTGGGGAAAAATCTAGCCAATTACCTCAGAGCATGGGAACAACTCTGGTCTGGTGGCAACTTTCATGATAGAAGACGTCTCTATGTTAGCATAGATAGATTCTTCTTCGAGGCCCGTGTTGGGAACCTCCCTACGGGAAATCAATCTGTATATGTCACCCCATTTGTACACGGGTTCAACACCAGAAACACATTGGGTGTCTTCATATATGTATTCAGTCTTTGTTTCAGCTTCTGCTTCTGGCACTTCTTCCACCACGGGAGCCTTCTTCTTTTGTCTTTTGGACATGGTGGACTCGACTTCTTCCTGCCAGATATAACATTGTAATATTGAGACATTCAAGGTGCATACATTTACAT
>LPNX010033110.1:16092-32548 GCA_001517045.1 Pseudotsuga menziesii
TATACTGCAATAAAATTGCATCCATGTGCAAAGTGCCATTTTCATGTGTGATAGCAAGTAGAGAAACAAATGCATGCATGTACACCAAAACTGCCCTGACTATCATAGCTTCTGAAACTAGTGCGCAGTATTCCATGACCTCATCTATACCTAGCATGAAGCAAACTCAGTCATGTGCAATAAAGTGGGAAATATACTACTGCTGCATGATATTAAAACTTTATCAATCATGTTTGAGCCGGCAAGAAATCTACATTATTTCGCAATGTGCCTTTTCTCCCATGAAAACAATCTGTAAAGCAAATGCATGTACATCAAATGCAAGGTGCAGCAATCATCAATTTGGTTTATTGCACAGCAAACAAAGAAAAGGGGTGTTAAATATATAAATATCATGCTAGCCTCCTATGCTTGCCAACATCAAACATTTTGACAACATAGCTTTAGCAGGGATAACATCGA
Organism: Pseudotsuga menziesii; assembly: GCA_001517045.1. Taxonomy (NCBI): domain Eukaryota; kingdom Viridiplantae; phylum Streptophyta; class Pinopsida; order Pinales; family Pinaceae; genus Pseudotsuga; species Pseudotsuga menziesii. The sequence continues at coordinate 16,555 of LPNX010033110.1, forward strand.
CAATGACTTATGCTGCTCGCGGAAGTTAATTACATTAACTCGACTATACGCCACGGGTATTGCTGTTATTTTACTACAAATGGCACTTCGACTAGAACCATTATCCATGCTATTTTCAGTTCGCGAACTACGACAACGGCATAGCCCTTTTAACCATCTAGGGTTTCAGACGACCGTGCCCCGATGGACTGCGCGAGCAATACAAGTTGGGGTTCGAAAAACCAGGCAAATAGGAAAAAACGACCAACAGAGGAACCATCAAAAAACCACAAGAAAACCCACCACAAAACTCCCCCTGGACCTCATCATCATACAAGGGGAAGCTAGGTGCAAGCGGCGTAACGGCTGCCTGTACCGCGCCTCCATCCTCTACGCGCGGGGCTGTAAACAACAATGATGGGAAAAACTTGGTTGTTTCGACGGTTATACTACCCTCCCGCGGAAAAAATAAGATAAGACCTTTCTTACAATGCTCAAAACCTAGCAGTATGAGGAAAACGGCCGAGGGACACCATACTACCGCAGAAAACCACTAATAGTACAAATGGAAAAGGAGAAAATGACAGGGAGCCTACCTGGCAAACACAGCGCAATCAACGAGAGGATGAGCGGGTCGACGACGTCCAAGCTTCCACGGATGCCACCTAGATGCAAGTATACCAACAGCAGGTGTTATAGCTCAAAATGACACTTCTCTGCCTGTGACCACTTTCCCATGATTCCGTCGCATGTCGACATTTCCATGACGACACTTCATGAAAGTCATTGAAAGTCACTGAAAAAACACCTATCTTGGAGGACCTATATCTTGAGTTTTGTAACTCCGTTTGACCTCATTTATACACCGTTGGAAAGGTATTTTAGTTAGCTAAAACTTTCCAGAAGACACCAAAGTCTGAAAATGCCCAAAAATACCCTTAAAATGCGTTTTTTTGTGTATTCTCAACTTTCCTTAAGGAATAGTCGCGAATCATACGCGAGTCTCATGTTTTACAAGTCACGAATGGATGTATTCACGGGTTTCTCTTATTGAAACTCACGGTTCATTCGCGGGTTGTCCTCCTCCATAGTCGCGAATATGACTCTTAACATTAAAACATAAAAACACGCCTTTTGAGTTAGTTTGGGTAGTTATGCAACTGACTCCTTCAGTTGTAACCACTTTGTCTTTGCCCCTAACTCTTCCTTTACCATATAAATAGAGGTAGGGAGGTCCATGAGAGGGGACTTGGAATTTATGCATTGTTATGCTGGAGGAATCGGGACTCTCTTTGCCCACACCTCTGCCCTGGAGGTCTTCCCCTTGTGTTGCAGAGCTTGGAGGCTGAGTTCTTTGGAGAAGAGAAGCAGCAGAACCAGATCAAGGTTTCGTGAGGTGCCAAACTTGAAGATTAATAAAGATGTGATGTCCTTCTTCTTCCCAAATCATTGTTCAACGTGTGATTGAATCTCTGTTTATGATCATATGATGATGTTATTCAGATCATTTATTCCATGTTTATTTGATTATCATTGTTTTATATGTGGTCATAATGGTTTGAGGAAGGTATAATTCATTTTGCAGGTCTCTTGGAGCGAGAGGAGCAAGAAGAGGATTGAAGAGAAAGCTTGGACCAGCCTTTAGTTAGTCAGGTGTGGACATTTCTCATCTCTGATCTTGTTTACATATACTTGCTGAACATTGTGCATATCTCTTCCAACCCCAGTACGTTGATGGCCTCTTAAACCCTAGCCATAGGATACTTTCCTTTACAACAGCAGGGTCCTTCGCTGGCTCAAGAAACGACAGCTCGACGGCGACAGTGCTTGGCAGCGAAAAATAACAATAGAAAATCAAACGCCGTCCCCAGATATATATTACTTGCTCACATGTGCGAGGAAAAAAAAGAATCGGACACCGGATGGCTTTTTCATCGGGGAATGAAGTAATTCTCCTTCCGCAATGGCGGATGGCCAAAGCGTAGACCCAGTCGCGGAGACACGCATGGCAGAAAAAATCACACAGTCGGACGTCGGAAGGTTTTTCTGATCGGAGGATGAGAGTTTAAAACCATCCACAACGGCGGACGAAAGGAATGCAAAAGCCTCCGCTCTGGTTATACATCGGGCGTCGGAAGGCTTTTCTGATCGGAAGATGAGAGTGTAAATCTATCCGCAACAGCAGAAGGAAGAATCGTAAAGGATTCCGATGCCAAAACAAAAAGCATCCGACATAAAAAACAAACGATCGATGGAAATGAAATGCGATCCGCAACGGCGGAACACTAGAGCAAAACTCCACCCGCAACGACGGAAGTTCAAACCAAGAAAACTTTCGATTCAACATGTTTCAAATGCGTTTAAGGACAGCAATAAAGCTAGGTCAAATAGTGGATTTACTTCAAGAAACCAGAACAAGACAATGGGGAGCTCAATCCAAGCATAAGCAAGTATTTCTTAAAAAAATCTTAGACCAATTTCAAACAGAAAAACAAATTAATTCAAGCAAAGGAGGGTCCTAAAATTTTTTAGAATTTAGGGAAATTGTTACAGCTGCAACAGGATGAATCCATGAAATTTGGATGCACTTGCTAAAAGGAGGGATGAATTGATGGAGGCCGAGTTTATCTACCGAAAGGGAGGATGAGTTTGCTACCATATAGGTTGTATTCAATGTTATAGAGTTTGATCTACTTGAGAGGGTCAAGTTGTTGAGATAGGGTCGAGTTCGAGGGACAGGGACCAATCCCATTCACCCATGGTTCCATACATTACCACTGGGTCAAATTCGTGGAGAGACACACCCATTTTTTCAGAGGAAACCATGTTTTGTTGAAAGGGCCCCGAATCTTCTGTTGAGAACGTGCAAAAATTTGTAGGAGAGAGATTAAATGGACCAATTGGGTGTCATCTTGTGTGAGGGAAAACCATCTTGTTGAGGTAGGATGTATAGCTGGTGGAGGAAAGGATGAATGTAAGGGAGATGGATTTCATCTTAGCAACAATTAGTTTGAGATTAGCATCATCATATTTTCTAGGATTCTTTATATTGTATTTGGTAGTTTCCATAACATCCTTTCGTTACTGTTATCACCTATAATAAAGCCAATGTTCTCTTTCTTCCATGGTACATGATTGCAAAGTGTTTGGCGAAATGATAATGGGATTGCATGTTGCTTAAGAAAGTTACAAATCAATGTAATACAAACAGTTTGTTTAAAACACTCAATCAAGACACAAAACCAGCAATAAAGACACATCACAACAGTTTTGTGCCTATTTTACTTGGGTACATCACATAATAAAAACATCTACACTTGTCCATTTGCATATCCAAATGCATCACTTGTTTAACAAAATATATACATTTTTGATGTGCTACAGACATTGCAACTATGCTATTACAATGTACTATATGCATAAGATCCATGTGTGCATTAAAACATACCAATCAGTGTGTTGGAAATGAATGTACACTGGTGATGTCACTATCCTATATAATTATAATATACACACCGTTGAGTTTTAGTTATAATATATGTAATGTTGCACTTAATTTATTTGTACGTACCAAGGTGTTTTAATTATAGAATATGCACTTGATAAAAATCATGTTATATAAATATAAAGCAATGGATAAAAACATCAACTAAAAGCTCCAGTCGCCCAGTCTTTTTAGTTATAGTGAATATCCATTATAGCCTCCAAAAAATGGAAGTTGCAACAGATATTTTTTGGTCATTTTCTACCAATCTTGTTACACTTAAAAACTCCTCTATAACCTCTACTAGAAGGTGTTTTCCTTGTAGTGTTCTACAACAAGAGAATTGGTTTATGGTGGATCTCAAAATTTGGATTTATCCATTTTCAATTTTTCATTTTTGTTGTTGTATTGACTTTTCCATTTTCAATTTGTGCTTGAATATTATATTTTTTCCATTGAATTTCAATGATTTTTTTTATGTATCAGTTGTAATATATGCACAAAGAGATTCTAGGTTTTCTATATTTGCAGTTTCATCTACTGCATTGAAATTTTATACTCGTCTGTTTAGCTTTGTTTGATTTTTAGAATTATGCATCTATGCTTTTTTACTAGAATTAAATATTTATGTATTTGATTATGGTGATTTTACATGGTGCTATAAGGATTTGTTTGCGAATGTGTACCACTCCAAGTTGTAATATATCAACATATTTTTGGATTGAGTTATTAATTTGTGGACTTGGGTGAGTAACAACAAGCACTATGATCAAAGTAAGAGGCTTAGTCCATGTTGACACGTGGATTGTTTATGATGCATTATTGGGTTTGATATTGTCTCAACTAGGAATTGGTCAACCAATTTCGCACTCCATGGTGTTTTCAAGTTTCGAGATTCCAATTTCGATACATGTGGATTCTATGCTACTTTCCCTACCATATCACCACCCTAAAGAATAAATCTTCTTAGAAATTAGGTTGTTCAAGTGATGGGATCTTTCTTGTTTATTTCTTAGGTACTTAAGTAGTATACTCAAGTATATTGTTTTATATAAAATCAATATTTCATAAAGAGATTTATGAAAATATAATTTACACAATAATAATAATAATAATAATAATAATCTTATTTAAGGTCACATCCAAGTCATGCATCAAATTGTAATAGTAATCTGATTTGAGGTCACATTCTCGCTAGAGTTTAAATTGATATATGAGACCCCTTGTTTATTGGACAAGGGACCTCTTATGTGCCGCAATTTGAATGATTAGTCTACGACCTATCTGAACTTCAAATTGACATATAATACCCTCTTGTTTGTGGGACAAGGGACCTCCTTCTTGCATGATTTTGTCACTTAGTATACGAATATGTTCATACCCCACCCCCTTTGGTTTTGAACATGTGATTTACAAGTAGGAAATTCATGTATTAATTGTCATCCCCACTTAGGTTGTACACTACATTTTCATTATTTGAACATTTTTCCTGATTTCAGCTGAAAACATCATGGTAAACAAAAATTTAACCAAAACCAAACAAAGTGTTTTCAAACCTCCATTCCATACAATGAACAATATTCTCTAAAAAATGCATAATGCTTCTAATTCATTTATTAGTGACAACAATCCACACATTGATATCAAACCAACAAAGGATATTTCTTTATGTGGTATAGCAACCCACCAAAATTATCGCCAAGGTAACCAGAATGCAATGGAAAACAAGGAAAAAATGCTATCCCGAGGACAAACTATTCCTTGTCAATGTTAGATTTTTATCATTCAAGCTAGCATTATATTAGGATCTTCAGCTGAGAGAATAACAAGCACAACAATCAAACACAAGAGAATAGACACAAATATTTTCCTCGAGGAAACCATAAAGGAGAAAACCCCTTAACTTCCTCAGAGATAGAATCAACACCAAAATTAAAACCCGAAAACATAAAGATGATCTCCCAACAGCAGTAGTCTCTCTCTCTCTTGTACCAGGAACTTCTTCTCTCACTTATGCACCCCAATGAGTGAGTGTGTGGGTGATAAATAGAGAGGCTCAATCTCTATTTATATTCTTTCATTCACTTAATGTCCACTTTAACATGTCGGCCTCACTTAACAATTACTTACTAGAGCCGACATCTCTAGGAGAGTCTAATAACCCTAGTGCCCCACAACTGTGGGGACTTTAACGCTTGATCAATAGGAGGGTTACCCACAATGACTTTACATTACTTGTTTACATTATTGAATCTCTCGATAGGAACATCGAGGCATGACATGACTCAAATACATTACAGACACTTCCCGGAATAAACATCGAGGTACAATACATAAGGTATACGAGTGAATACATTCTGAAGTTACAAATACATCAACACTCCCTCTTAACTAGGAAGATATTCTCTCGACACAATTTATCAGCACAAGTCTTCTTCTATGTATCATTTGGATCATCATTGAGTTCTTGTCATCTTCATCTGGATCTGGATCATCACTCGATCTGGATCATCATCACTGGATCTAGATCATCACTGGATCTGGATCATCACTTGATCTGGATCATCACTGCTGGATCATCATCACTGGATCTGGATCATCACTACTGGATCATCATCACTGGATCTAGATCATCACTGGATCTGGATCATCACTCAATCTGGATCATTACTGTTGGATCATCATCACTAGATCATCATCACGAGTGTTATCTCATGATTCTTGTTGTCACAGGAAGTTCTACAGAGCCAACCCTTTTTCATGCTGGTTGTAGGCCTAGCCTCCATGTAGGTCTTCTTCAGCACTTATATCTGACCCTGCATCAAAATGGCCTGCCCAGCTCTTACATCTAACCATGAGAGGAACACATCCAACACCATGTCAGAAAGGCATGCCCAACACTCACATATGACCATGAGAGGAACCAATCCAATCATCTATGTTAGAAGGGCCCATCACTCACATCTGACCATGAGAGGAACCAATCCAGTCATCTATGTCAGAAAGGCCCAACACTTACATTCGACCATGCGAGGAACCAATCCAACCTACATGTCGAAAAGGATCTACACTTACATTTGACCATGTGAGGAACCAATCCAAGCTACATGTCGAAAGGGCTCTTAGCCCCAGGCCGAGGATTCCTAGTAACTGACCAGGTGCCTCCATTCTCCCAGAGAATGGCATCAGCCCTTATATCTGATCAAGTGGGAACACATCCCTCAATCACATCAGAATGGCCCTGCACTTATATCTGATCATGTGAGAACACATCCCACAGTCATATCAGAATGGCCCTCAGCCCCAGACTGAGTATTCCTGGTAACTGACAAGGTGCCTCCATTCTCCTAGAGAATGGCATCTTAGCACCAAGCTGAGTATTCCTAGTAACTGACCAGGTGCCTCCATTCCAAGAATGGCATTAAACACTTATATCTTATCATGTAGGAACCAATCCTATAGTCACATCAAAATGGCTCAGCACTCATATCTGACATGGAAGGAACCAATCCTTTCACCATGACAGAATGGCTCAGCCCTTACATCTGACCATGGAAGGAACCAATCCTCTCACCATGTCAGAATGGCTCATGGACTCATCACTTCCCTTTGGAGGGAACCTCGATCTGGAGAACATCAAGATTCTCCCTGAAGTACTCAAACTTCACTCTTAGTCAACACATCAGTTATCTATTCGTATGTCGCAATATACTAGAGCTTCACTGCTCATCTCTGCACCATATCCCTAATATAGTGATATTTGATCTCGATATGCTTCGACTTGTCATGGAACACTGAGTTCTCCGACAACTTTACACAACTTTAGTTGTCACAATATATACAAGTAGCATCCAACTAGAGATCAAAAAAATCAGACAATAGCTTCCTCAACCATACTACCTCTCAACTAGCTGAACAAGCTGCGACATACTCTGCTTCAGCTGTACTCATTTCCACACAGGACTGCTTCATGCTAAACCAAGAGATCACACCTGATCCCATACTGAAGCAACATCCTGAAGTGCTCTTCCTATCAATGGCATTGCCTACCCAATCTGAATCAACATAACCTTCCAAGTTAATCTTCTAATTTGTCGCATACTTGATCCCATAATAAACTGTACCCTTCAGGTACCTCAATGCATGCTTTGCAATCATCAGGTGAACATGTCTCAATGTGTTCATAGCAAGGCAAATATCTGGTCTTGTATTTGTCAGGTACATCAAGGAACAAATCATCTGACGATACATCATGGCATCAACTGTCTCTAATGAACCATCACTCAATAGCTTTAGGTTCAATGCCATAGGTGTGGTCATGGCCTTGCAGTCCATCATCCTGAACCTTTTCAGGATATCTACTGCATACTTCCCTTGTCCCAAGGAGATTCCATCTGCATTCTGCCACACCTCCATGCCTAGAAAGTAGTGCATCATATCCAAGTCCTTCATCTCAAACTCGGCAACAAGTCTCCTTCTTGCAACTTCTGTCAGGAACAAGTCATCGACATATAACAGAAGCATCACTGGTCTTCCACCTTCGACCTTGAGGAAAAGGTTGGAATCCTCTTTACTCTTAGTAAAGCCTAGAGTAATCACTAAGCTATCCATCATGTCATACCATGTCGAATCTCAAGATCTTCTGCAGTCACTCCCTCTGAAGCGAAGCATCATACTCCCTCTGTCTTGCGTACTCTATGCACTGAAACATTATGTACCGGAGTGACAAGTAGCTTCCTCTACTACTAGTATTCTATGTATCCATCTAGGATCACTGGATACCAAGATCCTCTATCTTGAACTTTTTCAAAAGTTCTTCTCGCACCCATCTAAGAGCTTGTCATCCTCTGTAGGCTTTCATATTCAACCTTGTAGAGAAGGTTAAGATCTTCATCAAGCTCATCATGTATTTGTTACTTCCCTCATCTATCACCCTTTATGCATATGATGGGAGACCATTTCAACTAAGGGGTTTGCACCAAAATGTCCCCATTGAGCTAGGAGGAAATATGGCAACAATTTATATTGAGGTAGTCGATGCACAACTCTACTACAACATCCTTTTGGGTCGTAGTTATATGTAATCCATGAAAGAGATTGCATCTTCAGTATTCCACATCATTATATTTTCCTTTAATGGGAAGATAATCAAACTTGACCGACTCAACTGCTATGACCCTCATACCAACACCAACCCCGAAAATGTCCTACCCACTGTAGGAAAAGTAAATCACCCCCCTTAAATTGATATATGCCCAAGCATGTACAAAGATTCTGACTTACTAGGGGCATACTCAAGTACTTCATCTGAAATCCCCACATTGACAAACAATTTTATGTGCACTATTTTCACTTATGAAAATATATCTCCAACCCCATTGGCATCATCCTCAACCCCTATGATGAGTCATGGCATTGAACAGACATTGATTCCATCAGTGCCTCCCATATTTCATATACCATTCTTTCACCCCCCCCCCACAAGAGTACAAGGGACGCCAGTATTGGTTCAACTAACTATTCCTGGGATCACTTTGGGAATACATGTGTGCTATCTTACTCCACCTAATCATCAATGGCCTCAAAACCAATGCCCCACTATAGTTTGTACCAATATCAACAGTTACATCATCTAATCCAATTACCCTACTTGTACCACATGGTGATCCAATGACACCTATCACCAAACCACAATTGGATGTCACTAAACCCAATAATGGGGGCATAAGACAAACCAACCTGAAATACCCCATTGTGACTGACCCTCTTCCCAAACCACCATCGATAAACACTAATATTAAAGGAGGGGGCACAAATCAATCAAGCTTGAAATCCCCAGTAATGAAAACCACTAATCCTGCAGTAAGGTTCACCCCACCATGTGCCCTTTGTGGGAAATAAGGCCATGTGACCAACCTATGCCCCACCTTATCGTAGCTTAGGAATTTTATTTATGAACCTGTTAGTGTGACACATGAAATGCATACTATAGCTAGAGGCACACCTTCAACCTCATCTTCACCCAAAATGAAAACTAAGTCCAAGTCATTACAAAACAATCACATGTGTTCAATTTGATTTTAGTTTGGGCATTATACACACCATTGTCCCGATATCCATCGATTTTGGGATGCCTTGGTGACTATATGCCTTACACACCCTTTGGTTGAGAGTCCTTCACCTCAACAACAAGAAACAACTTCCATAAATGTTGTCGCTACAATGGTGGCCATACCAATAGTGTTCTCATCAGAAACACTTAAACTAGAAGAATCACACCTGCACCTCCTTGATCAAATGTTTCCTCGTGGGCGTATTCAGATTCCAACACATGTTCTTAATCAAGTCTATGTCATTCACCCATGCATATCATGTAGGTTGTTGACCCACCATTCATTTCAGGGCCCTCTATTTGGTGTGTTACAAAAATTTCATTATGAATAGAAGCAACTATCTAATAACCTCACCCATGGTATTTGAATGAGAACATCTCTACCAATATACCATTTCTCTCTCTTACACTCAATAGTGATAACCCTACATTATTGTTTTCTAAGAATGATCTCAGCTCACCTTAGACACTAGAGGAAGAGCATATTCCTATTGTCTTCCCCCAAGAGTAGATCCCTCCTCCCACAAAGATCCATCAACTATGCAGAATCATTTACATTGAATTGATACCCCTCCATCTAGGTACAAGTGCCACCTACCTTGAGCCAACTCAAGTGGGAGATACCATACCTTCTACCATTAAAGGTAGGTCAATTGATATAGGGTCTGAAGACTCCTTCTCTTCAGATGAAGACATGTTAGATGAATATTTCTTCTGCACATATGAATCAATAATGAAGGCCATGCACTTAGATGATCCCGCATGGGACGCCCTCAATCATAGGTAATATTTTGCCCCTAACGATATCAAATCAATCATTCTAGTGGTCTAGCAACACACCATTGAGTCAAAAGACTTATTACTTCCTAATCACGTTGATTGGTTTAAGAACCCAATCCCGACCCAAGATTCCTTTGAAGAGGGAAATCTAGCTAAGATTTCCCCCTTCGATTCAAGTAAATTTTTTTGTCACACCAGGAGTGATCTAAAATATCTCAATTGGTGTGTCATGCTCACCACAAGAAGTCATTGAATTCACCTCTCTCTTTAAATAATTTTGAGATATATTCACACGGTCATATGCATAAACTCCTAGCTTAGACCCTTTAATTATCAAACATCATATTGACACTTGGCTAGATGCACTACTGGCCAGATAGAAACAACGACCTATTGACCCCTCTTGGGATCCATCTATCAAAGATGAGATTGAAAAAATACATCAAGCTGGATTTATTTTCCCCATTGCTTATATGCCATGAGTCTCAAACCCCATCCCAATGAAAGAAATCAAGGCACCATTCAAGTCTATACAGATTTCCATGATCTCAACCTAACATGTCCCAAATACAATTTCCCCACCCCATTCACTGACTAGATTGTCAACTCATGTGCATGTAGTGAAATATTGTCCTATATGGATGGATTTTGATGTTATAACTAGATACAAATCCATCCACAGGATTAGTACAAAATAACATTTACAACACCGTGGCAAAACTTTTCCTATATGGTTATTCCCTTCAGGTTAAAGATTGTTGGGGCCACATTCCAAAGGGATTTGGAATACGTTTTCAATGACCTGGCCCATATCATCCTGGATTTCCTTGATGATATTACAACCATATCCAAAAATGGCCATATCACCTCTGCAACCTACGAACCATCTTCACGCAATGTCGTAAGTATAACATATGGTTAAATCCTATGAAATGTGTGTTATGTGTCACCGCAGGACGATTATTATGATTCACCATTTCAAATGTAGGAATCACTATAGACCCATATGAATTCCAGGCCATTCTTGGCTTACCTCCCCCATGAACATGATGTCAGTTGCAAAGTGCGCAAGGGAAGGACAATTTCCTTCGTCGCCTTTTACTTGATTATTCTATTGAGGCACACAATTTTCTATGTCTTCTTGGGTAAGACATCCATTTCCAATGGGATGAACAAGCATAAATATCTTTTGAAGCACCAAAGCAAGTGTTTCTTCTTCACCCCTCATCTCCCCACCAAAATTTGACAAATATTTTATCCTCTATATTGGCGTCATCCCATGCTATTACAAGCGTCTTTTGGTCCAATAGGCTAAAATTCACCATGAACATGTCATTTACTACATCAAGAAAACATATGCGGGCCCATCACTGAAATAAACTCATGATGAGGAGCTCACACTAATCGCAATCCTACCAGTGTATAAATTGTGCAGTTACATATTCCTACGCAAACGAATAGTGATCACAAACTCCAATCGAATGTTATTAATACTTAGTCGACAACTTATCAACAATAAGTTTGAAAGGTGGATTGTTATTCTCCAAGAACTTGACCTTGAGTTTGTTATCCCTAAAATAAAAAAACTCCTTGGTCCTTGCTGAGCTCATTAATAATCTCCCAGCCACTACTTCAGGAGAACCTACGAATGAGAAAATACTTGATGAGCATATTTTCAACATTGTTACGATGATCCATGATATGGTGGTATCCTAACTTATCTCTGAACTCATAAATTTTCCCTTCACATGTTCCATTATTATCACCGATGCATATGCCATCAAGATCCAATATATCTTCTCCTCAGAGATGTCTTATATCATTGAGGGGTCAACACTATCCTACAAGGCTACTTGTCACATGAGGAATTTGAACATGTCGTTAATGAATATCACAATGGAGAATACATTGGCCACCTCTTAAGGTTGGATGCCACCCAAAAAATACTATGTGTAGGGTATTTTTGGTGGTCACCATTCAAGTATTGTATTTACACTATCAAAAGATGTGCCAATTGTCAGGTTTTTTCTTGCAAAAGATGAGAACCCTTTCCCCTCTCCATCCAATAATCACAACCGACCCATTTTGTAAATGGGAAAATAATTTCATTGAGTGTCACTTGGCCTCAACACATGATCACAAATACATCATAGTGGGAGTCGATTACTTCACTAAGTGGGTTGAAGCAATGCCTACATTTGATTGCATCGACACTGCCGCCACATTATTCTTCTTAAATCATGTCATTTCATGCTTCAAATTTATGAAGTAGTTACTCTCTGATAATGATGCCCAATTTCAGGTTAATACTTTCTAGTAGTTATTGCTTTTGTTAGGATTCAAGCATGGATTCTCTACATCTTACTATCCTGAAGCTAATGGACAAGTTGAAGCCGTGAATAAATTTCTCAAAGCCATGATTTAATGCGCAGTGAATAAGAACAAATCCAATTGGAACCATATGTTATTTCCTACTTTATGGGCATACCAAACTTTGGTTAAAACTTCCACAATATTTACCCCATTTTGCCTTGTATATGGGGTAGAAGCAGTATTACCTATTGAGTGCCATTTCCCTACACTCCAATCAACTATGAATTTGTTACTCAATACCATGGCCCTCAAACAATGATTGTTTACTTTGGAACACCTTGATGAAGAAAGAATGGACTTGATACAATAAAACAAGTCCATGAAGCTTTTCTCCAAAGCACACTATGACCGCCAAGTTCGACCTCACACCTTTAGCTAGGGATACTTTGTCCTAGTTTTCAACGCCAAAAAGGACACCAAACCTGGACCAAGTAAATTTGCATCTAAATGGACATGGACCTATTTCTTAAATAAATGTCTACCCAAATGGGCATATATATTTACAAATCATGAAGGCATGAACCTCAACAACACTGTCAATGGGTTGTACCCAAAACGGTTCTTCCCACAATACCACACACACTCCTCAGGTGTGCTATGTTTTTGGTAATTATTCATGCATTGTCAATACCTTTGTCATGCTGTCAATTAAACATGAGTATCTATGTCATGTGTGTAGGATAATTACCACGTAATTGTGATTCATACACTTTTAATAATGGCACGATACTTCCATCATAGGTATCATTACGAAACTGGCATATAAGCAATGCTTTCCTTATGTTTACATTGCATTTACCATTACTCCCGCTGATAACCATAGGGTTCTAATTCCTTATAATGATGTTCCATCAATTTCATCAATAAGAATAACACATTTCCCCCATGGGTGTGCGCACCATTGAAAACCCCGTCACAAGTTGGAACCCATGATTTTGAACCACCAAAAGTCCAAGGATTATGATTAAGTTTGAAAAGGTTAACCCATAGTTCATCATTTTATTTCCATGCATTTACTCCCCCACCTCTAGTAGTTGATGCCATCATATCCCTTAGAACATGTTACGATAAATACTCTTGGTTAACCCCTCATACCTCCATGATTAATCTACCATTTGCATGCTTCCTCGTATCATGAACCCCACGAAGATAACAATGCCCCCCCCCACCATTTGAAGAAACCAATTCTATTATGTTATTCCCGCAGGAAAAATTTGCATGCAATTGATTCACGGGGAACCCATCTTTGCGTTTGCAAACAACCCTCACAATATGATGCAAAAATTTCCCCAACCCACTCAAAACCATGTGAACTCTTTCCATCATCAAATTGCTTCCCTGATTCACCCAAACTATGGGAATCCCACCCATCATCAACCTGGTCCCCCAACACATTCAAAACCATGGGGACCCCACCAATTATTATCTATGTACAAATAGTTCCCTAATCCACACACAACTGTGGGAACCCTTGATTCTTTTGGAAGCAACCTCTGGTTTCCTTTGATCGATGTAGTTGAGTCTATGTATTCCCAACATTGCCATTTTTGTCAATCACCATTACCCTCAGTATTGTGTCTCCAATAAAGCCCTTCATTTGTAGCTTATTTCCCTCCACCACACTTTGTACCTCTTGTTGAGGCCTGGAAAATCGCAGGCGGCAACAATAAAGGATTCTCCCCAATCAGCGTTCCCAACTAGCCCGCTGACTGTTTGATATAGGGAATCCGTCCGGTTTGCGGTCCGGCTACCGTAGGTCAAAGTAACAAAAGGGTTTTACCGGTTGCGGCCCGGTCCACCGGAATTTGTATTTTGACTTAAGATGCAATGCATAAACCTATCTAAACCGTGCAGGGTGATAAGGATGCCGGGAACCACACAATGTGCTGCGCAGGTTCTTACCTCTCGTCTTATGTTCTCAACTTCTAAACCACCTATGAAAATACGAAGTAAGATGATTAACTATCTATCCCCGGGGAGCCAAAATAATTATTATTTGGTAATGCATTAACTTCATGTAGAATAAACACAATCACAGGTAACTGATATTTGCATTTACAGCACATGAAAGAGAAATTATTCCAACAATCAGATAGCTAATTGTTATGTGAAGCACCAGCATCACTAAAAGTGAATTTTCCATAAAATAAACCGGAAATCATTCAACAAAACATAAGTCATAGAGTTAGAACGATCTCACAATTCATGGACATATGCTGAAAAACAAAATAGTTCATTTTCCTGCCATCCATTGCACACCATTTGGAAAATCCCACAGCACTTTCTCCAACAGGCAAACTACAATTCTTTATTGCAAAAAGGAAATAGTTCTTCTTTACAATAGGTCATCCAGTGTGACCGAGGGGAAAAAGCCCTTTTCCAGTCTCCCTTCCCTAGTTTTATACGAAATCAAAAAATGGTTGGGCTGCCCAAAGTGACCTTTGGGCTTCCCAACGCTTCACTTTCCTAAACCCTTTTACAAAATAATAATTTATACAAAGATGACCGATCCTTCTCATGAGGAGGGTCCCGCTTGGTTTTCCAAGAACTTCCTCCATGCTGTTGCCTCGGCAGCGAGACTCTCAAACGAATGGGGTTCCAGAAATTGAATGTTCAGCTCGAATTTGTCAGCTTGCTTCTGAATGGCCTCAATTCTGGCTTTGTTCAAGCGCACCTGCTCCTCCAAGAGCTGTACACTAATGGCTGCGTGGCCTATTTCATTTCTGAGGATTTGTTCATCAATAGAATTGATGCTTTGCACTTTGGCTTCCTCATCTTGCTGCCTTTCTTGCAGCATTTCTGCAAATGCATCATGAGTTGGGAACTCTTGTAATCTCTGTTCAGCTTCTGCCTGGCAATGGTTGTATGCTACCAGGGATCTCCTGAAGAATTCTACACAAGCTCCCTTCGTTTTCTTGACATTCTTCTGAAAGTCTTCTGCAGTGTTAACGGCGAATTCTATTAGGTCATGATCCCGTTTCAAAGCTTGTTTATCTTTGATTACCAGCTCAGCTGGGACCTCTTTGTCATCCTCCATCCTGGTTATCCTCGAAGTCAATACTTCAAGTATGTCCTGTGATCTGTCTACAAAGTAAGAAGCTGTGTCTAAGATTTCGTCCAGCCTCCCATCAATCTGGAGAACTTGACATCTTTCCTCTTCTAAAGTAGTTTGCAAGTACAACATCTTAGCTTTCTGAGCCAAGATGTGCTCTTTAACGGGCTGCAGGTCTACCTGCTGTGCCTTTGCTGCTTCCAGCTGCTTTTCC
>LPNX010033124.1:0-21766 GCA_001517045.1 Pseudotsuga menziesii
ACTTGAAATATTACCTGAATTATATTAAGTAATATTGCAAAAAGTATTATATCAGAGAGAATTTTTTGCTTATAAGGTAACTAGAGTATGGGGCGCTGCAATATAAAATGAATAAATTGACTGTCCACAATCAAACCAGCAGCAACATCCAATTTGAATAGTAGTAACCTTCGTCTGCTGATATAAGCTTTCAAGCATTAATAGAACTCTGATTATCCCTCATTAACTCTCCCTTCTCATTCACTTTCAGCTGTTGGACCTCCACTTATAGGAATTGTTTTGGCATCCTGTAGTTTTTCACTACTAGTTCTACATTTAGTCCAATTGACCCACCTTTTGGTCATTGCGGACATTAATAATAGTATCGTATCTTTTCTGGAGAGAACTTAAACACCTGTAGTTTTTCACTACTAGTTCGACATTTAGTCCAATTGACCCACCTTTTGGTCATTGCGGACATTAATAATAGTATCGTATCTTTTCTGGAGAGAACTTAAACAACTTGGACCATTCCACTATAGAATTATTAAAAGGT
Organism: Pseudotsuga menziesii; assembly: GCA_001517045.1. Lineage (NCBI taxonomy): Eukaryota > Viridiplantae > Streptophyta > Pinopsida > Pinales > Pinaceae > Pseudotsuga > Pseudotsuga menziesii. Next base: position 536 of record LPNX010033124.1, read on the forward strand.
TATGAAGTTTGTTTTCTTGAATTTGGGGGCTATGGTGTTGTCACCATGGTCGTGGTATTAACCTTGGCATAGAGAAAAATTCAAGGTTTAAAATAATATGGTCTTTAACCATGCAATACCGGGAGATACAAGGTTTATGACATGCTTGTACTGAAGTTGACCTTTGGTGTTAACTATGTCCTGGCTGCGAGTTGACAACGCAGCTAGGAAGTTAATGGAAAGCTTAAAAGTGTGCAAGGATTTTTGACAGGGTTTAATACAATTTCGCTATGTCTATATTTTTCCATTTTGCATTTGTCTTTCGGTTTACGACCTATTGTTGGAAAGAGCTTGACCCTTTACTGGGTTCCTTGTGTAACTTGCTCAAACCACTTCCTAGTTGGTTTAACAGAGCTTCTTGTTTGTTTGTTGAGGTATACATTGAATTTTTTAGTGGAGTTAATGGAAACCAATGGCCTCGGCCTTTTTGTTTTGATGCAGAGAGGAAGAAGAAGAAAACAAAGATTCGTTGGAACTTCCACGCCTTCTACCAGGTATAACAAAACCTAGTTGGGTTCCATTTAGTTTTTAGAAATTGTTGTCTTCAAGATTTTAAACCGTAAGCATATAACTAACTTTGGATTCATTTTGCAGGAAGAGGAGTGATAAGGGTGTCCAGGATGAGTCGATCACTGGCCATATCTGCATTCGTGAAAAGGTAAGGTTTTAACACTGTTTATCATCCTTCTTTATACAATTTTCAATAATTCGAAAATATTTTGACTGCATTGTGGTAATGCAGGTTCAAAGATAACCGACGAGGGTGTCGACAGGGTCACCTCCTCTCATGGCTTCCATTTAGTAAAAATTATTTATAACTAAATTAATATATTTCTCATTACAAATATTTCATATCATTTCTAAAATGATTATTATTTCATATCTTGATTTACTTTATTTTCAAATACATAAATAAAATTAAACTTAAATGCCTTATTAGTCCTTGCCCTTGGGCTACGGGGACTTTATGAATTGGCTTGCTGCCATTTACATTAATCTTTGCACGGAAACCAAGTATTTAAAGAAGGTTTTATGGAGATCTCATTTTGAGTCAATATCTCATCGCTATCTCTACCAATGAAAATATTTGAACCGTTATATTAGCCAATAAACTACTTAGACCTCTTATTTGGCTTCAAACTTAGGCTAGTTTCACTTTTTAGGTTTCAAACTTACGATTAAAGTACCAAAACATCATTGAGATCTAATTGATACATTAATGCTATAGAATTAGTTAGCAAACATTAAATGTTAGCCACATTAGCATTTTTGTTAACTTTTCATTTTGGTTTGATCATTGGATTCATGCATGTTTGTTGTTTGTTCACCTCCATGTGTTCTCAGTGTACTCATTGCCATCGCCTCTAGCTACTACTGTTTCAAACCTATTTGAGAACATTTCTTACAATTATCATAAAGGGCCAGAGGATCTACAATATGAGGCCACTCACTGCGATCACCTCTTCACTGCTTCAAATAGCATTGTTTACAATTATCATAAAGGGCCAGAGTATCTGCAATATGAGGTTGGAGGATCTGGAATCACATAACTGTAAGTTGTTTCAATATTTCATTATAACAATAATTTTGCAAATATTTGTGTCTGCCCACTTCCTAAGAAACCTTTTCACCTTCAAAATTATTGAACAAGTCATTCAAAATCTTTTTTCTTGGATGTGCAGAATCGAATGTAAATTATTTTTTTTGTCAAGAAATATTAATTAGTAAATTGTCAGTGTACATTCGTTACATGTTTTCCAGGTTTTATTCATCCTCCCCATTTCAGTGATATTATTTTAAGTAATCCGTTGAAAGCCTCCTTAGTTCTTTAATAAATGGAGCAGTCGTTTTATGAAATCCGATGGTTAATATCTTAAAATACAGAGTGTAAAGTCAAATATTGAAATTACCATAATAATGTTGTTTCAGTTTTAAATCCAACCTGTTACACGACCAGAGCAAAATTTGTCTTGACTTTTGAAATTGAAAAATTAATGTCGATAGTTGTATAAAAATTTATGTAGATAGCCATATAAAAAATTATGCTGATAACAATATTTATTTTGGAAAAGGGCAACGGGTGCTAAGATTTTCAATATTTTTAATATAACTCTATTATTTGTGGACATGATTCCGATGTCTTCACAATGTCAGTGCAGCGATGAGGGACCACGCTTACTTACCTCCGTGTTTTTGACATGCCCTCAAAGCACCTCCAATAAACATTCCCAGCAGCTCTCATGGGCATCTTCTTCTTCCTACTCCAAATGAAATACACCCTATGACTTACCTCACATGCAACATTCACCGTTGGACGATCATAAACATGTCCAAACTGGGATTTATATTCATTCAATCATCTCTAGTTGCATCATCCCACGAGATTTAAGACACGAGCTGAGGATTCGTTTGTAAACCATTTTGAGATCGACCTTCTGTACGGTTCTTTCGAAATCTAACAAAGTATTTTCCCCAACTTCAAAAATACATTGCCTCACTCCTATTACAACCTCCTCAAAGTTACCTTATCAAGATAACGTTACACCAACAATAATGTAGATCAAAGAATATCTGTGAAAAAAAGCACAGTTGTTGGGCACTTACTGCTCAGGATTCCAACAAAAAATGGTTCAGGATTCCAACAAAAAATGGTAATTGTGGCCACCAATTCTTTTTGAACTGATTATTCAATGAGTGCTTGAGGAACAACTGAAATGACTTGGTTACTACAAAAATTTTCAATGAACAACGTGGAATCACGCTTAGAAAACGCTCGTTGCTGGCTGGTGTGCCTTCCTCCTACCCATCGATGAGGAAAGAGAAGCAATATATCTTGGGCCATCCTCCTCAAAATATGGTCTGGCTAGCTAACCTCCTAGAAGCAGCAATGGTCTTCAGAATTGTTGGTAATGGTTGAACTATTATTGTCGGTGAATTTATTATGGAAATTTAAAAACAATATAAAGAAATCCGAAACCAGGGAGAGATTACCTGTCAATGTCGTAGATAGGTACCAGGATGGTGCTTGGGTCCAGCAATAGGGATATATAGGGTGCATAAACCCAGTTATATTTATATATAAACTTCACCTTTCGAACATAGCATGCACCTCCCAAGCTCGGGATCTTCTGTCACAAAAAACCAACAAAGAGTCCAGAAGCACGAGCCAGTTCATTTCTCATGCAAAGAAGGGAGGGAAGGTGATGTCCTCAGCAAAAGGAGCTAGCATGGTGAACCAACAAATATTGATGGTTTCCCTTGGCCAGTTGAAGAGCTATGCATGATATGTTGTGGCTTTCTCACATATATGCTACTCTCCACTTGCGATGCATTTAATCAAAGGTGTGTGCCCCCGCTGTCAATCAAGTGGGGTGGCTTTCGACTACACCAACTAAAAACCAATCAAGACCAGTCATAATAAAACTTGCAAGGTGCACATGGTTTATTAATCTGACATCCGGATGGAAACATTGTTCAATAATATTTTTTATTTGATCTTTTATTGTTCAGGTATTATAATAATACCTTTTATGTGATATTTTGCTAAGTGCCACAGTCAAATAAGCATTTGCAACACCCACTTTGATTAGCTATACCCTCACCTATGGGTATCGTAACCATTAAGAATAACTAAGCATGACTAAGCATGTTATAACCTTTATTTAAGTTGACCTTATAGTTATGATCATTGTATTTCCATAATGTACTTACCCTATAAACTAAGGACGTCATTACACTGATATAATAAAGCTTACTATTAAGGAGTACTATTACCGTCATTATATTCATATTTAATATTGAACATCATGCTTACTCTATTCTTATGGATATTCTTGTGTGACCCGTGTGCAAGCTAATATATCTATGTGTCATAACTGTCGTTTGAGGTAACCAGCCTATACGCTTGTCCATGTTCTCCATGGTCACTCGTCAATCTATGATCTAGAACTGATAAAACTTGGCATGTAGAGTAATACTAGTAATTCTATTTAGTGGGAATCCTACTAACCATGATACTAATATGTTTGAATCGTAAGAAGATAGCCACATATTACTCATATTCCACTAATACAGGGTGTTATGACCTATCAATAAGCCTAGCCTTAATCCAAGTATTACAGTAATTACAACACATGTATTACGATGTACACAAGTAGATTAGAGTACTTATAACAACAGACCAAACACTATCTATCTCTATTCAATAAGCTTAAGTATATCACTAACTATGGTTTAGCTAATAGATCCATAATGATTGAGCTTGATATTCACATCTACTCCAAATGTCATAGTTGGAACCATTGTTTCTTATGGAACGCTTAGTACATATAACACTCAGTACATGTGATACATCATCGTAATCCATTACATCTACTATAAGCCGTAGACTCTTATTCATAGAACATATGTAATAGTACATCAACGATACTGCTGTAATTAGAATGAATACGATCATTCTTATTACACTAGTATGTATAGTATAATTCCCATGTAATAAGTAAAGCAGTGAAACGTGGAGCTTAACAATTATAAGCATAACCATAGCTATTAGGTTAGTCATAAGGGTTGTATTAGTACTAGCTAGTAATATTGGTTTACCTATAAGGATAAGCACGATCAGAGTGATTCAACTTGCTTATTATAATAGTGATACTTATGGTATTAGTACTATATTCATACACATGTAGAAAGAGTATAGAGTAAGAGCTTAACCATGAAGTGTAACTAAGATAATCGTATAGATTTACTTATGTCACTACTTATTTGAAGATTATTGGATATTTTATAGTTAAGTAAGACAAAGGTTGTGTTTTCATGAATTACATATGTTGTATTTGAATCACTACTATTAAAAAATATATATATGTTCAAGTGTGCATTCTACTAATTCTTGAGAATTCTATCAATCTTGAAGCAAAATCATTGTTGATTGCATGCATAGTACATGGAGAGTAGTTTCCATGCATAGCACTTGAATCATGCAACCATCGTCAATAAATACTATACTCGCATACAAGTTACAACGCAATTGACAAATCGATCACGAGGCACGCCAGATATAGCTGAATCAAATGTTGAAGCAGATATTTTTTGTAATCAAATAATTGTATGCAGGTAATCAGATAATTCAAATCTTAATGATATTTATAAGCAAATTCACTTCTTTCCCTAAGAATCACAGGCATCCAAGTTCAAAACAAATAGATGGATATTAGATGCATCGGTGTAGAAACCAATAATGTGGCCAAGTATAGTGTTGTAATCAAATTGACCTTGGATGCCATTTCACATTGAATTCGACGTATAGTAGTTCACTTGTATTAGCAACTAACAATGGCACAGTTAAATGGTGTGTATAGGGTTTGCGATCCTACATTTATCTGGAAGTTTTTTTCGGTGTGGCTTCTTCCAGTGTTGTGCATCTTTGATAACACTAATCATGACCATTTGGTATGTTCTTTGCGTAATGCAAAAAAATGAAACTATGATGCAATGGAACTTACCTTTGATCTCATTGCATTAATTAATACTTTTGTTGCAATAGTAATCAAATTCAAAATTCATTAGACATGCAATATTTTATTAGGCATGCAATAGAAATCAAATTCATTAGGCAGAGACTTGCTGCCTTTAGCAGCTCCACTTGTTTAATTATGATTTGAAAACAAATTATAACATTTTTAAGTAATGAAGATAACAAATAAAAAGTGATATATATTAAGGTCTATCCATCAACTTCTCTCACTTATTGGGAAGTGGGGCATGCATAAATGGTCTCTACAAACCTTTGATCGAGGAGTAACCTCGAATGAGGATTTAAGCCTTCAAAAGAGGTTTTAATTCCTCCATTAAGATTGTCAACCTCGATGAAACCATAATCAATGCTTTTAAGTCAAAATATGACATATATTTAGATTTTGTACTCTATTTTTAATATAATTTGTTTTAAAATTTCTTTATTCAATAAAATAAAAAAAATATGATGATATGAAATTATTACAGATCTTTATATATTCACAGTGACCATCATATATATATATATAGTGAAAAAGACAATTCAATTAAAAAAATGATGTTATACAATTATAAAATATAAGTCCAAAACATTTTATCACTACTTTCTATTCTAAGTAGCTTGCTTTTGCTTAAAAATGCAAATCATGGGTAAGCCATGGTTAAGAGAGGGTAAGATTCCTATAGCCAAGGTGAATGTTGAAGTGGAGTAATCACACATTTGACTTGTAAATAATTTTGAAGACCATAGGAGCCATATTCTCTCCCAATCCCACTCATCTTGTATCCTCCAACTGGAATGTCTGGGCTAGCAGCAAAATAACAATTAATCCACACCACCCCAGCACGAAGTGATCTGGCAAGTCTATTTGCTATATCTATATCTTTTGTAATAATTCCAGCTCCCAAACCATAAATTGTTTTATTTCCTTTTTCAATTGCTTCCTCTATGGTCCTGCACCACACAAATGAATACTAGCTTTAATGGTAAAGCAATTTTGACATTACAAAAGATTTTTTATAATGAACTATATTAATCTTAACTATAAAAAAAATTCAACAATAAAAATTATAATAAAAAATTAAAGCACTACATATCCTTACTTAAACTTTATGATAGACATAACAGGTCCAAATATTTCTTCCTTTGCAATCTTCATATCGAGCTGCATAATTTTTTTTGAATGATAAGTATCTTAAAAAAAATACATATGCCACATATATCACAAGTTAATAAATAAAAATTAGAAAAATAATACCTCAACATCTGAAAATATTGTTGGTTCAATGTAAAATCCTTTGTTACCCACAGAATTGCCACCAACTAATAAGTTAGCTCCATCTCTCTTTCCATATTCAATATATTCTAATATTTTTTCAAATTGCATCTTGTCAACCTGCAATAAAAGTCACACAATCATATATCATATACACTAAAATAATAGGACAAACAATCATATATCATATACACCAAAATTACATATATATGGGAATCAAAGTCTCCAACTTATCTCATTCTTTGTCACAACGGTGCTACTAAAATCTAGAGAGGTGTACATAGCCTACTTCCCCCATATTTGAATCCATGACTTCTTAAGAAAATTCTTAACTGTTAGAATTTCTACAATTAAAAAGACAATACCCAACCCTTCTATATGTAAAATTGAAATTTGAAAATGCCTAAAAATAATCTAAATAAATCAAGTTCAAAAAAAATTATACTAAATAATAGAAGAAACCTAATTAAATTTTAAAAAACTTTACCAACAACTTGAGCAAAATACCTTGCCAAAAAATGAGTACCTAACACCAATAACACTATACATATGGAATTGTGAAAAAACATATTCATTAGGCCTTACCATTCTATGTGAAATTGTGAGGAGGCATATCATTACGACCTACCATTTTATAGTAGAAATTGACCATTTATATAATAACTTAATGTTAAATACTTAACAACAACAACAGTGATACTATATATGGAATTGTGAGAGGCTCCCCATTTTATATCTATGAAAATCTAATATCAAAAATTGACTTTATCTATTACTTCCAAATATATAAAAGCTAATATATCTCCTTTTTGTTTTAGAAATACTAGTATTGTAGGCATGGAAAACTGGATGCATATTAATTTTTACCAATCAAATAAGGTAATATTAGCAATGTATCTCTCATCAGTTTAAAAAATTATGGGGCTCTTACTCAAGAACTAGACTAAAACTATATCAAAACCAGATCATGGGAGTTCATATGGTAGAAGAACTAAACTAACACTATATCAAAACCAGATCATAAGATTTCATATTGTACTTTTTACATGGACTAAGAAAGTGGACCAAAAAACCAGATCATAAGATTTCATCCTTTTTACATGAACTTAAAAAAATGGAAAAAAAAAAGTGTTTTGATTTATTTTTTAGAAAAAAAAATTTGAAAATGAAGTTTTTTTATTGTAAATTATCTATTTTAATTTTGAGAATTTTTCAATTTATGTAATAAGTATTGAGAAAAATCTATGTTAGTTGTAAATAATTTATTTTGTAAACCTATTTATTATTATTTTGTAATGTAATTTATAATTGTTACATTACCCATTTTACATATAATTATCTATCTCATATTAAATTGTAAACACCTAACTATTCTCATATTCTCATTGCAAAACAAACCAATAAACAAAAACTTCCATTAAAAAACAATTAAGATAACTATATATTTTCACAAAACAATCCATGGGCAAATAGATGGATGGTTTACCTGAGGGCCATGTTGGACTCCTGGTTGAAAAGGGTCGCCCACCACCTGCTGCTTTGCTCTTGCCACTGCTTTCTTCACAAATTCATCATAAATGCCTTCCTGAACAAACACCCGCGAGCCTGCCAGGCATACTTGTCCCTGCCATGCATGCCACATGAAATATTTGATCACATGAATTTCAAACTAAAAAAAAATATGGTTAGTTTTCTAGTGCTTGTTTACCATGTTAGTAAATATTGCAAGATGGGCAATCTCCACAGCTTTATCAACATCAGCGTCGTCCATAACAATGACAGGAGACTTTCCACCCATTTCTAACGTAACGGGCTTCAAGTTGCTTTTTGCTGCAGCCTCCATGATAAGTCTCCCAACTTGAGTCGAACCTGTAAATGATATCTGATACAAACCAATATTATAGATTGGAGTAAGCTAAACTTTGGAAGATTTACAGTTTATTTTTTTAAAATTTTGTTAGGGTTTAGATAATTTGTTAAAATTGAGATATTTTTCTTGTTAGAATTTTGATAATTTGTTGAAATTGAGATTTTGATGTTTAAAATTTTAATTTTAATTATAGAAATAGATTCAGCCCTTCAATTATCTCTAAGACTTCACAATTATACACCAACTAGCTAAAAGCCTAAAACTGTTATTTAAACAATTCCTACCAAATTTTAGCCCAAAAATTCATGAAATATTCAATGCAAATCATCACATAACATGTTTTTCACAACATTCAATCAATGAACTATTACATCCATGATCTTTCTACAGATCATGGATCAATAGGAAGGGGATCAAATCAGTAAATAGGAAGGGGACCAAATCAGTAGGGTATCTTAATTTTATAAGAGCCAGAAGATGAAATCTGATGAAAAAAATGGAGAAACTGCTTACATTTCCTTTATTTTTATAAGGGCCAGAGGATGAAATCTGATGAAAAAATGGAGAAAATGCTTACATTTCTGTATGAACATATCAACTTACCTTATCAATATCCATGTGACTGCTTATGGCAGCGCCGGCAGTTTCACCAAAACCAGAGAGCACATTTAGAACGCCAGGGGGTACTCCTGCCTGTGATGGAGACAAGATTTCATTAATAAAGTACCAGACATGCAAATCCTGGCCCTGCTAATCAAGCAGAAATTCACACCACAGATAAAGATGCAAATGCAAGGTAATGTTACCTCTTTGGCCAATTGTGCACAATAAAGTGCAGTTAAGGGAGTCTGCTCTGCAGTTTTGATAACTACTGTACATCCACAGGCCAAGGCAGGAGCGACCTTACTGAAAAACATCACCATTGGGAAGTTCCACGGTATTATCTGACCAACAACTCCAATGGGTTCATGCAACGTATGACCTTGATAGTGCCCATTCATCTTCAACGTTAGTCCATGAATTTTATCAGCCGACCCTGCAAATCATATTCAGTACAAAATCCTTCAAATTAGGGTTACAGAATTCTCCAGATCTGTAAACTTCTAGACCCAAGCAAAATCACATTGATTATATTACTTTGATGATGTAGATAGTTCCTGCACACCATATTCAGTACAAAATCCTCCAAATTAGGGTTACAGCATTCTCCAGATCTGTAAACTTCTAGACCCAAGCAAAATTACATTGATTATATTATTTTGATGATATATAGTTTACCAGCGTAGTATCGGATAACTTCAGCAGAGTATGGTACATCAAATATCCGAGACATAGCCAGCGGTTTTCCATTGTCGAAAGTTTCCAGGGCTGCGAGCTCATCAATATGTTGCAAAATCAGGTCCGCATACTTGTACAGGATGCATCCTCTTTCCTGAACAAAAGTAAGCAATTCCCATTAAGAAAGTAAGCATACCATTGTCTAGATTTACACTTTGATTGGAGAACAGCTAGTTCAATCCCTGTTATATTGATATAAATTCTTACATAGCCAGACATGCGAGGCCATGGGCCATGATCGAAGGCCGCACGAGCTGCTTTGACAGCCAAATCCACATCTTCTTTCTGAGCTTCTGATACGCGTGTTATCGCTTCCCCTGTTCGAGGATCGACTGTCTCAAATGTTTTTCCTGCAGTTATGAATACAAATAACTTGTGTTCAGCTAACCCATCAATTCGAACCTCAAACAGAAAATCATGAAGAAATCAGAAAAATAAATCATTCCAACTTCTTAATTTGATTTGATATCTAATAAACAAAGTTGATTTCACAGACCTGAAACTGAATCTACAAACTCTCCATTGATGAATAGCTTCGTATGTTTTACTGTAACTGGGGGCAGAACGGTGTTTGATTCGAACGAAAGGGGTGTCATTTTCTTGGAAGTGAAAAAATTGAAGTTCTTGATTTTCTTGGATGATACAATCTCTGTGGGACTATCCAATAGCTACCGTGCTGCTAATATACATGTAAAACGATGGTCATGGTTGTCTGGTTCAAATTTGGCGGCCATTGCTCGCATTTTCAAAGGGCATGTGATTGAGAATTATTTCGAGATAACACAGTGGGATTTCAGTATTTAAAACACAAGATTTGACAGGGGTCAGTGGACCTAATCCCACTGCATAACATTAAAATAGGAAGTATAGATCAACATTAAAATATGAAATATAGATAAGCAATTCCTTTAATAACTGTAGATCAATCAAAATTCATTGAATGAAGTATAAGCCAGCAATTCCATTAAAAAAAACTGTGGAGCAATCATAATTCCATCAATGACGGTACAGCAACTACAGTTATTGATGGGATTGCTTCATATTTTATTCCATCAATGACGGTAGAGCAATCTTTGTCTGTATGAATGATATCCAGATATGCAGCCCTCTAACCAGGGGCCGTTCTGTGATTTTTATGCTTATTTTATAATTCATAAAATCTGTAATTTATTTTGTTTGTTGAGGGATTTTAAGGGTAGAAATGAAATTAGGTGACATGAAAACCCTCTACATCTATATATTGTAAAATCTAACAGTTACTTATACATTGTAAAATCTAACAATTATGAAAACTCACTAAAAATTTATAGCCAAAACTTGGTAAAAACCAACAGAAAACAAAGAAAAATCATCCAGTGTTTAAACAACTCCATTCTATATTCACTATTCAATGATAATTCAAATTACAACTAGTTAAATAAATAATAATTTAAATTAAAACTTGTTAAATCAGTAAATTGGTAGAATGTTTAGACTTGTTAAATCAGTAAATTGATAATTTAATTAATCATTCTTAATTGAATCTTCTTTCAGTTTTTATTCTTATAAATTTATTCAATTGTTTTATGTTTACACTAAACATTTCATAAGTAATCATTCCTAATTTAATTTTCTTTAAGTTTTCACTCTTATAATTTTGTCCAATTGTTATATATTTATACTAAACATTTTACAATGTAATTGAAATAATTATTATTAATAAAATATTCTTTTAGTTTTCATTCTTATAATATGAGCGAGATGAGTGAGTACTAAAATGATTAAGGTGATCAAGAAGGCTTTCATCTTTGTATGAGAAGTTTTTAGTTAGTGCTAGTTAAACATTACTAAGGTGATCAATAGGCCTTCATCTTTGTATGAGAAATCTTTAGTTAGTGATAGTTAAGCTTTCAGTAAGGTGATCAATGAGGCTTTCATTTTTGTATGATAAGTCTTTAGTTAATGTTAGTTAAGCTTTCAATATCTCTATGGATTGATATGTAATAATATGTTAGTGTTAGTTAAATTTTTGGTTTTCATATGGATTGACATATAATAATATACTAGTGTTGGTTAATTTTTTTTAATGGATTGATATTTAATAATATTTTTTTAATTTAAATAATTATATTAAATAATAATAAATATTACTATTTTAAACAATAATAACTTTGGTGAGAATTTCAACACTTAAGATAGAGATATAATAACAACGTATTGTTATTTTAAACAATAATAATTTTGGTAATAATTTCAACTTCATTTAAAATAGAAATATAATAATAATAAATTGAATCTTTAACCATAATAATTTTGGTAAGAATTTCAACTTCATTTAAAATAGAAATATAATAATAATAATAAAATTGTATCTTTAACCATAATAATTTTGGTGAGAATTTCAATATTAATATAAAATAGAAATATGACAATAAAATATTAATATAATAAATAAAATTCAATATTAATATAAAATAGAATTTTAACATGGATGTAAAATATAAATATAATAATAAAATACTATTATTTTATCGAGAATAGCTAGTTGCTCCACAATCCAGTATGAGGCAAATGTTGTCATGTGTAACACCAATTTATAAAATAAACCATTGCTCCACAACCTTATTATAGGGAAAATGTTGTCATGTAACATTAAGTTAAGTCAACTTATAAAATAAATTAACATAAATCCGTCTTAAACTCCGATCTACCAACCACAAAAAAATCCAATTTCTTAAACCTAAATTTTTTTTGATCCGTTAGTGCTTGGTAAATAAAAGTTTAAAATAAAAATAACATAATAAATTAAAAATTAACACATAAAAAACTACATTGAATATGAACATTATATATATCATTTCTATGGATATCAATAATGAAATGAACCAAAAATTAACATATAAAAAAGTTTACATTGAATACGAACATTATATGCATCATTTCTATGAATATCAATAATGAAATGAACGACAAATTAACATATAAAACACTACATTGAATATGAACATTATATGTATCATTCCATTTAAAATGACAAATTAAATATTATTATTTTTTTAAATGAATATATTTACATAACATAATATAAAAATAATAAATAATATTTTTTTAAATCTTAAAATCATATAATCATAAAATTTGTTGATGCATATGTTGCCAAAGTCACAATTCTAGAAGTTTGTGAATTTGTGATCGTTAATGTTAAGGTATACCAACTCAACATCAATTTGCCATTCTAGTATGGGTTAAAGTTCATGACTCCAAATGTGCATCATGCATTGGTATTTCTTTAATTTATGCCATATTTTATACATCTATTACAATGACCAAATACGTGCCTATTCATACATAATTTTCTAGGTGTAAGATCACCATCTCATGCAACAAGTTACATCTTAATTGTGGAGGTTGAAGATACAAGCTTGTATAGACATAGTGAACTATTTTCAAAGCAATGTGAGAAAGAGTCTTGTTATTAGTATTCCAATTAATTGAGTCTTGTTGTATATCTCAGTTTTTTTTTGGGTCGAGAATGTGACTAAACCAAATAAATTAATACAAGGTTTTGATGAAAGAAATACATAGAGGTAATTTATGTGACTATAGAAAATGATTAAAGAAGCTCATTCTTCTAACGAATTCTATGGAACAACCAAGGCCATCCTTTTGTTTCTTATGCTTATTTGTTAAATTATTTATTTTATGTTATTTATGTTATTTTATTTTTCAAATAATCTTAAAAAATGAGTATTTGATGTGAACTATATTTAATAGTTCCTCACATTGTTGAGGTTTTCCTTAAGGAACATAATGCACATATTTGTCCAAGTTAATAAATAAAGTTTTTAAATGAGTATAATATTTGACACAATGTATATCTTATTTATGGGGTGACAGGTGCAAGGGGGACCCTCCTAGATACCGATGGAAACACATCAATAACATACAGATGGGGTATGTGATGGGACACCAATGATTAGGTAGAATTATATGTCCTCTTCATGGGATTAGATTTCATTGTATCCCTTGGCATTCATAATGTTATAATCTCGAGAGATTTCCTCCTCATAATTTCATAAACAAGGAAAATGAAATGTAACAAAGATACAATCGCTAGGAGATTTCAATATCGAATCGTGGAACTACTACAATGGATCAAATAACCAAAGGTCATGCATATTCATCAACACAACAATTTTTTGGTTGTCTGCCTTACAAATCAAACCACCTACCTGGAAAGGGAAGTATTAGTCCAAAATGGGGACCACCAACACTACAGGTGCCCCCCTAGATTATTTAGTATGAGCATTCAATTATGGGATATACCAATTCCAATGTGCATGGATTTCACGTGTCGATGTTTCACAAACCAAGGTACTATATTTATTTCACATTTAATACAACACATGGGAGAAGCGTTGTGATGGTCCTTCTCTTTGGTAAGTATTGTTCAGAGTTTGAGTTAGATGGTGTTATCTATTTTTTTTTCATATTCCTATGGGATTTCTCAAGTTGTGGTGTTTTTCCCCGACCATCAAGGAGGTCACTATGTGATTTCTTTGTGAGGAATAGCCTATGAATCTTCAAGTCTCTACTTGGATGGGTGTTGGCACCATGAACCTGGGCGATGGGTTTCTTCATAATGTGTACTACATTGGGTTTATTCATAATGTTTTACCCTCTTCTACGATGTATCCTATATCATTAAGAAAATTAATCAAGGCATGCCTCATTATGAAGTCAAATTGAGTGGTTCAAGTTGGATAGATTCATTTGTTATCCCTATACCGATACACTTCCACATTTTCATCTTAGATATCACAATAGTAGTTTTTCAAAAAGAATGATATATTTTCATTAAGAATGCAATATAAAATAGAGTTAATTTTTATCAAAGTTAGGCATAGTATTTTATCACGGGGGCTTCACTTGTTTACCAATATCCTTGCACATAAGTTCATATTGTGGGTTTTGATATTGTAAAAAAGAGGCCAATATATTGTAGGTGTTGGGGGGATGAGGGATTTAGTCTAGGAAGTAGTGGCCAATAAAATGTATGTATATATGCACCATAACAAAAATGAAAATGTTGCATATCCAATAGAGTGAAAAACGAAGGATATATTTGATATAGGTTTTAGTACAACCATTTGTCTAATCCCATGGCCAAAAAAACAAAATCCATTTGGAAAGTGAAATTTATTACATAAATTAAGGTTACAAATCATCATCATGATCATCTGCATTGCCATCAAGATCACAATATTGATCACTTGTGTATGTATCTGCTTGATTTGCTTCCTTGTCCTCATACAATAGATCGTCTTGATCATAAATTAAATTCTCTATCTTAGTCTCTTCATTGGGAATCAAAGTGTCTCCTTCAAATATTCTATCATTATCTCCAAATTCTTCTGCCAATGTTTATTGTAAAGCATTATATTTCCCGTTGGGAATTATATCAACATCTTCCATGAATTTATTTCTTGAACAAGAATCTATATGAATTACATACGACCATCCTCGACTTGTTACATCATCAATTAGAAATGGCTGGCTAATTTGAAGAGAGGAAACATACGACTCCTCGGCCTTTGATAAAATTTGACTTGCATTTGCACGTACAAATCCATACTCATCACGTTGTATTGTAGATGGTTTGATCCATTTTCATTCTAATAATATAGGACTAGTTTCACCATAATCAATTCTTGAATAATTGATTGTATGAATCCAACATAAATGTTATTTTCAGTGTCGTGATGAAATTCAACACTAAAAATACAATTACCATTTTTGTTTCATGTGTCCTTGTACTCCATTCTTAAATGAATACCATAGGCCCACATTCCATTAAACAAAGAATCCCATATATGTGGAGGTTGTGAAAGATCAATCTCCTTGATCATTATATATTGACCTTCTTGCTATGCATCATTAATTGCATCAACAATCCAATCATGGAACTTTGGAGAATAACCACCTTCAATATTCAAATCCTAAAGTCTACACTTTTGAGATGGACACATCCCTGTTCAAATCTCTTATTCATATTTTCTACATAGAATATTGACATACAAGACAATAAGAATTATAACAATTTAGCTATTAGATGAAATTAACTAAATAAATTATTGTGTAAATAATATTGACCTACACCACTTAATGTGGATGTGTTTTGAAGAAAACGTGCATGTATTGCAGTTCTTTCCTCATGTGATAGCTTGAAGCGATGCCCATTTCCTTATAATACTTCACCTACAAATATCTCTTCTTTGTCATCATCCAATCACCATACCATACACATCAATTCTTTGTCATCATCCCATACACATCAATTGAGATCACTAAAATCCTTCATATATATTATTTAAAATATTATGGCCTCTTGTAGTGAATATCCTTCAGACATGCTACCTTATGTTTTTTCCTTATTACGAACAAACATTTTAAGAACATTCATATATCGTTTTATAAGATATATCCATCTCATTCTTATCAGGACATAATGCTTTAATTCATATTCTAGATGTATAAGAAGATGCACATAAATATTGAATAGTGTTGGAGAAAATTCATGTTCCAATAAACAAAGGACTTCAATGACCTCTCCCCTCAAATTATCGAAGTTTGACAGATCTGTAATGACTGCCTTTGACTAAGTTTGACTAATGGATTTTGAGGGAACTTATTTGAAAGTGAACCGGCTAAATAAACTAGAATAAATGTTTTATGTTCTTTTAAATAAAAGTGTTAATTGATTAGCAACTAATGTATGTTTAATGAATTGTGAAAATGGCAATAAAGCAAGTGAATGTCTTTGATATGAATAAACGGAAATTACGTTTTCTTATTCCATGGATGCGAATAAAATGTTGCTTACTGATTAACAATAGATGAAATTGAATAAAGCATAATGATATTTAATATTGTGTAGCGCTACTAATATGCACTTTGAGTCTGTATAGTGGCATATAAAATGACTTATTGAATGACTCTCAAATGGAAAAAGTGGGGTCGTAGAAAATGAAAAAACACACATAAAAGTGTGACGACTCACTGTCAACTCTTAACAACAATCCATGCACGAGTTGAAATCCCTATCAACGTTACTTGGGTGGCGTGTGCCATATGGGTAGGCCATAATGACTTGGGAACATACGAGGAAGTTGAGGGGCATGCAATAAATACTATCTTATTCCTTAGCTACCATTAATCTCACATAGGTTGTAGGAGAAAGACTTCAGGTAACGATTCCTAAGTCTCTACAACACACTCTCCACACAAAGAAATGAACAATAACGATTGTTTGAAGGACACATAGAAGTGGCTCCTTGGTAATTAAAATGAATAACAATTGTTTAAAGGAAATAGAAGTGGTGCCTTGAAAATCAAGTGAATTGGAAAGGTAAAGGATTAATTAATTAATTTTTAAAATGGCCTATAGATGTGTTACCCTAACAATGGAAAGAAGTAATCTATGTACATAATTGTACTAGCATATAGATATGTATTTAGTTTAAATTTGTGCAAAAAGAAAAAGAGAAAGTATTTGTTTTATCTCATGTAAAGATGTGCATGAAATGAAAAACTTGAAATAAATAAATAGATAATATTTAGATTTGGTGCAAATATAGACTTAGAATATCTTTGGAGTTAGACTCCACTTGCAACAACAAATTTAGGGATTGGGATCCTACGATAAGGGAAAATTTAGGAGTAAATTGTGGGACTTATGTGCACCCTCATGTGAAGGTGACACATGATGGATAATAATAATAACAAAAACTTAAGAAAAATGTCATTTTTGCATGAAAAACAACATGTGTCGCAAGGGATTTTCTTATATAATAAAGTGATCATTAAGGTGAAAGAACACCTTTTTCTCCCTAATGCTTAATGGCTTTGAAAAACTGAGAGCTTATGTGTGACTATGTGAGTTTGGTAATAGAATTAATATGGTGATTGGGAGATCATGGTTCAATAATCTAGGCTTGTGTGTTATTTTCTACAACCCCATTAGCTTGAGAGACTAGAAGGAAGAAGATTACTCCCATTATGGTAGGGAGGTTAAACGAGGGGGCAACCAATAATTTGGAAATCTTGTGGGACTGGAGTGGAGTGGCGAGAAATATGTTAACCTTGACCATTAGTAGAAGCAACTGTAGGTAACAAGTTCTTTGTTGTTTAAATCTTTATTTCTTCATATTTATGAAAATAAAAGTATATATGGGTTGCGCCATTTGAATGACTTAATTGATGTTTAAAGTTTATTTATGAATACTGTGAAAAGAAAAACATTTCTGGGCTACACCATGTGATTGTCTTATAGAATTGTTGTTTAAAGCTTTATCCATGAATACATACAAGAAGGAAAAGTGTTTCATAGCTTGCCATTTCAATGGATGACATAAATTATGTTTAAAGATTTATTATGGATTATTTATGAAAAGAAAGTATTCCAGACTGCTCCCATTGAATGTATTGCATAATCGCAAATAAGCTTTATATAGAATGAAAATTAATTATGTGTTTTACCATCAAATAACCCATAAAATGTTGATCCAGTCTCATAGTAAATATAAATTATTGTTATCTTTTGTTTTACAGTTGAATGACATGGAGAGGATCGTCATAGTTTTATTTCCAATATAAATCATTACTGCATATTCAAACCAAATATATTTTATGCATATTCCGATTTGCTAGATAGTAGGAACATTGGTTTTAGTTTTTTTATATCGATTATATATTTAGGTCGAAGGCTTTCTTTATCTCGGGTCAAGTTTTTGGACACTGTTACCAACTCGTCGTCCCTTTATCAAATAGAAATTTGACAGAAGTTACTTTTTTTTTGATGGTTTGAGCTCATTAAGATAGTTTTTCGAATCAATCTTAGTGTTTCAGAAGTTAAGTTTCTGATGTTGCAGCTTACTAAGAGCTGGGAGGCCTGCCATTCATTTCAACCAAATTGATTTAATGGTAGCAAGGGAATGCAATCGATCCTTTATGAATAAATTTGTTTAGTCCTGTATGCATTATTTTTAAATGATGGAATACATGGAAATGCTGAGATATGGGAGTAACCATGATATCTAGAATTACAGCCTATGTCTCTTATTATCTCGAGAAAATTGGGTGCTCTATTTTTGTCACGTCCCCACCCCTCTACCAGAGAGGGAATGCGACTATAATGCTATCAATACCGGGAAATTAAGTCCCATGAAACACACACATGATAAAATAAAAACACATTGAATATAAGCATACACATATGCATAAATTATTAACATACACCGAAAGCAAAATACATTCCATTCAAGCATTTAACATGTTCATATTAATTCATAAACACATATACAGTTGCAGAGATCAAATAAACAAGAATACTTATCTTGAAAGAAGCTTGTCCCACAACCAGTTACGTCGCGGCAACGCTCCACCCAACCATAGGCCAGTGTGCTCAGTAATATCTCAACAACACTGCCACCCCCAAGCTGGGCATGATTCCCACAAGGAATAAGGGAACACTAGAAGACTCACACATAGCCAAGGATATATCAAAATTCAATCAAGCAAAACACAGTTGGATTTATCAGGCTGCTAGGGAGGTGGAAGGCTGAATTGCCAAGCTAGTGAGCTCAATCACAGAGCTATGGATACCTGCACCAGATCTGGCTTGACTTCTAAACATAGACACACCCAACACAAGGAAGCATCCTTTTCTCTCCTACACACTCCCTTAGGCTATGCCTTCCATTCCAATACTAGTTAGGGTGTGAAAAGAAGAAAACCAGCCCCTCTAGATCTGTGTGTGAGATTCCTTCATACACTAGGTTTATCAAGCTATTTTAGACCCAATTCCACTCCCAACTAGTTCATATCAAAGCAAAATATGCACACACAACAAGATACAAAATCCTAGGTTGAGGAAAAACGGTTTTTGGTAACAAAACGAATTGCCAAGATGGGTAAAAACAACCCTCTAACATCAATTCAATTTCCATAAATGTTTATGGCCTTCACATGGGCAAAACAGATTCATCCAACACCCAAAAATCGTGGGCCTCTTCTCCAATTCGTTGTGCAACCCAAAAACGATTTTTCTCAGTCGGGTAATGAGGAAAACAACAAGCAAAATGCACAGTAGAGATCTCAGCCACTGAATGTTAACAAAACAACTTCCCAGCCATGGGAAAAACACATGAAACTACAAAAACATGAATGGGGAATGCACAATAGCTCCAAAAACGTGAGGAAGACAACCCAACCAGTGGGAATTACAAAAATGACTTCCCATCCATGGGGAAAATGAGGCAAACAACAAAAAATGTGGATGAATACACACGGGAAGCTCTGGATGCCTGAGAGAGCTCACGTGAATGAGAGAATGGGTGAGGAAAAATAGAAAATGTGAATGCATGAGGGAATGGGCGATAACTTGCCCCATAAGTCAAAAAATGTTTTCCCAAAAATGGGTGCTTCCCCAAATTTGAATTTATGACTCCCATACCTTGCCCATTCTCATGCAATAACTAACCCAACCAATTTCTGGTAGAATTAAATGATTGGGCACTAGAGACAAAATGGGTAGTTGACAGTTTGATGGGTTCTCCCTTTGACATTTGGCTTTTCCCCATTAGCACAAGGTTTGAATATTCCCCCCTTTATCCTTAGGAAATCATGCCCCCATCTCTTTTAAATGTTGCATTGACATAGCTGGTTGTAGGTACTTTAGTTAAATTGCATATTTACATGATGTCCAAATTATAATGTGCCTGGCTAGCACAAAATACAATCGACAACGATTTTTAATCACCGAAACATAAAACGCTAAATCGATGGTGGGGCTTTTTCCTTTAACTCTACACCACGATTAAATACAATATTTACATCATATACATTTTTAATGCAAACGAGGTCAAAACCAGGGTGTTACAATCTCTTATTTATCAAATTTCACTTCTTTTCATTTCTGAATTTGTTTTTTACCGGTTTTTCAATACACGCTTCTGGACACCAAATGGAACTGCCAACACAAAGAAAGCATAATGATATGCATACATTGGGTTTACTCTTAACATATACATGGAAAAAAAAAAATTGATTGAAGTGTTTTTAAATGGACAAAGCTTGTGTTTAAATAAAAGAGTATTATTTTCATTCATATATATAAAGCACATCTAGAAAAAATCCATGCATTCCTTTTCACCA
>LPNX010033130.1:0-36463 GCA_001517045.1 Pseudotsuga menziesii
GGATCATCTAAGTATAAAGTCTTAAATTTTCATTATATATATATATATATATATATATATATATGATAACAATCGATTTTGTTGTCAAAATAAAGGTAAAGCTTCTCTACATATTAAAATAAAACAATTACTTAAGTGTTGTTGGTGCAATTCAGTAACACCGTTCCCCCAATAATTCAAAAAATATCAACTTGACACCATTTCTTAAAAATAGAAGTTTGCTTCATGGCTGTGTAGAATTTCAGACTAATCAACAAATTCTGAGATACCATTGTACCTATAATTACATCACATTAACGTTGCTTTATATGTGTTATTGAACTAGCAATCGCTACTTCACAACAATATTACTAATATGGATATGGCCATTGGCCATTACAACAACTTGCCACGAAAGTTACTAGTATGGATATGACGCCGCTGCACAACTAACTTGTAATTTGTCATGAAGGCATCGAATTTCAGGGATCTGCATGGGATAATCAAATATGCAGTCAGACCACCCGTTGTCACGAGGGGGTGCAATGTCTTTGTTGACGATCCACACTACGCTATTGCATTTGAAGCCACTGTCGAGACAAATGTGCCAGATCTTCTGCCCTTTTTTCATACGACCTTTGGACTCCAAATACTGGAATTGATACCATGTGGATGAAGAAGTATTTCCAAATCTGTACAGAGTCATTTTCGATGGTTCTACGGTCTCAGGAGGAAGATTCAGTCCTTTCTCCACTGCACAAATCACTGCTTTGCCACCAGAATGGATGCACATATGATTAAACGCTCGCTTAAAATCAAGCACATATTCTTTCTCTTTAGCCTTCATGAAGATCTTTCTGACCAAGAACTTACTGGAAAGATAAAGAATCTGTTGATAGCAGGGAAGAACCAGAGGACCCAATTGTCACATGTTTGCCTTGAGAGCCTCCGCAGCAATTTCCATAATGTGTTTGCTAAGATTCACCTCGACTGTTTCAGTCGGATCCTCTTCTTGAAAAGCAGCATGGTAGGCCATGTCACTCATGCCTACTCTGTGCATTCTAACGACATGAAGCAATCTATATTTAGTACGATGGCGATCGCTTCTTTTGTTCGACAGAAGCATAGCCCCACAGCCCATTCTGAACAAAATATTGGAAACCAACATCGGTTCATAGTTTTCAAAATACCAATTTTCTGTAATATTCTCTGTGCTTAGAAAAATTGCATAAGTGCCTCTGTTGGTAGCACGAAGGCAACCCGCCACCAGATCCAGCGAAATTAGGTTAGCGCTGCATCCCATTCCGCTGACATTATAAGTCTTGATATTGGTATGAAACCCAAATTTATTAACAATCATCGACGAAAGTGATGGAATAGGGTTAAAAACACTGCAATTCACAACAAGAATACCAATTTCATTAACATCAATGCCAGTTTTGTCCAGCAGATCTTGAACACAGCCAAACATGACGATCTCTACTTCTTGACGAGAAGTCTCATGTGTCAACCTCAGCGGCAAGTAATGCAGAGCCGGAGGAACAGCAACAAATTCGCTCACAGCAGCTCTTTCAAGAATCCTTTTCTGAAATTCCACACTTTTTGCTGTCAATTTTTGTGAAATCACAGCATGTTCTATGAAATGATCAAACGAAACTCTCCATTCCTGAGGCACTTTGTAACAGGACAGATCCAGCATGTAGATTTTCTTTGACAGATGAAAATAGTAAATAAAAAGGGTCCCTAAACCACAAGTTAACCAGAGAAGCCATACGATCGTGGCCATATCATCACTAGTTCTCCAAAAATAGAGCTGGTCGATGAAAAATACAAGTGCACCAGCTGCCAGCATGGGTAACCAGAACACTGATGCCCTAGATAGCAGATCAGAGTATCCCAAATTTATGTAATTAAACTTGAGATTCTCTGCCAAATCAAATGGCTTATGAGTGCAATCTGCATGCTCGGGTTCCATATCGATCTTCGACTTTCCTGTTACTGCAATACTTAAATTCTTCTTCGTATCTCGATTGAACCTCTCTTCAAGCTATCACACAGATAGTGAAAAATGGCCGCGCATCTCGCTTCTTAAATACAGTCTCCAGCATCCAGATTCTGTAACATGGCCAACTTGCGTCCATTTGTATTCCACCATGGTGTAAGCTAAACATTCAAATTAACATTAAATTATAAAGAGTTGTAAGTTGATGTCATAGTTGCCACTTGTCATCTGAAAACCAGATACCAAATTCCAATGCTGACATCATTTCTGATTGGCCAATTACAACACAAATAAATACATTTTTATTATAATTAAAAATTATTATTTATAAAGTTAAACATTATAAACAACATTTTAATTTTTATGTACCTTTGAACTAATAGGTGAGTCAACCCAAGTTGACTTGCAATCGATTACAATATACCTGCTGTGGCAGGTATAATAAAATGAGATTATAGATATCGGGCTCGAAATTAATCCTCAAGAGTGCCGATATTATGTACCGAACATAAAAAATATTATGTTTTTTTCCAAGTATTTCTATTGACAATTACAACGAGGAATAGTTTTAAGTTTTGAAATATTAAGAAAATATTAAACTGTTTCAATCCTTTGGAAGATCTATAGTGCTCGATTTCTCAAAGATGTTATTAGAATAGTTTTTTTTTATAATATAAGATATTATTTCATATAGATTTTATAAGATATTATTTTTAAAAAAGGTTTTAAATTATATTTATAGTAATCGAATGAGTTATTTAATAAATTTTGTGGTAACAAAAGAAAGGATTGTCAATAATATATACGACACTAATGGGTACTTTTATTTGATGATTACAATTAAGGAATGGTTTTAGTATTGTGTTCTTAAAATATTAAGGGAAAAAGTTAAACAATTTCAATCTCCTTTTGAAATAATTGGTTTCCACTAACATAAGTTCATGAGCATGTGAATGTGAATTCTTAAAAGATCAAAAAATAACATAAATTAATGGATTAATTTATGATGCTTTGGTATTGTTTAAAGTATGCAATAGTAATATAATTTTTGTAATATATGTATTTGTTAATATAGTATTGGGTGTACTATATTGATAAATTATGTTAATAATTAAGAAATATGGGATACACTTAATGCAATAAAGTTAATAAAAATACTTTTAGTGTAATAAATACATTTCAATGCAAAATAGAGCTGTGGTTGAGATGTAATAGATGAACTATTAATATAGTATCTTAATCATTTATTGATGAATTGATAAGATACAATGTTTAATGTATTATAGTAAAGTCACATAGAATATATAGCTAATTGTGTATGGATAAAGTATTTTGTGTGTAATGGGATATAGAATTATAATATTTTTAACTAAATAAGACAAAGAAATGTAAAGAACTAGAAGTTTAAAAATACATAGTAAACCTTAGCATGTAATCATTCTCGAGAACATGAGAACTTATGCTTGTAATTTCTATGTAAAATATTATACTACATTATGATTATATATCACATGGTAATAACTTATAAATCATAGAGGAACTAAAACAAACAAAAGAAAAAAAACCATATGTGTATTTTTCCTTGTTACTAGACCTTAGGGTAATAGGGTGTTACATCTAGTGCAGATGAAGGTAATGACGGGAATGGTCAAACAACCCATCATTTGGATTAGGGGATGAGATGTGTTTATAATATAAGATAGTATTTCATATAGATTTTATAAGATATTATTTTTAAAAAAGGTTTTAAATTATATTAGTAGTAATCGAATGAGTTATTTAATAAATTTTGTGGTAACAAAAGAAAGGATTGTTAATAATACATACGACACTAATGGGTACTTTTATTTGATGATTACAAATAAGGAATGGTTTTAGTATTGTGTTCTTAAAATATTAAGGTCAAACAATTTAAATCTCCTTTTGAAATAATTGGTTTCCACTTACATAAGTTCATGAGCATGTGAATGTGAATTATTAAAAGATCATAAAATAACATAAATTAATGGATTAATTTATGATGCCTTGGTATTATTTAAATTATGCAATAGCAATATAATTTTTGTAATATATGTATTTGTTAATATAGTAATGGGTGTACTATATTGATAAATTATGTTAATAATTAAGAAATATGGGATAAAATTAATGCAATAAAGTTAATAAAAATATTTTTAGTGTAATAAATAAATTTCAATGCAAAAGAGAGGTGTGGTTGAGATGTAATAGATGAATGATTAATATAGTATCTTAATCATTTATTGATGAATTGATAAGATACGATGTTTAATGTATTATAGTAAAGTCACATAGAATATATAGCTAATTTTGTATGGATAAAGTATTTTGTGTGTAATGGGATATAGAATTATAATATTTTTAAGTAAATAATAGACAAAGAAATGTAAAGAACTAGAAGTTTAAAAATACATAGTAAACCTTAGCATGTAATCATTCTCGAGAACATGAGAACTTATGCTTGTAATTTCTATGTAAAATATTATACTGTGTTATGATTATATATCACATGGTAATAACTTATAAATCATAGAGGAACTAAAACAAACAAAAGAAAAAAAAACCATATGTGTATTTTTCCTTGTTACTAGACCTTAGGGTAATAGGGTGTTACATCTAGTGCAGATGATGCTAATGGTGGGAATGGTCAAACAACCCATCATTTTGGATTAGGGGATGAGATGTGTTCATGTGTACTATTTGATATTTTATTTTTTCTTCATGGATATATATGAAATATTATGTTTGCATCAATATTATTGATTTATGTTATATTTATGTTTATGTAGATGTACATGCATGTTAAATTCATCATCTGTTTTTATTGATGAGGTAATACAATCTAGATGTATGTTTTGGATGATGAGTGTATACATGTTATATATATTATGTCCATGTATGTTGCTTTATCTTATGTCCATGTTTATGTTAATGATCGTATAATTTACAGTTTCACAAATAGAATATATATTCTACAAATGGAATCTACAATTTTATCTTATGTTAATGTTATTTAGCTCATTTCCATTTGCAATTTACAATCCACAATGATCAATTATAATTTAATATTTACAATCTACAACACTGAAATTCACAATTACTCTTTACAAAATTTTGCAATTACCAATTATAAAAGAATTGTTTATAACCATTTAATTTTACACACAATACAAAGGAACAATATACTTGAACAAAATATGATTTCATGATTTCATACATACATACATACATACGCACATAAATAATTCCAATCATATTATACATACGTACAATATACACACATACATAAATTTTACAACTATAAATTTAATAATAAAAAAATCCTCATAGAAAACAACCCAAATAAAAATAAATTATTGTTTTTTGTATTTCATTTTTTTCCCAAAAAAAAACATTATTTAAAAAAAATGTTTCTTTTTATTGATATAATTTTTATTTCATGAAATCATATTTGGAAATATAATTATATGTTAAAAGAATACAAGCTAAGATTTATACAGTATTAGTTAAAATTCATTAATGATAAAGTTGTTTATATTTAATTTTTAAATGAAATTATTTTCTTACCATTTAATACTAAAAATAATTTTACTTGAAAACTTATATTAATCATAATTTCAGGATATATTTTTCATTTGATTTGTAAACATATATTAGTCATTTCACAATTACATAAGTACCAATTTCACATATATGCATACATACCAAAGTACACATACATATTTGCATTTCACAATTAAAAATTTTATATAAAAAATAGTTATAATAGAAAAAAACGCAAATAAAAATAAAATATCAATGAACGTTGTTTAATGTGGTATATGTTGATGGTATATTTTTTATTAGCAGCAAAAATAAAAATTACTACAATGTAAAATGAAAACTTATATCCAATATTGTGATGGTATAATTACAAAGGATAATTTTGGAATTAGCCTCATGATGATTTAATAAATTATACATTACATGTATAGAATATTCTTCAACCAATGGGTTGTTGGAATGCAATTCTCCGTAATATGGTTATGTTCAGCTTCTATAATCTTTCGTCTCTCTCGTTCACTAATATTTACCTTTGTTTCTATGAGTTGTATTCGAGCTTCCACTACCAAATGTCTGTGTTAAGAAGATATATAATCAGGATTAAAATCATTGTATATAATATAATTTCCATGTTTCTTCAAGTTTTCAAAGGAATGTCCCATTACAACTAGGTTGCAATTTTGGTAGGTGAACTTTCCATCCCAATAGGGTCACACCAACCTACTTTTAATTTGAGTGCACCTCATTAAATAATAAGCCACATTCTATTCATTTCCTGGAGGTGTAGTGACAACAAAAACATCCCATGCCACAAAACAATTGCATATATGTTAATTGATTACATGCACACATAAATACAAGTTTGGAATTTTCATTATATAATATTAGAATTAGAATAAAAACATGTGATGTACATAATGAATACACTACTACTAATGAAGGACCATGTACCTTCTCTAATGACATTAGAAACCCGACCATAATATAATGATACAACAACCTCTTCGGTGTGCACTTGTTACCATGTTTGAAACATATTTGGACCCCTTGGAGTAAGAGGGACATATCTCCATTGTTTCATATGTCCAATGTTTTTACATCCACCAAACTTGTAGAGATACCTATTAGTGTAGAACTTGCAAAAGAATGCATAGTTTCTTATTTCTATGGAAAATATACCACCCATGTATTTACTCTCAGTAGAGTGTAAGTCCATCATTCCAGGTATAGTTTCATTATACCACGGGATGGACCTATTCATGTCACAAATGGAAATGTCCAAAAAAAACTGCATCAAAATGAATAAATCAAACACAAAATTTTGCAAACTAATTTGGTGTTTCAAGATACATTTAAAATGCGATCTTCAAATACACATCAGAGTCTCTTACATGCACACCAACCTCATCTATTCATGGAGTTTATAACCCAAATTCAGTGTAGACCAATCAACAACTTCTACAAATGATTTGAGTCGGGTTGCTCCATGCTTCATCTATTACCTACTAAGTGATTTTTTCACACAAGCACATGCATTATGATTCCTGCCATTTCCATGCCTTATTTAAAAAAAGATACAAGTATGTTGGAATTTTGTCTCTTTATGAAGGCAACTCAACTAATAGAAATGGCATGCCAATTTGAAATACCCTGCACATCCATTTGACCAAATCCAATTTTCTTTAAATGAAACCTCATTCTTTCTAAGTTAGTCATAGTTCAACCCAAAACATTATATNAAGGGTTACATAATTATGAGAGTTTCATGTAATGGTGGGATGGATTTTGTTACATTATCTGACCTTGTAGTTAATGAAGCCATATTGTAGTTAAAAGCTCAAGGTTTATTGTCTTTGGAAAATGAATTTAGATATCCATAAATTACAGAGTTACACCAAGGTATCTCTCTCTCTCTCTCTATACACACACACACACACACACACACACACACACACACACACACACACACACACACACAAACACACACACACACACACACACACACACACACACACACACACACACACACACACACAAACACACACACACACACACACACACACATTAATAATGAGTTAAAGGGTGGGGCATGCTTACTTAGATATTTACTAGAGATACCTTTAGGGTCATATGGGTCTAGGGTTGCTAATGTAAAGGTCCTCTCTAATTTCATGAGAATCTGTGAAAACTGAAAAGGATAACACATCATTTATGATGTGGGTTGTATACATTCATATGTTGATTTTTAATAGAGAAGGTGAGTCATTTTGGTGGACGTAACCCCAAGTATTGGGTGAACCACGTACATTGGTGTCTCCCTTATGTTTGCACCTTTTATAGGTTATCTTCGCTTTTTGATATTTGTGATTTATATTGGTGTTAATTTTTACATGATTCTATTAAATAGTATCTTATATGCTTTAAGTGAGGATGTTAAAAGAATGATTGATCATGGATGAAACATGAGAAGATGTATTGGATTTATATTTCCTTGTGAATTTACGTAAAGTGCATGTTAGTATAAATGGGAACATGTTCTACAATAAGTATATATATTCTTTCCTAGGAAGGAATTTAACATTTGAATTGGATACACTTAAATGTAATGCCATGCAAACTTTGAGTCTAATGTATTTGGTTACGGAGATGGAAATAGTGTAATTCTTCTTTCTCTACTTTTTTTCCTTCCCTCAAGATAGGAAGGATTAAATGTGCATATTCTCTTATCAATTCCATACATAGAAACAACTCTTGTTAAGTTTTAAAATATTATTAGAAATATGAAGGTCTTTCTAAGTTTAATTGTTTTACAATTATACAAAGAGAGAAATAGATAGAAAATATATTACCCTACTTTAAAGAGATTTTTGTTATACTTGAGCAATATGGGTACGTTAGATGACAAGTTTCATATTGATGACCAACACCTTCTAGTGATCGAATTACAGTATGGTTTATGTTTATCACTCAAAAATCTTAAGTTAGTTGTATAGAAGCTATAAGTTCCTTGTATTTTTGTCTCTTGAAAGGAAAAAAAAATTAGTGACTTGGGTTCGTTACAATTAAAGCCACATAAGTACAATGATAGATCTTCAATAGCCCAAAATAGAGTCACGAGGCGTGACAAAATCTTATGCAACTTACATTATATAGGCTATAATCCAAGGTATTCGTCCAAATCCATAGAAATGAGTACAAATCAGACCATGTGAATACATGAGTTGAAGTTGAACAAGGAAGGAAACCATCAGAATTTTAGTCAAAAGGTTAGACAAACAACCAATGCAGAGGACTCCAACAATATGAGAAATGGATACTTATGTACTAACTTTTAAACTCCAAGTCTTCTTCTGTGGGAGGTACTGATCGGAAGCAATTTTACGAAGAGGAAGGAAATAAATCCTTCAATAGGTCACATGAGTAAATAGTAGACTGGATAAGGGAAGGTGTATGTAGGATGATCTCAGAGATGAAAGTGACAAGGATCAGGATGCACAGACAGAGTGTAAATATCCTTGAGTAGTGAGCACAAAACAAAGATGCCTTAAGACAGCTTTAAACTTTCAAGGGAGAAACTAGACCTATATTCCATGTAGGAGACATTAACATATTCCATGTGTATTAGGACAAGTGGAAAATTATTGACTCAAAGTGTTATTTGAACTGTAAGTGAAAAAATGAGACATGAGTATGAGGAGGTTCAAACTAGTTTTTTGTTCAAGGATGAATTTCTGCCAAGAACTTATAATCAAAAAGTGTAATCCATTCCTTCCTTTCTTACGTTTTAACGGTTCCAAGAAATTCAAATTGAGTCTTCTTCATTTCTTTAGCAAGCTTGAATAAAAGAGATAATAATGCTTGAAATTAAATTGATCTGTGGATTTTATGATCCCGAATTAGTGAATTCTCATCAATGCTTTCATAGTTGTGAGAGCCTGAAAAACTCCAAAGAAGACTCTAGGGGGGTGATTTTTCATAATTTTAGTTTCGCGAGTCTGGAAAAAGTATAAAACAATCCAAAAGAGAAAATTCTTATATTTTGAATAACTAAGGTATACATTTTATGTACTTAGTCAACAAGGTACAAAAAAAGGGGTAAACTATCACCAAACCGAGGCTCCTTTAAAAGAAAGCATGTAGCCTTAGTTTAATGAGTATGAAGGAAGGAAAGATCACTCAGAATGTTCAATTTATTTATGAGAATGAAAAAAAAAACAATAAACTTGATGCTTTGTACTAAGGTTTAACGAGCATGAAAATCACATAAATAACTCTTAGAATATTTTTCATGTTCTAATACGAAGAACGGAAAAAAGAAAAGTAAGATCAAATAGGTTCTTTTTTTCGTAAATTTAGTCCTCTAGGCCTCGAAAAGAGATAAATATATCCCTAAAGATACTTTTCTGGTCACAATGAACTAGAGTATTCCTTTTTCGTAAGTAATCCATAGGGTCTGGAAATGGGTTAAACTTATATCATTATGGATGATCCTTCATTTACTTTAATGATTCTAAAAGAATAATAAACTCGGTTATCTATTCATGTTTAAGGAGTCGGACCAGGTCTTGAAGATAAATTCATATGGAAAGACTCTTATAACCAAGGGTAGTTAAGAGAAATATACAAAATGAGGCTCATTTTGATGTGAAAAAACAACTACAAATTCTCTTCTAACCTAGTAATATGTGACATGGGTACCCAAATCAACAAGAAGTGTTCTAGCTATGTTAACCCATGTGAGGTAGGATCTAACCATGGAAGAAAAATGATGTTTGAAGGGTAAAAACCAATTGCATATCGCAGTCCATGCTTAAAAAGGATATCCTAGGGTTCATAAGGGGATAACGCATAAATGCAATATGAAAAAGGGTACCAAATTTTATCCTATATTCAAAGAAAATATGCTCCAAATTCATCCATAACATGGTAATCTGGGTAAAAACAATAAACATTAGTACAAATAAAATAAATTTGACCAAATCTATATAAATATGGGTAAAAATTTGAAAGTTCACTATAAGAGTGAAAACATTGGTCAAAATACAATTCATTGGTGTTTACCATAAATAGTGCAAGTTCTTACCTTGTATCTTCAAACAACTCATGTGATCAAACTAGTGGATGGATTTCAAAACCACAAGTTGTAGGTAACTCACAACTCCATCATATTTCATTTCATTATTTCCGTTTTTTCATTTTTATGCATTTTTAGGAATTTTTGCAAGTTTTAAGGGAACCACGTTGTACTCATGGGTATCCCTACTACAAAATCATGAGTTCAAGATGTAAGAATGGGTATGTAGTGGGGAACACATGAGTGACACACATTTTCTCCACTGGACTATCATGAGTGCTATAGATTGAGTATTTTCATGAATTTAATGGGAAAAAACTTCATTTTGTAGGAAAGCACGGTTCTAGAATGAAGGGAGAGGGAACATGAAGAAATGGATATGGGAGTTAGGGAAGTTATGGAAGTTACCAATATGGACCCAACTTCCCCTAGACAAATATTCGTTTTATTTTAAAACTTATTTTAATGGAACTCATAGGTATATATAATGTGACTCATGAATGACTCATGACTTTTTTTTAGGAAACTCGCGAGTGCAAATTATTAGGGATAGCTCGCATGGTTGCATATAGGATGACCCACGAGTGACACATGAGCTGTCATAAAAGTACCCATGAGCGCAATGAAAAATTATACATAAAAAGTGGAAAAGTTGAAGGAGTGAGTATGTATCAAGGATCTCATACATCTATAAGGTTGGGGTCACTTCAATCCATGGTGTCCTTTTGTACAACAACATGATGGATTCATTTCTCGGACTGAGAAGTTTCATTTCATGGTATAACATGAGGGGATAGAAGGGAGGGATAAGGTGAGGGAGAGGGAGAGAGTAGAGGGGGGCCGGAGGGAGAGTGTTATACCCAAATCCTATCACCAACATGTGATAATATATCTAACACCTTTATTTTCCCTTGATCCCAAACTTGAAATTAAAACCATGCTCCAGGTGTTGATCCTAAATATAAAACTCCGGCACCACTCTTACCCTTAAGCTTATAAGTGATACCTTATTCAACACTGCCTGAGTTATGTGGATGACAGGAGGTGCCACCATCTTTCACCTTTGTTTTTGGTGTGATTCTCACCTTGCACTACTCTGTCATAAGAGAGTATAAATGGTGCCCTTGGTAAAAAGTGAACAAAGGAGGTTTCACGAAGCTTCTAGAACAAAAGCTTCATGTCTAGCATTATCCCTACTCACCTGGGTTAGTTAAGCTAAAGATCCATGCTTTGGAGATATCATGTCCAACTCACCCACATATTTCTCAACCATTCCTATCCCTTTGAGCTATATAAAACCAGGATCATACTCCATGGTTGAGGGGAGAAGAAAGGAGTAAAGTTATGCTATTGAATTAACATCCTGGTCTAATCCATTATAGAGCATAGAAGAGCAAGTTGGAACTATCAGGGATGAGATGTTTGTCTTGTGAAGGAGTGCATCGACACCAGGGCGAGAAGGTTGTAAAGTCTTTCATTTCATCTATTAATGAAAAGTTGGTTCCTTTCCCATATATCTGTTGTGTTATAATCTCACATGTGTATTATAAGATTCCTTAGTCACTAATATGGATATATGATAGTTTTCTGATATCTTTAATGTTTTCTTGTGTTTGATGTGTTTATGCAGGTATTCCATCAGAGATATTATTCAAGGAATCTATAGGTTGTAGGGAGAGTCTTCCGACCTAGTTGTGACTCATTTGTTATGGATATGAACAATTCAGACCAAAGGAACAATTTCTGTCCATAGAAGGTGCAAAATTCCTGATAACAAATTTGGTGACTCCACTAGGGAGCATAAGCTACAGTTGATATGATCTTCCTAAGTCTCCAAACAGTTGTCTGAATCCAAGCTCCAGTATTTAATATTTTTAGTCATATCTACCATCCGAATTGGTGAAGTTTTGGTTTCAAATCATCATATCTCTTTATATCTGAGTCACCTCAAGTTTATATGCTTTGTATTTCTATTGATTCATCAGTTTTAATATTGTTTTTGCAACTTATAGCTTGATTTTCTCACTCTCCTTGTGTTCTGGGTTTTTACAGGGAACCTCTCATGTGCTTTGGGAAATAAGTGGTGCCACCTCCTGCACTCAGTTACCCATAGGCAGTGCCACCACCTGAGTTCAGTAATCAAGAAGCGGTGTTGCTTCAAAAACCACTCTGCAGTGACTCCTTCAGTGCGGTGCCAGGTAGGCCCTGTTCCAAAATTTGTTTTTTTTTTATTTTCTATAAAAGTAGATTTTGATTTTTCTTTCATCCCTGTACTTTCAAGGCTTGTTTGTATAAATCTGAGCATTCATGGTTGGAATGTTTTGGTGGTAAGAGATTGTTTGGTTGAAAAATCCAACAGTTGTGTTAGGATTGTTTATCATTCATTGCTTCCATGCTTGTTGGTTTTGATTTTGAAAGGAATAATTGAAAGTGTTGTTTCAGTTAGGTCTCTTTTCGTTCATTGATAAAGACTAAGAGAAAGTTTTCTTGATCATTTTCTTGTTTTCATTTTTCCATAGAGTTAGTGGGAGACTTCTTTTTTTCTTTCAAAAATAAATTTTTTGGTTGAGATTAGGTCATTGTTTTTATCGATCTTAAGTCACTGGAACTCTGATTAGCCTCACAAGATTTATGGATTCCTTTGTTCTTTCATATTTTTTGCATCATTATCTCATCAAAATAAAAAATATCAATAGTTTAAGTTATATCTTTCCATGTTTTAGAGAAAAATTGAAAAAACAGATTGCATATTTGAGTGTTGGTTGTTTTTCTTTTAGGAAAAGAGACTCTATCCCATTTGATTGCTTTCAAATTTTAGTTTGGAGTTTGTTGCTTGTTTTATTTCTTGGATCAAGATTCGTTTAATATATGTTGTTTGAGAATTTTTTGATTTCAAATCAAAATTGAAAACAAAAATAATCTCTCTCCTTGAAGTAATTAGGCATAATCTGAATGGTAAAGTGAATGAATGTGCATTTCATATTTGCATGGTTTTACTTTTCTGTCAAAACATCATGCATTCACCTAACCGTCCACTTTAAAATTAATGGTATCTTTAGGCCTAAAAATTGTATAGAAATTTCAGTGATAGTTTAGAGACCTTTTTTGGCATCGTTAAATGTAGGAGCTCTCATTACTTGTCTGCACTACAACTTGGGACTCGCGTAGTTATTCCATGTACCGTCGGTATATCGAATGGAATTTCACGTACCCTTGAGGTATATAGAAAGGTACTTCATGTACTCAATTGTATATCAACAGGCCCCTTTTGAACGGTTGTGCATTAGACAACACTACTACCGATTTGAGCTCCCACGTACCTTGAGTATATCAAGAGACCCCACTAGGATATCTTATCGATATGATAAAATTCCTTTGGCCATCTTGTGTGGAGAAATACACCAAAAACAACATTCGAGGAGATTACTATGTGCATACCCTTGTGGTATATCGTGAGTTGCATCTACTTGACAATCCTCATGAGAGACCAATCATTTGAGCTCATCCTGTCATTTGAATTTTCTTGTTGGCCTGTAGCTTGAGTAGGAGAAATTTTTTTAGTGTGTTTTTTAGTTTTGAAACCATAGGATATATTAGTGAATGTGTAATATCGCTGAGTTTTGTTTGATATGGTCCATAAGAACAGAGGCCTTGCCACCTAAATTTCCTCCCATCATAGGAGAAGGTCCAATTGAAGCCATCAACCAAGGAGCTACAACTACTTCCCATGTGGAAGAGAACCTAGTTGTAGAAAGGAGAGACCAATTGGATTCTTACGTTACTCCCTTAGTCCAATAACCTCCTGTGGATGATACATATTTCCATGCTCCGGTGGAAGGTCATGTTGATAGTCCTATTTGGCCAGACTATGGTCCTGATCCTCCACTTTTGGGAAACTCTATGGAATAGGCGTATTGCCTCATTTGGGGTAAATAGGACCTCTCCTGAACAATATCCACCAAGTGAAGAAGAGTATAGAAAAATCCAAGCATCTATTCACCATGCACATGATTTTCAAGAGAGAATGTAGAGATTAGATACAATCTTAGCAACCCCCATACCTCATAAAGAGCCTATTTCATCTCTTCTTCCGCACAATATGAATCCTTACCTAGATGGATATCGTTCAATGGCCGAATCTATCAAAGCTATTGACCGTGTTGAGACTTCGCACCACCCAGGTCAAACTTTCGATCCTATAGTTTCTAATGTTAGGTCTGTTTCTAGTCCTCCCATGTCTTCTATGACTGGGGGGAAACCTTCAATTCTAGTAGTTTCTGTACCTTCTAACACCGGGGGGAACCCCCCAACGCATTCTATGTTACCCACTAATGGAGTTGTTACTCATAATATATATACCTCTACTACAAGTCCATTCTCAATTTACATTCCTCCTATAAATACAAATATAGGTAACCCTCCATTGAGATCAGGCAAGCCTTTAGGAGCACAACCTGTAGTTAATCAAGTCTCCTGGGGGTATGGTTACCGAAAAAATTAAGTACCTGAAGGAAATATGAATTATCAACCTACCCATATAGGCATATATTACACTGGAATTCCATATTTTTGCAATACTTTTACTCCATGGGGGCAACCCAATTGGTCCTACATTCCAGCATTGGGAGGAATACCTATTCATACCATTGGAGGTGCTAGAGGGCCACCTTATGGAGGTCCTCCCCCTGGGGGGTCTAGTGGTCCTGTAATATCCCTCTCATATGCCCTCAAATATTTTGTAATTTCTGCATATTAATGTACTCATCTCGGTGAGGAGCTCAAGGCCAAGGCCCCACCAAGACAACACCTTGTGGCTTATAAAGGTTAACTACTTAAGTGAAAATACTTAGGAGACATAATGCAATGAAACAACTTAACAAAAGGCTAACTAAAACCTACCCGGGGCTAAAATCGAACGGTTAAAGAACCATAATCAATACCGTAGTCTTACGTAGGATTTGGTTTTTGACGGTAAGGTCAGGCCTTATAAAGGATTACTGGTATGACACTACAATTCGATACTTAATCCTATTATGGAGAAAGTTGCAATCCTTTTTAAGTGGCAAGAAAAGAGTTAAGAGTAAAGTTAAAATATTTAAAGAAAGGGGTTAATTCTCAAAGGGATATTAGGCCATAGCCTCCTTATAGATAATTTATCATCATGAGCATACCCCATCTAATAAATACATAGGAATAATCCTTATGGTTAGCGTACAAATGCCTAAGATAAGGAGATTTGTCCTTTTTGATGACAAATAAAAGTTATGGTTTTAAATTACTCTCTCAGACAATATTTTCTTAAGCATGCATCACATATAATTATTAGTTAAAAGAGGATATTTTATTAATAAGGTAGAAAAAATAGTCAGGGATTGGATGCATGCCCCTAAGAATAATTACTTGACAGCCAAATCTAAGGGGCGACCTACCTCGGCAAAGATGAAGGAAGAATTTATGCCTTGAATTGGGGGAACCTAGCGCATAGTGGAGAAAGACCGTTTCCCCTTTTCTGTTATTTATAGGTTTGAAATCATTTTTAGAGGGGCACACTCAGCTAGGGTGAAGACTTCCGGTTCGTCATCTCAGTGAGGGGAGATATCTTATGCAGGGTGACATTTTAGAAGGAAGGATCTTTACTGCCTGTGTCTTAAACTACCAGAAGGGGCCACATCTCAGCTCCTACCTCTTTGAGAGAGCAATCAAAATGACTCGTCGAAGGTGAGAATTACTGGCATCCTATTTTCAATGATTTAATGATCAGGTACGTTTTGTTCTTCATGCCTTCATTTCAAGTCATAGTTGAAGGCCCGTGAACCCCCTTAAGGGTGCATTCGATCTGTATGCTTTTGAGTTTGTCTTTTATATGTTAGTGACCAACGACCGGTCCACGAAAGATTGTATTGGACTGTGTATTTTCATTTATGAAGATTGTTGGGATCCTTTCCTACGTACACTTGTTTTATAAGATTCGGAAAAATTGAAGTTAGGGGATTTTATTTGAGTTTGTTTATTCATATATGGAATTATAGCTAGCAAATAACTAGGATATAGCTTTGCCTATGCTAGTGTTTGCATCCTGGGTTTTACTTCAAACCTTTGCATTTATCCTTGGATCTAGAAATAGTCTTAGAGCATAATTCCAGGTGTATACCCTGAACCCCAACCACTAGATCCAGCGTTGCATCACACCTCTGCGGCGATATAGGTATGTGCATAAGAAATGATTCCCAGTAGAAATATCCTAAGTTTCACAACATATCCTTGCATTTTGGAAGCATTGAAAATCATGATGGTAGGTCATTGTCCCTATGAAATTATTTCCCTTCCTCTTCTGTGATAGGACATGTTTTCCCTGGTCATTAATCACTGCCATGAGATGTCTAGAACATTGGGTACTTTTAGCATACTTCAACTGGGTTTTCCATGAACTATGTTTGACCACAAAGTATATCTGTGCGTTACTTCTTTTGGTTTCTTTATGGCGGTGGCATTGCTCCAGATCCCTGCTTAAAATTGAGAGAGAGTGTTAGTTCACACGATTTTCTCTACAATAAGGGAAATACCGGTGTTTAACCTTCAAAATATTTTCTATACCTGACAGTGCCTTTAACCTTCATTCACTGATTTCTTCCACCTCAAAGAAAATATGACGTGGGGTTTCCCTTTCCCTAAAAGCGATAACCCCCAAAATTAAGTACATACCGACCCTCTGTGTATGGAAGTTTATAATTGTTGGTCGACGAGGGGGAGGATGGTTGCTTTGGTTTAAATATCCGAAAAAAAAATTCTTTTGTACATCCATGACCGAACCAGATTAGCCATGGCCCTGGATCGGAAGCGTAAACGTTGAATCTTGGAACAGTTGGCTCTATCCTGTGTGAGTGGAACAGGTTTATATATATATATATATAGTAATGAAGAAAAAAAATTTCTTAGTAGTAAAACCTTGGAATTATAGAGTTGATAGGAGTAGTGGATATAATTTATTGTTTTAATCAGGATGTTGGTTAAAATATTAATTATTGAAGATCGTAAGCTTGGGTAAAGGAACTTCATTGTTGGCACAAGGAGGGAGTTTTAATTAATTAAAACTGTTACATATAACATATATGGATTTAACTCATAACTAAGGGGTTCTTAGTGTTTTAAGAACAAGCTGACAATGTTTGATTGTGTTAACAATGATATTCTTCTATGAGCTGATTATAAGGGTCCTAAAAGAGGGCTATTGAGTTACAAGTGTCTCTCAGTGAAGAGCCTTGAGGTAAGATAAAAAATTGCCATGAATGAGATGTGATTTTTGTAAGCAATCTATTTGATAAAGAAATAAAAAGAACAAATAAATTGGTGGATGTAGCCTCGTGGACGAGGTGAACCACGTGAAGATGGTTGTCTCATTTGTGTTATTTTGTTGTGCTGGATTACTTATTTGTTTACATGATGGCTATTATTGCAGCAAAAATGTTTTTAATTGGTGAATAGATTACTAAACGTTTATTTTGCAGAATTCTTGTATGGTTTACAGCTATATGGTATAACTGGGGTGTAACGTTTTTCTGAATATGCGAGTTTCAATAATTGTGTGACTCTACTGGTATTATAGAAAGGAAAAGTATTTTATTTGTAAATTTCATTGACGTTATTTCTACGCTCAAGAGATTAACATGAATTAGTGGGGGATATTAAGCTTTGAGTAATTATTTCATACTCCTCGCAGAATATTTTTCTTTTCTTTTTAAAGGGGTTTATGGGGTATATTACAGGCCTTGGAGGTTTTGGAGGGCCACCTTATGGAGGTCGTCCCCTTGGGGAGATTAGTGGTCCCAGAGGTGCCATAGGGCCACCTTATGGAGTTCCTCCACTTGGGGGGATTTGTGTCCCTAGAGGTCCCAAATGGCTTGGTGGTCCCGGAGGGCCTGGAAATCCTCATCTTGGTGGTATTGGAGGGCCTGGAGGTCCTTCTCCTGGTGGTCCTGGGGAACCTAGAGGTCCCCCCTATTTATCATGGAGGTCTTGGTGGTCTGAGTAGTCCTAGTGGTCCCAGCGGACCCAGAGGTCCTGGTGGCTCTAGAGGCCCTAATATTCAAGGTCCATCTTTAGGAGGTTCATCATCTCAACAACCTATATATCATTCAACCTATGGCCCTACTGGTGGTTACATGCCTTATCAATATTACCATTACATGGAACCCAATCGTTAGTTACCTTTTCGAGCTACTTTGGACTTACCGGATTTGTCCAAGTTGATTAATGACCCCATTCAACACAACCCTTCATGGCCTGCTATTCTAATAAAGTTGCCATCAAACATGCAAAAATTCGATGGTAAGCAAGGAGATTATCCAAAAAATCATGTTATGAATTTCTATCTATGGTGTTCATCGAACTCCTTGATGGATGATTCTATTCAATTAAGACTCTTCCAGTGCACTTTGACCGGTACGGCCATGAGGTGGTATATTGAAATTCCATGAAACTCATTTGTGGATTTTAGTGCATTGGCAACTGTCTTCCTCACCCACTTTCAACTACTGATTTGTTATGAAATGGGTATATACTTTTTGACCTCTATTCATCAAAAAATCTCCACACACATATGAGATCACATCCATGAGTGGAGAAGGTGGAGAAGGCTCATTAAAGCTCCTATCCCAGACCAACACTTAGCTAATTGGTTTAAAAAGTCTTTGTTTCCACCCATTGCCTAAGATATGGCTATGGGAGGTGTTGTCACTGATAAGAAGGCTATTAGTTGCACTCAGTATCTGGATTTGGTGTATTCCCAGTCTGAAACACTGTATGACTTGATCCCTTAAGCTCCTCACCCTAGCACTAGTCCTGCTAAGCCACCAACAGAAACTCTTGGTGATGGGATTTCTAGCTCAATCCAACCTGCATCAACAACAAAAAAATTCTAAACAACCCATTGCTTCTTCTACTACTCCTTCAACCCCTACGGTTTCCATCAAGGTTAATTCCATTGAAAGTACACAAACACCTGGTAATAATAATAAGAAAGGTAAAGGAAAAAACAAGAAACCTAGAAATAAACAAGAGAACTGAAAACCTACAACCAATGAGAAGTATAAAGGGAAGAGGAAAGAAAAATATCCATGTCTAATGTGCAGATGGTATCACTTCACGAAGGACTCTACCTGTCATGAAGAAATCAATAATTTTTTGAAAACTAACCCTACGCCAACAATTCTCAGTGATCCTCTCCCTTCTAAACAACAACTGATAGACCACATGTCTAATCAAGGAAATTCTAGTTCTTCAGAGGAAGTTTGCATGATGTCCTTTGAAATGGTTAATTTTCAAACTTGCATTCAGAATTATGACAAACCCACAGATAAAAAAGAAGATAATTCTTCTTCATATAAAGCTCGCCCCACTGGTTCTCTAGCGTCCTCGTCTAATGGTACCCTAACTATCGAGAAACCTAATCTCGACATGATTTTTTCTCTGCCCAAGATTACTCTTAGAAATTCTATTTTTAGTCCCAATTCCTGAGCTGCATAGTTTTACAACGTCGTTGAAGATATCGCTCGGGAACCATGTGCAATGTCTACCTTGGAAGTACTCCAAAGTTGTCCTACACAATGCAAAAACTTGTTAACCGCGTTAGGAGCTTTACACCTAGACAACACTAATTTGATTCATTTCAATTTATAGAACTATAAGTCTAGGATGCCTCACCAACTCACTTTTCAAATCATAATGAAAGTATTTGGGAAAAAGGTCTTTAGAACTATCCTAGACAAAGGAGCTTCAAATTCAATTTTGTCCCTATATTGTTGGAAAGCCATCATCTCTCCTGAGCTTATTAAATCACCATCGACCCTAAAAGCCTTTGATGGACGAGTTTTCCAGTCCCATAGTCTTATACCAGTACTTTTTGTCGAGCTTGGGGGAAAAATTATTTCTGTTCAAGTGGAAGTGGTGGATGCCCCATTATACTACAATCTCTAGCTAGAAAGAAATTGGTTTTATTCTATGACTCTTGTTGCTTCGACGGTATTTCAAACCCTCCAATTTCCACATCTAGGGAATATTGTAGCAATTGTTCATTTTGATTTCTGTACATCGAATGTTACCACACCTATGGTAAATAACATCCCTATGTTAGTTCAGTCCCCTCCTCCTTACCAGTCGATTGGGGTAGGCATGCTGAAGGATTCTTCCCTTATGGGGGTGTTCCCATCAACTCCTCCTAACAAAAAAATGATGACAGTAAATATTATTTCTTCATTTGGTTATGATCCCAAGGGAAAAGAAGTTGTTGATTCAACCTCATTGAGTCTGTATGAAGCAATGTAGAACGTTTTCCAATCCCTTTTCGATGACCACACTAATGATCTTCATATGGTGGCTTCGGACCCCTACTACCTTCCCTACTGGTTAGAACCCTCTCTTCCTACTATAGATTATCTCTCCCAAACTTTTCCTTCTAACTAGTCCATCATGGAGATCATGAGTACGAATGAATCCATATGGGAGGATCACCATCATAGATCCACGTTCTTCCCCAACACCAGTTTGGAAGACCATGATTTTGCATGTCTCTTTAGTACTGATATTGTCCATACTCCTAAAACTCCTTTATTGTTGTAGAACACTGAATCTGAAGGAAATATATGCAACATTACTAAAACAAATCCAATCGACATATCATTCAAGCCTCGCACTCTTAAGCATGTTCATGTTGGGAAGAACTGCTCACC
Organism: Pseudotsuga menziesii; assembly: GCA_001517045.1. NCBI lineage: Eukaryota > Viridiplantae > Streptophyta > Pinopsida > Pinales > Pinaceae > Pseudotsuga > Pseudotsuga menziesii. The sequence continues at coordinate 21,341 of LPNX010033130.1, forward strand.
CAAAGAATCTGAAGCATACAAAGCACTTTCCAAGGAATTAAAAGATATTTTTGCATGTTCCTATGAAGAAATGCCTAGGATAGACCCATCTATCATGGCTCATGAAATGAAAACCTATCCCACAGACAAACTTGTCAGGAAAAAACTAAGGCAAGTCCATCCACGAAAGGTTGTGGCTATCAAAGATGAAGTTGAAAAAATTCTGAAGGCATGATTCATCTATCTTGTACACCTGAAAGAATGGGTATCGAGCATCATTCTTGTGAACAAAAATTAGGGAACTATTCGATTCTGCATTGATTTCATAGATTTGAACAAAGCATGTCAAGATATTTCTCGTCGATCAACACAAGACGAAATTTATTTTCCCATGGAGAACGTTTTTGTATAGGAAGTTACCATTTGGCCTGAAGAATGTTGGAGCTACATTTTGGTGTGCGATGTCCTATGTGTTTCACAATGTCAAACATATTATGGAACCATACCTTAATGAAATCCCAGCTCATTCACAACGATGAGAGGACCACTCTGGTCATCTTAGGTATATTTTTCTGATATGTTGTCATTATAATATACAGCTCAATCCACATAAATGTGCTTTTTACATTGAGACGTGACATCTCATAGGATTCGTGGTTTCTAATGATGGAATCTAGATAGATCCATTGAAAATTGTATCTATTTTATCCCTACCAGCCCCAACCAATCTCGTTTAACTCCAAAGTTTGCAAGGCAATAAAAAATTTCTCCGTCGTTTCGTTTGCAATTTTGCAAAGAAAACATATGGCTATATGCATCTCCTCAAGAACGACACTACATTCTTTTGGGATGACCAAGCCTAACGTGTGCTTGATAATATTAAGAATTCTCTAACCCATTCACCTATGATACAACCCCTAGATTATTCAAAGGATTTTCTCTTATACATTTCTACATCCACTACTACCATCAGAAGGGTTTTAGCCCAAGAGGATAAAAATGACCAAGAACACATGATATACTATGCCAATAAGAATATTATTGATTTTGAAACTTGATACTCACATGTGGAGAAGCTATCATTGGCCATGATCATTTCTTTCCAAAAATTTCGTCATTACATATTCATTCGCACCACTACCATGTTTGTAGACCAAAACCCTATGCACTACATCCTAACTCGTTAGGTACTAGGTGAAAAATACTCCCGATGGATTGTCATCCTACAGGATTTTGACCTTGGGTTTGCTAGAGCTACTTGAAAGAAATCATTGGTCTTTCCAGAGCTGATGTGTGACCTTCCCTGTGGTTTAATGGATTCTGAGCCCAGTGATTTGTTCCTGGATGAATTTATGTTCCTGATAAGCATGAAAAATCCATGGTATGTATATTTAATCATTTATCTCCAGACACAGAGATTTAAGCCCACTCTATCCCAAGATGATTTTCACAGTATCCATCACCACGCGAAACACTAACTTATCCTAAATAATACTTTGTATAGGCGTGGTATTGATTCTATTCTCCAACGATGCCTTGCTCATCAGGAGGATGAACAAGTTCTGAATGACTACCACTCTAGGGCATGCAAGGGTAATCTCTCTGAGATGTCTACATCCTAGAAATTACTTTGGGCTGGCTATTTCTAGCCTTCAGTCTTTAAGAAATTCCCACCCTACTAACATTTCTATTTAAAACAATGTACCCACCCTGCTCCATTACACCCTGTCATTGCCATTGGCCCTTTCTCCAAATGGGGGATAGATTTTATGCATTGTCAACCTACCTTACTCAGGGGGCATGGTTACATCATCGTAGCTATTGATTATTTTATGAAATGGGCTGAGGCTATACCTACCTATGTAGAGGATGGTAAGACTACCTCTCTCTTTCTGTTCAATCATGTGATAGCAAGATTCAGAGTTCCATAGTTTATAGTTACTTATCACAGATCACATTTCCAGAATCAGATGATGGAAGAACTTAGTGCTAAGCTGGGTTTTCATCATGAAAACTTAACACCCTACTATCTGTAGGTTGATGGTTAAGTTGAGGCCATTAATAAATTTTTAAAAACCATGCTGCAAAAAATGGTTGGATATCATAAATCCAAATAGAACCACATTCTCTTCTCCTCTCCTTGGGCTTATATAACTTCAGTAAAAACAACTGCTCATTTTACACCGTTCCAGCTAGTTTACGGACTAGAAGCTATCTTACTTATTCAGTGTCAAATTCCATCTTTGAAACTTTCCATTGAACTTTTCCTAAATGCTTCTACCGAGGAAGAAAGATTCCTATACATGAACAATCTTGATGAAACTAGACAAGATGTTTCCTTATCCAATAAGGCACATAAGAAACGCATCAAGGCGCAATATGAAAATTTTGTTCAACCTCATATTTTTAATGAAGGTGACCTAGTTCTGGCCTACGATCAGAGACATGAAAAACTAGGAAAAGGGAGGTTCAAATCAATGTAGTACGATCCCTTTATCGTTTCCAAAGTTTTAGAGAAAGGGGCTTACGAGCTCGTAGACTATGATGGAATCCCCTTTGGGAAACCTCGCAATGGGTTGTACCTTAAGAGGTACTATTACTAGATCATTTATGTATGGTACCTTGTATATATGTACATTTTTTGTCTTTTCCAGTGTGTTTTAGTACATTCAATATGGTTTTGAGTTTAGTGTCCAAACTCTTTATACCATGTTTTGGTTATGCATAATAGATGGATTTTTATGGCTTTGTTTATGGTGCCTTCCACCATACCTTAACCTTGCCTTGGCTGCTTGGGTTCTCTATTCCCCAGCTCATGATTTGGTTAGTTCAAGAGCAATTGAATTAGTCCAGCTACCAACAATATCGATGAGTATGAGGTAGTCATAGGTCTACTGACCAAGGTTGCATCCGAGAAAATTCATGATTTGGTAGTTTTCATGGACTCACAATTGGTGGTTTGTCATTTGAACCATGTGTATACCATCAGGAACCCAGTGCTTCACCATATCTTTCAGAGAGTACATTTCTTGGAGAGGTCATTTGATGTAATTACTTATAGGCATATCCCTAGGGCAGACAATGCAGTTCCTAGACTGGTATATTTCCCATTCATAACTTGAAAATCAAACATGGTTCATTGTAAAATAAAGTGAAATCACATAAAACTCATGTAAATACATTTTCCATTTGGAACATATAAACACTGAAAATAAAAGTTTGTATATATATAAAGTGTTTTACAAAAATAGGTCATGAGACCTTATCTAAAGCACCCTCGCTTTCAGGTAGTACAGAATCATACAAAATACTGAATCTATATCATCTTTTAGTAATACATCATGTAGGGCTTTCTATTGGTGCTCGTGATAGCACATAGCAGCTCGTACTACTCTATGTAGCAGTTAGCTAAAGTGGCCTGGCACACATGCAGTGTGCCTTTGATACCTCATGGGGAGGTCATCAATGGATGCATCAGGTATATCTAGAGTCAACCTCTCCAGTGTCTCCTCTAACTATCCCATATGGTCGTCACCTCATTGAACAAATCGAGCTCCTGCCCATCTTTCCAGTGGGGAATATACCCCAGGTCGTGCTACTCCAACATCTGCATGAAGATGTTTAGGTCTTGTTACTACACACAAAAAATAAAAAACATTAAAATACAAAAACACAAATGCCCATTTATAATCCTCAATCATCAGGATTTGGTCATTCATCCAACAAAAAATGGAGCCCCAAACTTAACTTTTCCCCTGATTTCTACCATGTGGGCCATAATTTCAACCCACCTCAGCATACGAGGGTCTCTCACCCTCAGCTCTATAAATACCACTTGGGGTCTCAGGTGAGGGACCTAATGAAAGAAGAAATAGGCTAACTTGGATCCATAGCTGTTACAGAGAGAAATTCCCATGGCTTGGGGTACCACAATAGATAACTTGACTCCAGAAATCAATCTTTTCCAATATGCAATAGAAATAAAATGTCTAACACTAAAGGATCAGATCTCATACCTTATTCTGGACGGTTGAAGTAGATCCCCATTGAGCTTTCCAATATTTAGCTTGAATTGCTATAACACTTCCTCAACAACAAGTACACAATACAAGCATACTATATATCATGGTGTTAGAACTATTCTAGCATATATAATCAATAATGTAAAATAATTTGACATAATCCAATGGAAACAATATGCATTCAAACACACATTATTGGACAGCAAAAGATATTTCTATTAATATAAATTAGAGATTACAAGATAGATACAATCTCTGATGGCACGTCTGTGAACCGGAGAAACTGAATCCCCCACTTGGGCCTCCACCACTTCAATCCTCCATCTCTCTATAGCAAGCTCACTAGCAAAAGGAAAGCTTGGGAAGAACACAAAAGTGCTCCAAGGGACAAAGGAATGCAGACTCAAGTACAAATTCCGTCAACAATGGACTATAGTTTCTTTCCTCTCAATTCTCTCTTATGCTTTCAATGTACCAAGGGGTTCCTTATATAGCTTTCAAAGGGATAATGAAACGTCGAATCTGTGCGATCTCAAGGCATATGGAAAGCCGGGAGTCATATGAGTCGGATCCATGTCAAGGAAAACTCCAAAAGGATTTGTATTATGCACACATCCCGATGTACGTGGTTATAGGGGTCAAACCCGCGTATGTACGCGGTTATCAGGTTAAAAGCCGTGTATATCATTTTTTATATCTTTTTAGGGATGATCAAGGAAACATCAAAAGACAAAAAATGGTCCATGGGGTCTAAAGAGTCTATAGCGGGACAGGGGAAGGCCATACAAAGTGTGATTCACCTACAGTGGTGAAATCTGCTATAACAGATGCCCCCTAATGTGTGAGGTCAGAGGGGTCATACGATGGCCAAAATACGTTATAAGTCCATCCCAGAAGTGGAGTGATGAAGGATCCCAAATGGAAGACTATCCACCCAATGAGCATAGTACAATAATACAACTTTGCATATAACTGCAAGTACATATAGCAGTCCCAGATACATAAGCATACAATGGGCATGACTAGGCATAATACATGATATCACATATGTGGTCATTGCCACGACAATATATATATATCAGAATCTCCATGATGAAGATATACAAAGGATCATGATCTCCAAAATGGTTGAAGATATACAATAGATCAAGATCTCCATAGTGGTTGGAAATATCTGTCATATACTGGTATCAAGTCACGAGAGCTGAAATCTCATGAACACTGGCACGATAAAGGAGGTAGCGTATAAGAGATGCCACCAATCCAGAAAGTCTTCTACGCCAACTGCTACAAGTACATGTCCTACTATGCGAATAGAGGTGTCGAGGTCGAACATAGTAGTCCATCATCTGATTACTAGTCATTGATGTATACCGTTAACAGACGCGAGATTACCCATCGATAATGAGAATGGGAATCAAGGTACTAGAGTGCAAACTAACAAGTGTGAATAGATGTGTTGAGGTTGAACACTTGAGAGGATCCATCGATTAGGGGACATTGATGTATTCCCAAGAAAATGTCGATGGCGAGAGAACCTGCCACTGATGACTGCAAGTCTCAAGGCACTCAAAAGGAATCTAGATTCCAATCCCAGAATAAATGATCTGAAGTCGATGGGATGAAATCCACTGGAAGGAGGGAATTAAGGCATCCCCCATCATCCAACATGAGGTACTCAGCAAGGTTGTATAATATGGAAGGACTCGATCATAAAGTGCATGAACCAGTAACTATACCAAGAATGGCCGACACAGGTTTCAAATTCCTTCGAACAAGAGCATAACGGCATATGGTGACTGAATGAAGGAAGCATAGACTCGATATACAAACTGGGACATCTCTGTGACATAGGAGGCTTCAACAAAGGCTCCATAGGGACTGGAAGATTAACCAGTCGATGGAGATAAACTCAGATAAACGAGTACAGCTCGTAAATTCAAACTATAACCCAACCAATGGATGTGATATACAGTGCTTTTTTCGAAGGCGAAACGACTCGACAGCTGCCAAAGATAACATCTTTCATTGTCCGACTTTTTGGTTTTTTAATTTTTTTGGGGGTTTTTCAGTTATTTGAAAAGCTTGAAAAAATAATAAACTAGCTTTATAGTTACAAACTAGGAGGAGAAGAGTGTCATAAGGGCAAACAAACTAGTTCCAAGCAGTGGAACATACCAATGCTCAATGCAAGAATACATGTGTAGGATATCAACACTCGGGGGAAAATCCCCTCCCGGTACAAAGGGAAATCAAGCTGCGAAGGATATATAAAAAATGGCTCTGCATGTCTAGACATGAGACAAGCTCGGGCTATATGGCTGAAACACAATGTCAGGGGAGCTGACATAAAGCTCAATAAGGCAAGAAAAGATCATGATAATGCATTCACAACTTGACATGAGGGATTCCTGAGGGAATTAGGACAGCATAAGATCAAGAGGAGTATGAGGATCTTGCGAAATGTCATGGCGGTACTATACAATGGACTCCCACACCCTAAAGGAGAAAACGTCGACATGGGAACCAAATGTAAATAAGGTGCTAACTAGGGTACCCATGGAAAGTAAAGCTCTACCACTCATATCATACCACTTCTAAAATAGCAAGAAGGTTCCGTGATATAATAGAGTGGGTTCGTACCTAAGGCCATGATGAGATGTTCATAAGGTCATGCAAAATGCAAACGGTGGTGAAACCTAACCTATATTCCAGTTCAGACATAATACCTGAGATAGGCATGAACGGGTCAAAACCTCAGAGAGAGTGTACAAAAAGATGGATCCTACATGACAACCATATAAGTGCAAAACAACCCAAAATAGTCAATAAAGAATCCAAACTATAGGAAATAGGGAGGAATGATCATGACAACTGCACTCAACGGAAACATTGTGGTGAACGATGGAACATAAAAATGAAATTAAGGTGTAGACCCAATGTTCAGGAATCCACTACCACCCCCATGAGGGTGACCACTAGTGTAAAGACTGAGCGGAAAAATAAATAAAAATCCTCCACAAATGGAGTAGAGGATGGAATATGACCATTCCCAAATCTATGAGCATGGCAAGGGGCTCTGATGCCCCCAATTCTGACACCAGAGTCCGTACTAGGACCAAGGATGGGTGATAAGATACTAGGCATGTCGAAAATAAAAGGAACCGAACTCAAGATAGCATAAATATACTCAAGTCATCATGATCCCAAAGGCTAACTAGCGCACAAAGAGCACACTTCTGAGAAAATCTACAGCCAAAATACAAGCAAACCAAGGGGAGGATATGTGAGCTCCCGAATGCAGCAGGTATGTCTCACCTAGGAGAGGCTCGAAACTCCCATACACTACAAGCGGAGGTACGTAACCAATTATAGTGGCCCTCAGCTTCAACGCATATAGTGACTGTGCTGTCCGACCTCTACCTGGCCAGGACACTCACAGAATAACCTCTGCAAGTACCCCCTCGATAACCTAGGTAAGGCAACTAATGTCACCTCATTATAATCAATGCTCAAGTGGATAGTCGCAGGTGGGATTGACCGTATGGGAAGGGTAGCAAAGCCCAAAACTCTCGAAAGAGCCCCCAGATACGAATAAAATCCTGGAAATATCTCCGATGCTACTCAGTTATGACTAGGGGTCATCCCAATCAATAACCTCTCACACTGCCTCGTGCTTAACTTTCGTTTGAGAGGAGGATCCTGAGAACGATGGTTATATCAAGGATTTCACACACTCCTTGGACAGACACCTAGATGTTGTCATTTAGTGATCTTGGAGAATTGACTTACAATGAACTATTCCAAGATCCTAAAACCTAAGCTTGTTGGTGCACCCTAGAAAAAAAAAAACTGTAGTTCATTTTAATTTAGCGTTGATTTTAGTTGGTTGTAATTACTCAAAGGGAAATGGCCGTGCAACTAGTGATATGAAGACTCAGCAGTGAAATAAAAGTGCACACCATAACAAACAATGCTAAGTGCAATCTTTGTCAAATGAAAAATAGGGTATGCCACTACATGAGATGCATCAATATATATTCCTTCATGAATGCCAATGCAATCCTTCCTATATGAAAGCCTAAACACAACTCTCATCCAAGCAATCCAATGCAAGTACCTCCTCAAATCCATATCTAAAATGCAACTAAGAGTGCAACTACTTTGTATTTTTCAATATAAAAGAATCTAAAATGCAATAAAAGTCATCTAAAACTCTCAGTCTCTATAGCAAGTATAAAAAACAAGCCCATCAAGACACCAAGACAAAAAGAGTAATGCACTAATGGCAAAACAAAAAGGAAAAATGACTAAAACTACTTTCAAAGAAAAATCAATAAAAAAGCGGTCTCTGGTCACAAAAGAAGCATCCAACAGACAACATCAGACCCAAGGAAGACCCAACCACACTCACAACCCACCCAACAACTTCCCATAACATCAAACTCACCAAAAGAGAGGATGTATGCGACTGTTTAAAGAACATCTGCGTATATATCCGACTTTTGGCCAAACATCCACATGGATGGGCATATGTACGTGACTTTTGGCCAAAAACCTGCATATACAGAGAAGGCAATGGTAAAAAGCAGGCCAAGGGTCAAACAAATAAAGGGGAGTGTCAATGGATGAACATACTATAAAATGCAACCCAGAAACAAGGAGGAACAAAGAGCAAGTGAATAATATCAAGCCCATTGTACCGATAAAAACCCCCAAAGACAAAATGACTAGGAACTCCCGAGTGCAGTCGCCAATTCTATTACGGAGAGAAATTCCTATGGCTTGGGGTACCACAAAAGACAGCTTGACTCCAAAAATCAATCTTTTCCAATATGCAATAGAAATAAAATGTCTAACACTAAAGGATCAGACCTCATACCTTATTCCAGATGGTTGAAGTAGATCCCCGTTGAGCTTTCCAATCTTCAGCTTGAATTGCTATAACACTTCCTCAATAACAAGTACACAATACAAGCATACTATATATCATGGTGTTAGAACTATTCTAGCATATATAATCAATAATGTAAAAGCATTTGACATAATCCAATGGACACAGTATGCATTCAAACACACATTATTGGATAGGAAAGATATTTCTATTAATATAAATCAGAGATTACAAGATAGATACAACCTCTGACGGCACGTCTGCGAACCAAAGAAACTGAATCCCCCACTTGGTCCTCCACCACTTCAATCCTCCATCTCTCGATAGAAATATCACTAGCAAAAGGTGAGATTGGGAAGAACACAAAAGTGTTCCAAGGGACAAAGGGGTGCAGACTCAAGTACAAATTCCGGCAACAATGGACTATATTTTGTTTGCTCTCAATTCTCTCTTATGCTTTCAATTTACCAAGGGGTTCCTTATATAGCTTTCAAAGGGATAATGAAAGGTCAAATCCGTGTGATCTCAAGGCATATGGAAGGCCAAGAGTCATATGAGTTAGATCCATGTCAAGAAAAACTCCAAAAGGATTTGGATTATGCACACATCCCGATGTACGCGGTTATAGGGGTCAAACCCACGTATGTACGTCGTTATCGGGTTAAAAGCCGCGTATATCATTTTTTATGTTTTTAGGGATGATCAAGGAAACATCAAAAAACAAAAAATGGTCCATGGGGTCTATAGAGTTTGCAGTGGGACAGGGGAATGCCATACAAAGTGTGATTCACCTAGAGTGGTGAAATCCGCTATAACAATAGCCAAACTATTTCAGCTCTCCTTGACGACAATTGGTCAGCTGGTCCTTGAAGACCAAAAGTAATGCTTTTGCCCAGTTAAAGAAAGTAGGTTCCATGGCCTGTATAGCATATAGCATGTGTTCTAAGCAATCCTAATGAACTCCTTGGCTCCTAGCCACCCTCTGCATAGTGAAAATAACTATACGGAGAGGATCGTCCATCACTGTCTTAATGGGAGTTTTCTTCCCAGAAATTCTGGTACCACATATGCAATGATGGTCGATTAACTCTTGGGTGGTTGCGTCCCCTCCATGGGAACTAGTCAGTGAAATAGGAGCACCTCGTCTAGATAATCCTGTCAAAAACTAGATATCCTCTACCTCGATAGTCAACACATGGGCTCCCACCTCAAAATATTGGTGCGCCCGATTCCACATATGAAGGATATTCTCCAACAAGCGCTCATGGGACACCATGCTAGGGGTGCGAAAGAATCTTAGGAGGCCATATCCCATCAATGTATCTATGCACACCGTATTTCTTTTGGCGAAGGAATCATCATTATCATGTTGATGTTCCTTCCATATAACCATTTTTGATCGGTTAGAACCTGCCAAAAACAACCAGTGGGCTAATTAAAAAAATAATCAATCACCAAAATCATTGAAAAAATCGTATTTTTGCTTTCCCATTCAATTTTCCATACTCACGGCTGGAATCACCTGAGCACCCTTTGCACAGAGCAGTGGCACCGCTTGAGTGCAGATAAACTTGTGCGGTTCTTATCGGGCACCGCCTGTTTAATAAGAGGCAGGAGTGGTACCCATATTTTGGATTTAGGGATTGCCTAAAACTTCCCCAAAACCACACAAAATAAAAAATGAATGCATTAAAAGGAAAGGCTAATGTTCAGTCATTTACCTGGCTCTGACGGTGCTCGAAACATATGGTGGAATCTCCTAGAATCAATGACTGAAGATCTGGCTCAATTCTCTCCAAAATACTCTCACCAAGTGGTAAATAGTAAAATGATTTGACTTTTACTATTCAAATGACTTTTATATATATTTTTAGGGTTTTTATGTGTTATGTTGATATTTCAAAACATCATTATTATATAAAATCCTATTTATATAGTTCATTAAAGTCATTCTTTGAGATATTAATGATCATTTTTGAGTCTTACAGGAGTAAAACGGAAACCGTAAAGTCTATGGGGAGTTTTTTTTGACATTTTCGTACTTCCATAAAATAGAAAATTTCCCCAAACATTTGTTTCAACACTTTGGTCATGCTCTTAGAACTTAGCATCAATGTTTTGAGTCCTTTTTCATTTCTTTTTAGGCTAGTAAAACTTCTCATCGTAAAAAAGAAACCTAATGGAGTCTCCTTTAAGCTCTTTTCAGACTCCTTAAATATGAAAATATTGTCAAGTACTTGTATTCTTCATACACGTAAAAGTATTTGAAGAGTTGTCTCTCCGACGGTAGGTTATCTCTTTTTCAATTTCGATAGACTGTTTATGAAAAAGGAACACTCCATCCAATCATGACTAGAATAGTTCTCTTAGGTATTATTTTATACTTTTTCGGGACCTAGAGACTAAATCATACGAAAAAGGACCCTCTGGAGTTTTCTTTCGTCTTTGTTTATACTCTCTAAACATGAACGATACCAAGCTTGCTTTCATTGGACTCATTAAACTAAATACTGAGAGACCCTTTTTTGGGAACAAACCCCTCCTTTCTTAGGTTCGTGAAATATATGAGAATAGACTTGTCTTCAGATGAGCTAAAATGAGTGTTTCTTACCCTCTTTGGACTCGTAAAAACAAAAAGAGGCACTCATCAATCATGATGGGGGAATTAAGGGAAAGAAATCATTTTGCAAATCAAATGGAAGTTGTTTATCACCTTTGAAAATGGCACTTGTCTGCAAATCATTCAGTCAATTGGGTATACAATTGACTTAAAATTTGATCCACTTTTATGAGTCATGTCACTCCTTTGAGCCTTTCAAAAGAATACATTATCCATGGTCATATTGTGTTTCTGTCTATTTTATTCATGCTGCCAAGTCTTTTGTCAAGCTGCCTAATGTTCAAAGGAAGTAAGAAGTTTACCTCTGCAATCAAAACAACCATTGTGTCAGTACCTTTGAGTCTATCCTATGGTTACATTATCTACAACATTCTAGAACTTTGTTCTAAGTTTCTTGTCGTCGATGTGGGATTCATCATGGCCCTCCTTCGAGAAGACTATTCCTGTCGACATCAAGTCATCATCCAGGAAATAGTCTTAGAAACAAGTTTAGTACCTTCAAATATGTATGCATCAATGATTGATTCTCTCTCTCTCTCAACAAAGGTTCACATCATTGACCTTTGATCAATTCCACTGGGTGTTCAACATCAAAACATCTATTCATACTTAGTATATTGTACTAGGGTACCTTAGGAATCATTGACATTAATGGTGATATCCCTTGCACTTGTTAACGGTTCACATCATTGGCTGGTAATCAAGTGGTTTCTATCATGTTAGACTTCAAAACATTGTAATCACATGGATAGAATCGTACTTTTTGTAAGATGAGACGAAGACCCTGGGTATTTGTTAAGCAATCATAGCTTTCTCCCCAGGCTGCGATGGAGTATATTGTGTGAAGTACCAACATTCATCCACATTTGTATTGTCATCACTATGCCCAAATTTGTGTTTGTATGACATAGATCTACGTTGTATATCTGGTAGCTATGTCCAAGTTTGATTCCTCTATCACATGGATCTACGTTGTATTCTAGTAGCCATGTTTGTTTATTCCTCTCATGGATTTGCCTTGTATTGGTCTGCAGCCATGATGAGATTGAATTTACTCATGAATCAAAGTATTGATTTATTGTAGATGCCTACTCGATGATACTCTCTGATTAAGATGACTCTTACCTTATAGTGATAAATTTCTCTATCAAAGCTCTCACCTATCATATCCCTCTATCCTCATGCTTTGGGAGCATTCTGTTATACCCAAATCCTGTCACCGACATGTGATAAGATCTCTAACACCTTTATTTTCCCTCAATCCCAAACTTGAAATGAAAATAGTCCTCTAGATGTTGGTCCTAAATATAAAACTTGAGCATCACTCTTACCATTAAGCTTATAAGAGGTACCTTATGCAACACCTCTTGATTTATGTGGATGATAGGCGATGCCACTACCTTTCACCTTTGTTTTTGGTGCAGTTCTTACCTTGCACCGCTTTGTCATAAGGGAGTATAAATGATGCGCTTGGTAAAAAGTGAAAAAAGGAGGTTTCACGAAGCTTCTACATTAAAGGAAGTTTGAGGCCTAAAATGGTCCTCCTAAGGAAAATAATAAAATAATAGTTATTAATTTTGGAGGAAGAATGAAAAAAAATACTTCTTTTGTTCGTATCTTTTACATATCTCCCTGTGGTTTTACTCAAATTCCAAGTGGGAGAGATCGTTGGATGCGGAATTTAATTCTGAATCCAACGAGTACCCACACTACATACTTTTGATGGACCCCGCTACCCTAAAAATAATAAATACCTGAAAATTTTGATTATGACCTCATCATCATGTTTTTCAGGTATTTCTTATTTTTGAGGTAGCGGAGTCCATCAAAAGTATTCAATGTGGGTACTCATCGGACGCAGAATTAAATTCCACATCCAACGAGCTTTCATTCGAGGAAATTTGGGGTCTAAACTGGCCTTATAAGAAAATGTGCCAACAATAAGTTCTTGTGAGTTGGAATTCAAGAGCCAATAGAATTCCAATAAAATGAGTCAACCATAACGGTTGAATTGACATACTTGTCATAGAAAAAAACTACTTTTTTTGTTCATGTTTTCGACATATCTCCTTGTAATTTTAGTCAAATTTCAATTGGGAGAGCTCGTTGGATGCGGAATTTGATTCTGCATCCAACAAGTACCCACATTGCATACTTTTGATGGACCCCTCTACCCCAAAAACATGAAGTACCTGAAAAATGTGATGATGACATCATCATCATGTTTTTTTAGGTATTTCTTATTTTTGGAGGAGCAGGATCCATAAAAAAGTTTGCATTATGGGTACTCATTGGGTGCGGAATCAAATTCCGCATCCAACAAGCTCTCCTGATCAAAATTTGAGTAAAAACACGGGGAGGTATGTTGAAAATACGAACACAAAAAGTAGTTTTTTTCTTTTTTCCTCCAAAATTAATAAATATTACTTTATTATTTTAACTATTATTTTATTATTTTAACTATTATTTTATTATTTTCCTTAGGAGGCCCATTTTAGACCTCAAAATTCCTCTAATGCCCGCTCGAAACTTGAGTAAAAACACAGGGAGATATGTCGAAAATATGAACAAAAAAAGTAGTTTTCTTTTATGACAAATATGCCAATTCAACCATTATGTTCAACTCATTTTATTGAAGTTGTATTGGTTCCTGAATTCCAACTCACAAAATTTATTGTTGACGCGTTTTCTTATAAGGCCCATTTTAGACCCCAAATTTCCTCTAATGAGAACAAAAGCTTCGTGTCTAGCCTTATCCCTACTCACTTGGGTTAGTTAAGCTTGAGATCCATGCTTTGGGGATATCATGGCCACCTCATCAACCTATTTCTCAACCATTCATATCCCTTTGAGCCCTATAAAACCAGGCTCATATTCCATGGTTGAGGGGAGAAGAAAGGAGTAAGGTTATGCTGCTGAATTAACATCCTGGTCTAATCCATTATAGAGCTTAGAAGAGCAAGTTGGAGCCATTGGGGATGAGATGCTAGTCTTGTGAAAGAGTGCATCGACAATAAGGAGAAAAGGTTGTAAACTCTTCCATTTCATCTATTAATGCAAAGTTGGTTCCTTTCCCATATACAATGTTGTGTTATAATCTCACATGTGTATTATTGGATTCCTTAGTCACTGATATGGATCTATGGATAGTTTTCTGGTATCTTTGATGTTGTCTTGTGTTTGATGTGTTTATGTAGGTATTCCATAATAGATCTTATTCTAGGCATCTAAAGTTTCTAGGGAGAGTCTTTCGATCTAGTTGTGACTCATTTGTTCTGAATCCAAACCATTAAGACCAGAGAAATAACTTTTTTCCACAGAAGGTGCCATATCCGTGATAACAGAGAGGAGGAGAGGGAGAGGGAGAGTGATATGGAGATAAATAGAGGGGAAGGGGGAGATGAATAGAGGGAGAGGCAGAGAGGAATATAGGGAGAGGGGGAGGGAAGAAAAAGGGAGAGGGAGAGGGGATATGGGTAGGGATAGGGAGAGTGGGAGTGGGAAATAGGGGGAGGGAGAGTGAAAGGGAGAGGGAGGGAGAGAAGGGGAGGGAAAGGGAAGGAAAGAGAGAGGGAAGGGGGAGGGAGAGGGAGAGGAAGAGAGAGGGG
>LPNX010033130.1:36634-74278 GCA_001517045.1 Pseudotsuga menziesii
ATATAATAATAATTCAAAAATAGGATTGATATTGAGGTAAGTGGAGAGAACATCACATATTTACTTGAAAATACAATGGATGCACAACAAGAGCCAAACAAATCCAAAAATATGTGTAAGCCAAGACTGCTTGTGCATTCCAATGGTTGTTCATGGTAGATAAAATAATGAAGGTACCGCATATTTGTAACTATTTCAAGGCCAAACATTGAAAATGGGAACATGATGGAGCACTTGGCTATATTTATCATTTTGTAGAAAAGAAATGAAGTTCAAAAATGTTTCCCTCATTCGAGATGCAAGATCCATTATTTAATGGTGTTATTTCGTTATGGGGGAGGAAGCACAAAGGAAATGATATGTACATATATTTTTCTGGGACGCGGTAAATGTATATTGATCATAGTTATATGGATGGTGAACAATCAAGTGCATTCATGGATTTCATTCAATCAAAAAATCAAACAATGTATAATTAGAATATTATGATTCGAATGGATGGGTTGATTGTTATAATGGTGTATAAATCCTGAGCATCCACCATATAAGTTTGGAATTATCCCAGATAGAATAGGATGGATCAAGAATCAAACCAAATTATGATCACATCTCAAATTTCATATAGCTAGGTTTGGTTAACATTTTATGTATTTTTATTAATTATCAAGAATTTAGTATGCTTCATTTATTTAGTGGACTCACATGTTGTGACTTTATTTTTTTATAGAAAATATTTACGCAGTGGTTACCCATAGGTATGATGAATAGGGAATTCACTACTATATGGCACATTTGTTGGAGCGAAATTAGACCCATGGCTGTCTCATTAATGGACTACGAAGGCATTGATTTACCAATTGGGATGGTGGTTATTAAAGGAGAATATTAGACACAAAATGAGAGAGCATGGAAGAATAAAGGGTATGTATTTGAAGATTATAAATGAGGTCATTTTGTATAGGGTGTTCCCATGAATATTGGTAACATTTTTAAGTAAGAGGAGGGCATGACGATGGAAAAATGATATTGATCAGGATTTTATTAAGCTCTCGATCAAGATTTTAAATATGATCAAGGGATTAATAAAAGGATCAACCAATATTTATACATAGGATCGATTGAGGGTTTATTAAACCCTCGATCGAGATATATAAATTAAAATAGGGTTAAGTAAAACTTCGATCGAGCCCTTTTGTGGAATTTCAAATATTTAGAAAAATACATGGGTATTTTACCTCTTATTATTCCCAACATGAAGAATAGAATCTCTATAGATATTTAAAGCTCAATCGAGGTTCTTCACAATAAATTTAAAGTCCTCATAATATGAGGTTTCTACATTATTGATTAATTGTTTGATCAAGCTCAATGACTCAATTGAATATAAAATATCGGTCGAGATTTCAAACCCATAGAAAAACCATGTAATCGGTCACATGCGACCTATCACATTTGGGCTTGTTACTAAAACCCTTAACCAAGAATAAGAGTTTGACAAATGCACACCAAATCACAAGGAACCAACGAACTAACAAGTATTGCCATTTCCACCCAACTATGAGGTAGGATTTGAAACCCTTGTCAATCAAATTTTTTATATGTATAAAATGATTTTTTAATCAATTTCAAAAATTGTAAAACTAAATTTGGAAGGTTCTTCATGTTTTTATTTTCGATTCGTTTTAAAAATTTATTTTAATTTCAATATTTTGATTCACATTTTGGTCAATGTTATATCTAAAAACAGGAAAAAAATAGTTATAATTAGTTTATTCAAATGTTGGAAACAAAACCAAAAATGAAAACTTGTGAGAATCAAAACACCAAGTGTGTATTGGCAAGAATAAATGTTGTTGAAATTTGTTTGATCCTTTGATAATTCACGAAGGATTATAAAAAAATATATAAATTGTAGGACAATCAAGAGAAAATGTTGCCTTAAATGTATATAAATTATTATTATTAAATTTAATTAATATTTTTATAATTCTAATAATAATTATTAAATTTAGTCAATATTATTATAATTTTTATTAATATAATATCATAATTTTTATATTATGTTAATCAAGTTATTATATTAGTAGATTATAATTTATAAAATATTTATTGTATTAATTAATTTAAATTTATATTAAGTGAAAGAGAGAGAGATTGACAAAGGAGGGACAAAAGGAGAGGGAGATAGCGTGTTACATGTACAAAAAAACTAAGGTGAGCAGAGGTGGAAAAAATTAGGAACTGAGAGTGATTGACATGAGGGTATGGAGGAAAGAGAGAGAGAGAGAGTAACAGATATCAATATTGAGGGAGATAGGTTTGATAAAGAGGGAATATAAGGAGGGATGATATGATGACATGTCTGATTTAACTTAGTTGTTCAATGAAAATCATTCTCCTAAGAGAAGTCATCGATCAACATGATGATTGATGCAGTGGATAGTTTGATGGATATCCACAAGAAGACGGGTCCACCTAGTGACATATGGAATATTTCTTTCCATAGGAGTAGGGATTAGGTTTTAGGTCCAAACAAATGGGGAGGATGTTAAAGCTACAACAAAGGAAGTCGATGTTAAGTTAATTTTTTTTACATCCATTCTAGTTGCACTCCTGGACAACTTCTTAGACTTTGGGAGTTTAGAATTGATTTTTTTTGCATGTCACATATATGTTAGGTTTATTATATCATGGGGCCAATTCCTCCACCATGGTGAAGTCTCACTTTATTTTTGCAAATATATATACTATTATTTTGTCTTAGATATGAACCCTAACTACACTAGTAGACCATCATCTTTCTGTGGTGTCAGACATGGACAAAATTATAACTTCCTATGGTCTTTGATAGATATTTATACCATGTCTACCCCTCCTCAATTGATTCCATACATTAGAATAAGTGTTCTCTAATATGTAGATCTCATCAAGCCATTGTATCTCATAGTGGAGACATGATATTTGTTGGAAGGATCCATGTGCATTGCATTGGGTAGTGGCTCAATTTCCATCTATGAGGAGAGGTCCAGACCACCTCCTGACCCATAGTTTGTTAGTTATAAGGGATCGACGAGTCAATCCTGCAGAAGCTTGAGCATGAGGAGTTTCTCTTGTATTCTATTAGTGATTAACACTCTATATGAGAGATTTCAACCACCATTGAGAGTGTAAATATATTTATATATTTTAGTTTTATCTTTATACATTGTTAAAATGTTTATCTTTCATATAGACATACATCTAAAAGAATACTATTTTTTTGTTACTCCATTGAGAGGACCAAATTTATGGATGTACTCAATGCCACTTGTCCAACAGTGGACTATCCTTTTGTTTCCCTCGATGATGACCATGTGGTACATACACTAGTTCCTTCATCCTAACTTTGTAAATTACATAGATGCATATAATTGCAATTTTTTTATCACGACTTTTGTTATGTCCTTTGGTCAAATTGTACAAGAACACTGTAAAGGGAATGCATAGTAGCAATAATCATAGTATCTGTCATGTTCTGACCATCACTGGCATGTCGATGATGTTTTGTAATTTATGTTTTATTTGAATTTATAGAAATCAAGTTAGTGTTTAATTTCTATAAGTTCACTTATGTTTCATTTATCGATTACATACATGATGTGAAAATAAACAAAGTGATGTAGAACAGGGTGTTGATAATTCCATCATGTTTGCAAATGAGTGGGAGGCCATGAATCAACATTATCCTGGTGAGGGGCCATCAACTGAAGAAAATATTAGTGATGGCACACAACATGATTTGGAAAACCTCTGTATGGAATCAATTCAGGTAAGTTGATCCATCCATTTAAATGTTTAATGTTATGCCATCTTGTAAATTGTAAGTATTAGAATCTAACTAACTTAAACAGAGTTTGAAATTTTAATTTTTGCAGATTGCATATATGAAATATATTTTTCATCACATGTCACTGTATTTCCCGTACCAGAGGTCTAGTGCAGATGATACTAATGGTGGAAATGGTCACACAACCCATCATTGGGATTAGGGGCTGGGACGTATTCTTTATGTTTATGTAGATGTACATGTATGTTAACTCCATCTTATGTTTATATCGATGAGGTAATACAATATAGGTAAATTTTTTGGATGGTGAGTGTATACATGTTATATATATAATGTTCATGTATGTTGTTTTGTCTTATTTCCATGTTTATGATGACAATCGTATGATTTACAGTTTCACAAATAGAATTTATTTTTTACAAATAGAAGTTACAATTTTATCTCATGTTCGTGTTATTTATCTCATTTCCATTTGCAATTTATATTCCACAACGTTCAATTATAATCTAATATTTAAAATCTAGAACACTAAAATTCACAATTAATCTTTACAAAATTTTGTAGTTACCAATTAGAAAAGAATTGTTTATATCCATTTAATTTTACAAACAATACATATGAACAAAATACTTGCATAAAATATGATTTCATACATACATAAATACTTCTAATCATAATATACATATGTACAATATACACACATACATAAATTTTACAATTATAAATTTAATAAAACAAATGCTCATAGAAAACAACCCAAATAAAAATAAAATATAGTTTTTTGCATTTCATTTTTTTTGCAACACAAAACATTATTGAAAAATAAAAATGTTTATTTTTAATGATATAAGTTTTATTTCATTAAATCATATTTGGAAATATAACTATATGCTACATGCATACAAGGTTATATTTACATATTATTATTTACACAGTATTCGTTAAAATTCATTAATGATAAAGTTGTTTATATTTAATTTTAAAATGAATTAATTTTCTTACCATTTAATACTAAAAATAATTTTACAGTAAAACTTATATTAATCATAATTTGAGGATATATTTTTCATTTGATTTGAAAACATATATTAGTGATTTCACAATTACATAAGTACATACATCCAATTTCACATATATGCATACATACCAAAGTACGCATATATATTTACATTTCACAATTACAAATTTGATATAAAAAATGGTTATAATAGAAAACAATCCAAATAAAAATAAAATATCGATGAACTTTGTTTAATGTGGTGTATGTTGATGGTATATTTCTTATTAGTAACAACAATAAAAACCATTACAATGTAAAATGAAAACTTATGCCCAAGATTATGATGGTATAATTACAAAGGATAAGTTTGACATTATCCTCATGATGTTTTAATAAATTATACATTACATGTATAGATTATTCTTTTAGCCAATGTGTTGTTGGAATGCAATTCTCCATAATATGGTTATGTTCAACTTCTATCATCTTCGATCTCTCTGGTTCACATATATTTACCCGTGTTTCTATGAGTTGTATCTAAGCTGCCACTACCAAATGTCTATGTTGACAAGATATATAATCAGAATTAAACTCATTGTATATAATATAATTTCCATGTTCAATTTTTGAAAAGAATGTCCCATTAAAACTAGGTTTCAAATTTGGTAGGTGAACTTTCCATCCTAATAGGGTCACACCAACCTACTTTTAGTTTGAGTGCACCTCATTAAATAATAAGCCACATTTTATTCATTTCTTGGAGGTGCAGTGACAACAAAAACATCCCATGCCACAAAAAAATCATATATGTTAATCGAATACATGCACACATAAATACAAGTTTGGAAGTTTGAATATACAACCTTAGAATTAAAATAAAAACATGTGATGTACATAATGAATACACTAATACTAATTAAGGACCATGTACCTTCTCTAATCACATTAGAAACCCAACAATAATCTAATGATACATCAACCTCTTCGGTGTGCATATCTTACCATGTTGGAAACGGATTTGGACTCTTTGGAGTAAGATGGACATATCTCCGTTGTTTCACATGTCCAACGTTTTTACCTCCACCAAACTTCCAAAGATCCTGATTAGTTTAGAACTTGAAAAACCATGCACAGTTTCTTATTTATATGGAACATATATCACCCACGTCCTTACTCTGAATAGATTGTAAGTCCATCGTGCTAGCTATAGTTTCACAATACCACATGATGGACCTATTCATGTCACAAACTGAAATTTTCCAAAAAAACATGCATCAAAATGAATAACTCAAACACAAAATTTTGCAAACTAACTTGGTGTTTCAAGATACATTTAAAATGCGATATTCAAATACACATAATGGTCTCTTACATGCACACCAATTTCATCTATGCATGACCTTTATAACCCAAATGTAGTGTAGACAAATCAACTACTTCTACAGATTATTTGAGTCGGGTTGCACACTGCTTCATCTAGTACCTACTAAGTGTTCATTTCACACAAGAACTGTCACATGCCCCAATTTTGCAAAAACAATATTATCTTATTTGATTTTATTCAAAGAAAATATGTTAAATTTTACGCTAAGTTGTAATTGATGACTCAACAGAGTCAAGGATATTTAATGTAATTATGAATGTTTTAATTACAAATAAATAAAGGTGGGGACAACAGCTGAAGAGAGCTCTTAAAAGAGTGTTTACTGGTCAAATTGGTGGAGGAGACTGGGTGGAGAGAAAACAAACATGTGGTAGCATCCTCAAACCACTTCCAACTATTGCAGGTGGTAACCTCCATACATTTGGGGACATGATCCCCCAAGAAAGTGGGATCAAAGCAGGTGGCTCAATCTTTATAAAAATGCTCATTGAAGAGAACTGAGGCTACTCATTCTAGAGAAGTGATCATTTAGGTGAATGCACTTCAGAGAAATTCAATGACAAGGGAATTTGGGGAAAGAGTTTGAGGGGTTAACTGCTAGGTGATCTAGTGCAGCTTTTCAGCTGAAGGATCTTACTACTGAGTGCAGAGTGTTTTCTGACTCATTGGACTAGTCTATTGTTTGCATGCTCCACCAGTTATCAGCCAAGAAGAATAGGAACAGGCTCGGAGGTCCTAAGGAAGTGTTGTTTGAGCTCTCTCCATGAGTTTGGTAGGGAAGAATGGCCTCCTAACATTGTTGTTGTCCATCATAATCAGGTTCTACATTCTATTGTGTTACTGTGTTAGATAGTAAAATGTGAATCTAAATGATTAATGAATTTTAGATGTTTTGTTGTGAACTATTAGAGTTAGTAATCTTTTAGCTTATTGAAATAATGAATCTGAAATAGATAGAAAACAATTCTTATCTGTGTTTTTCCACGTCTGGAAGGACCAGACCATACTCCAGCATAGACAAAGTATTTAAAGTAGATGAATAAAATGATAAGAAACTGAAATGAATAGATGTAATATGCATTTCATAATAGCAAAGTAATGTATTGCAGTATATAGGTTATGATCAAAAATAACAATAACCTGGTTATCTATGTTCTTTGTTTATGTAAATGTACTAATATTGAAATAGCAATATTCCATTACAGGTGGAAGAATTATTATGTTAAGAGAATACACTAGTAGTTAAGATGTCATGTTTATACACAAGTATATTATACTTTTATTTACAAATTAAAATATGCAGGAGGATAAACGGTGTTATGTTGTATATATATTTCCTTTATGTTTATTTGATAACCAATTGCTTATGTAGTAAAAGAAATGTAGTTAGACTGCTTTGTTTGCATTCAGTTTATTAAAGATATAACTACTATTCATATAGATTATTTACTAATAATATTAACTATAGTAAGTCTAACATTTACTAATAAGCAAGTAGTGTATTACTAAAGTATTTAAAATATAAAGAGTAAACTAAACTAAGTTACAGAAGCTGAATTGTGAGTATTTTCAACCAGTCAACTTCAGTAAATTAAACAATACGAATATGATAATAAAAATTCATACATGAAATACATAACTATGTAAGAATTGTTCTGAAATTATTAACAGGTTTATATAGGAAGAGTAACTACACGGTCGAAACCCTTTATTATTTTCTTTGTTTTATTAAAAGAAAAACAATTAAGCTATAATTCTACAATTTGAAATATTATCATTGAAAAATTGAACTATTGTAGACTAGTTACAGTATTTATAGCAAAAATATATATACGGATAATAATATTAAATTAAACAATATTTGTTTTACAAGTAAAAGAACCTACTTAAATAAATTGAAAGAATTATTTTAAACAAGGGTTTCATTCAGGAAACCCTAGCTCAAAAATCATGATCCAATAAGTAAAACAACTTATGCCGTGACTGAATAACATTCTTATAGTCTTAAATTTATTAACAATAATTTTAATGCAAATAATAAACTGTAAAATTATTATTTTACAGTCAAACAGAGTAATAACCCTAAGTACACAGAGTAACATTCATAGCATTAAGATAAACTGAGTCCAAGATCGAAGGAAAATCCTTTTCTTTTAAAATAAATTGTGTATTGCTTGACATGCCAAAAAGGCTTAAAACTTAAAAAGAGTACAAAAACCATCTCTGAGCCGGGCACCCATATAGTGACATGGGGTTTTAATTAACAAAACCAACAAACTTGATACCAAAACTTACAACAAGGTATAATCCTTTCTTTTAACACAAGAAGAGAGCATTACAAGCCATGGAATTGAGCCGAAGTCACCCTACTGAAAGCAAGGGTTTAAAATAAAAAACAAAACTAATAAACTGAAGAACAACAACCCAAGATTCAGAAAAACCATGGCGTAATTTCTTCCAACTGCAAATTTTCCCCTAAAGTCTGCACAAGCACGGAGAGCCATATTGAAACCAAGGCTTACCCGTAGGATGAACGCCAATCCAATTGGGAAGTGGTTACTATCAAATGTGAAGGAGAACTATCCCTGCAAAAATGGAAACCAAAGTATAATTAAAAACTTAAGTGAATAAATAAAACTGTAAATAACATTTGGTTTTAAACTTAAAAAAAATTACCTCACCTATAAGTGAAGAATTTGGAGCCATGAAGGAATAACCAGCACAACAAACCAGCTTAACAAGAATCCAAACCCTAGAACTCGCAGGTGATAGAGATGATGGGGGGGCTCACTTACAAGCCACACTGATGATAGGAGCAATACCAAGCCTGAGCAATGACGATGAAGGAGTTTAACAACAAAAGGAATTCACTGAGAGTGCTATTTTAACCTCATGATAGTTTAGGGTAAGCTGAAAGAAAAATGAATTGGAGTTGTATGTCTCTCCAACCACCACACTTAAGTTGCAATGTTTCAGTCCATAGTACTAGGATAAACTTCAGAGAAGTTGTAATTACTAGTCTTTATAAGCAAATAAAGCACAAAATTATTTCAATCAAGGCTAATGGGTCTTAGTTGTAGAGAACAGTGAAAAAATCTAAGTATAATTGTGGTATAACAAGTATTTAAAAAAAATTATGATGATATCATAATATCATCACATTATTTTTAGATCATGAAGAAGTTGGACAAAAAGAAGTCACAATTTGATGACAATATACTTTTAGTCAACTATAAATGCAATGGGTTATAATCTAATAACTTCCTCCACTGAGCTTATAAAAAGATAAAGCTAAGAGTGTTGTCTAAACGTGTTTCTCAAAAGGTGTTAGGTCTGTTTCCTTACTTATAAACAATGTCATAAGTTTATAATAACGATATCAATAAACTTTAGTTACAGTCATAATAATGATATGCTAAATCTTGGACTCTATTTAGGACTGGAGTTAGCATAGAGTAATGATAGAAATAAGTTTAATCTAAGTAATAGTAATTGTTATAATAGTCCATCAAGAGTGTAAATACACTGATCATATTTACATGCTATTAATATACTGATATAGTCATAACACGGATACGGAGAAGGTACTTTACCTCATAGAACCTTTGAATTTAAGCAAGCCAACTTTTACTCTAGCAGTATGTTCTATGCTAAATGAAGTATATCTAGTTAACACCTTAATAAACTTTTACTGGATCAAAAATTTACCTGTTCAGCCTATAAAGATCCAGAAATCTAGATACGTTAGCAATCGCTAAGTAAACCCCAACTAGAAAATGACTCCTTACCTACTTGACATTCAAACCATTAGTACAGCTAAATATTTAAATGCAGATTACTCTCATCACATATCAAAATTGAATAGCATTAATATATATGTGTTGAAGTTAATGAATAATTTTATCGTCTGTTTCATTTCTTCTATTAGCTGCTAGCAGTTATCTAACTGCATCTATGAACATTTTATGTTAGCTCAAAATTTTAAATTTTTGTGAAAAATTGGGACTTTGACATGTCGTATCAAAGCACAAGGTTCAAACACTAGGCCTTGATGAAGCCCAACTATCTTTCATGAAACAGTAAATTGAATTATTATTCTGATGTAATTTTCTTTTAAATGTAGAGAAATTGTTTTCTGAAGTTTAACAAACAGGTATGGAAAGGTTGGAGGAATATGTAGAGAAGAAATCTCCATTTACTGAACTAGAAAACTTAACAAGAGATCCTATACTAGAATATCTAACTACCAATTCCTCAAAACTGTTACAAATAGTAAAAGACCTGAAATCTGAAATGGAATATGTAAAACGAGAGAATGAAAGGATTCTGAGGGCTCAGAAGAAGCTAAATTAGATCCTAACAGAAAGGTTTCAAACTGATGGTAGGGGTAGAAGAACTGAATCAGAAGATACAAGTCATCAACATAAAATTAAAAAGATGAAACACACTAAAAATGAAAGTAGTTCATCTTCAGAGGTGTTTGGTGAACAACAAAATTTCCATTCTACTAGTGAGAGTAGGGATGACAATCATTATACTAAAAAAGGGAAATACAAACCTTATGAGAAAATTTTTGGGGAATTCAAAAATATAAAACCACCAACATTCAATGGAGTTGAGAAGGGGGAGGAAGCGGAATCCTGGTTATCTAGGATGAAGAAGTACTTCCAAATATATAACTATTCTAACCAATTAAAGGATATAATGGCTATCTACAATCTCTCAGGAAAGGATGACATTTGGTGGCAAGACTTGAAGAGAGTTAAGGGAATAAAAGAAAAGAATGTAAATTGGAGTACCTTCAAGAGGTACTTTAAAAAGAAATTTATGTCTAAGCAATATTGTGAAGAGAGAGAAAAAGAATTTTATGAGCTTAAATTAGGAGCAATGACAATGAAATATCTACACATCAAGTTTTTAATTCTACTTAGGTATGTGCCATACCTTGTAGATGAGAAACCAAAGGTACATCGATTCCTTAGCTGTCTACATTATCATATTAAGGACATGATTGAATATGACAATCCAAAGACCTTGGAAGAAGCTATGAGGAAAGCTAACTTCTATTTTGAACAGAATCGAAAGAAGGAAAGCATGGCCAACTAGAAGGCCAAGAAAAATAACAACCAGTATGATCAAACGAAGAAATATTTTGTGCCCAACAAAAATTCTAAGAACAATAAGGCCATAAATTTTCCTAACAATAATTCTCCAGGAAATAAGAATAATTCACCCAACAATCAAAATAATTTGAAGGGTAAATAAATTGCTAATAACGATGGTAATTATACCAAGAACTTTGAGCGCAAAGAACCTATAAAGTGTTGGGAGTGTAATGGCCCACACTATGCTTCAGTCTATCCTAATCAGAAAAATACTATCAGTAATATTCATACCATACAGGAGGAGATGACTGTTGGAGAATTAGCAAGGACTATGCCCAGAATCAACGCAGCCTTGGAGAATCGACAAGTAGAATATCAAACTTGCATGGTGGAATTAGAAGGTATGATAAATCAAACCACTGTAACTATTTTAATTGATCCTGGAGCTAGTCTTAGTTATATTGCACCTAATATGGTAGAAAAATGTAAGTTTCTTATTGAAAAATTTGAAAATTCTTGGTTGGTTCAGTTAGCCACTGGTACTAAAAGGAAGGTAACTTGTTTTGTAAAATAATGTGCAGTAGTTATGGATCATTTTGAAACTGTTGTAAATCTTAATGTATTGCCTCTTGGTTCTTATGATTTACTAATCGGTATGGACCGGTTAGAACAACATAGGGTAATTTGAAATTGTTATGATAAAACCTTCACATGTATAAACAGTGTTGGAAAACCAGTAAGTGTAAAAGGAATCCCTAGAAAAACCACTATAATGCAGATTTCTACTCTACAGCTTAAGGGAGATGTTAGGAAGGGCTATAAATCTTACACAGTAACAATAAATGATGAGGAGAGTCTAATTAGGATAGAAAATTAAAATTCGAAGACATACCAGTATTAATAGAATATGTTGATGTATTTCTAGAAGAAATTATGGGATTACCTTTGAAAAGGGAACTGGATTTTACCATTGAGCTAGTACCTGGTGCAGTACCTATCTCAAAGGTCCCTTATCGAATGAACATACTTGAACTTAATGAATTAAAGTCTCAACTAAAAGAACTTATTGATAAAAAGTATATTCGACCCAGTGTGTCTCGCTGGGGGTACATGTCATCTTCGTTAAGAAAAAGGATAGAACCATGCAACTTTGCATAGATTACAGTCAATTGAATAACATGACCATTAAAAATCGATACCAGTTTCCCCGCATAGATGATTTGTTTGATCAACTACGTGGATCCACGGTGTTTTCAAAAATAGATTTAAGGTATGGATATCATCAAGTTAGGATTAAAGACGAAGGCATATTTAAGACAACTTTTAGAACTAGATATGGCCATTACAAGTTTGTTGTTATGCCATTCGGGCTTACTAATGCCCCAGCTATCATTATGTGTTTAATGAACAATGTTATGCATAAGTATCTAGATAAGTTTGTAGTCATGTTCATCGATGATATATTAATCTATTCAAAAACTAAAGAATAATATAAAGAACATTTAAAAATTGTTTTGCAAGAGTTACAAGATCATCAAATCTTTCCAAAGTTTAGTAAATGTGATTTTTTCCAAGATAAGATTCAGTACTTAGGTCATGTGGTGACCAAAGAAGGGATTTCAGTAGATTTCAAAAAGATAAAGGCGATGAAATATTGGCCGATTCCTGACGATGTAATTGATGTTCGATCCTTCATGGGAATTACGTGAGGTTCATTGAAGGTTTTTTGAGGATCGTGAATCCGATAACTTCTTTGTAGAAGAAAGGAAAGAAGTTTGATTGAAATCAGAAATGCGAGGAAATATTTAAAAAGTTAAAAACTTTATTAACAAACACACCTATTTTAAGAATAGCTGATCCAAATAAAGAATTTGTAGTGTGCACTGATGCCTGCAATGATGGCCTAGGTGGTGTTCTGACTCAAGAAGGGCATGTTATTGCCTATGAGTCTAGGAAATTAAAAATTCATGAAAATAATTACGCAACTTATGATATGGAATTAGCAGCTGTTATACATGCTCTAAAGATGTGGCGACATCACCTAATTGGAAGAAAATTTATTTTAATGACTGATGATAAAGGATTAAAGTATATGTTAGATCAGACTAATCTAAATGCCAAACAATCTAGGTGGATATCTTTTCTAAGTGAGTATGATATCGAAATTCAGCACATTAAAGGTAAAGAAAATAAAGTTGCAGATGCATTAAGTAAGAATGCAAGGCTGAATTTTGTAGCAGTTATCAGCACTTATACTACAGATTTGGATGAACAGGTTAAAGCAGGAATAGAACAAGGTGAAATTTACCAAAATTTACAAGCTAAAACTAAAGAAAATCCAACATAAAGCTTAAGTAAAGGGCACAATTTGAATGTAAAAGAATTTGTACTGTATAAAGACATAATGTATGTACCTAACGTACCTAAAGTGAAGCTCTTAATTTTGAATGAAATTCATAAAAATCCATACTCGGGTCATCTAGGCTATCAAAATACTATAACTATGTTAAGAAAAGAATATTTTTGGCCAAATATGAAGACTGAAGTAGCAGAATATATCGCTAGGTGTTTTGAATGTCAGCAGGTGAAAACTGAACATCAACGCCCAGCTGGATTACTTCATCCATTACCCATTCTTAGCTGGAAATGGGAGATAATTAGTCTTGATTTTATTACTGGAGTGCCTAGAAATCAGAATCTGAATGATTCTATCATGGTAGTAGTTGATAAGTTAAGTAAAGCAGCTCATTGTATACCTATTAAAACTACATATAAAACTACAAACATAGCTGATATATTTCTAAAACAGATTTTCCGATTGCATGGAATTCCAAAAATAATAATTTCGGATAGAGATCCTAAATTTATAGGAAACTTTTGGAAGTCTATGTTTAAAGGATTAAACACTACATTAAATTTTAGTATTTCTTTCCATCCTCAAAGAGATGGACAAACTGAAAGAGTAAACCAAGTACTGGAAGATCTATTAAGAATGTATGTGAAAGACCAGTGAGGTAAATGGTAGGATTATTTGCATCTGCTAGAATTTGCTTATAATAATAACTATCAGGCATCAGCCAGATTTAGTCCTTTCAAAATTTTGTATGGACAGAAATGTAATACTACTATCTCTTAGAGTAATCCGGTGGATAGATTAGTATTAGGTCCTGAACTGTTAAAGGAAATGGAATAAATTGTAAAACAGGTGCAAGGTAATCTGAAAGTTGCACATGATTGGCAAAAAATTCAAGCAGACTTAAAAATAACTCCAAAGGAGTTTCAGGTAGGTGAACATGTGTTCATCAAGGTAAGGCCCAAAAGGAACTCTCTAAGATTGGGGAGTTGTTGAAAATTAGCACCTCGTTGCTGTGGTCCATTTGAAATTCTGTCTAGGATTGGACAAGTAGCTTATCAATTAGAATTACCACCAAATTTAAGAGTCCATAATGTTTTTCACATTTCTGTATTAAAGAAATATGTTCATGATGCTACTCATGTTGTTAACTAGAATCATGTACAGGTGTAACCAGAAGGAGATTTTCTGGTGGAACCAGACTGTCTCCTCAGGCGGAGGGAGATCACACTTTGGAACTGCACCATTGGACAGGTGAAGGTGCAATGGAAGCACCTTAGTTTAGAAGAATCCACTTGGGGATTGGAAAGTAATATGCGAGATGCATATCCAATTCTGTTCCAGGGGAATTCTAAGGATGAATAATAAATAACATTGAGGACGATGTTATGTTCTAAGGGGGTGTGTATGTCACATGCCCCAATTTTGCAAAAACAATATTATCTTATTTGATTTTATTCAAAGACAATATGTTAAATTTTATGCTAAGTTGTAATTGATGACTCAGCAGAGTCAAGGATATTTAATGTAATTCTAAATATTTTAATTCTAAATAAATAAAGGTGGAGACAACAACTTAGGAGAGCTATTAAAAGAGTGTTTACTGGTCAAATTGGTGGAGGAGACTAGGTGGAGAGCAAACAGACATGTGGCAGCATCCTAAAACCACTTCCAACTGTTGCAAGTGGAAACCTCCCTACATTTGGGGTCATGATCCCCCAAGAAAGTGGGATCAGAGCAGGTGGGTCAATTAATGACAACTGGCCCAAAAGACCTAGGAAATATTTATAAAAATTCCCATTGAAGAGAGTCAAGGATACTCATTCTAGAGAAGTGATCATTCAGGTGAATACACTTCAAAGAAATTCAATGGCAAGGGAATTTGTGGAAAGAGTTATAGAGGCTAACTGGTAAGTCATCTAGTGCATCTTTTCAGCTAAAGGATCTTACTGCTGAGTGCAGAGTGTTCTCTGATTCATTGGACTAGTCTATTGTTTGCATGCTCCACCAGTTCTCAGCCAAGAAAACCAAGAACAAGGTCAGGGGTACTGCTGAAGCATTGTTTGAGCTCTCTCCAGGAGTTTGGTAGGGAGGAATGGCCTCCTCATGTTGTTATTGCCCATCATAATCAAGTTCTACATTCTATTCTGTTACTGTGTTATATAGTAAAATGTGAATATGACTGATTAACGAATGTTAGATGTTTTGTTATGAAATGTTACAGTTAGTAATATTTTAGTTTTTTGAAAGAATGAATCTGAAATACATAGAAAATAATTTTTATCTGTGTTTTTCCACGTCTGAAATGACTGGACCGTACTCCAGCACAGACATAGTATTTAAAGTAGATGAAGAAAATGATAAGAAAATGAAATGAATAGATGTAATATGCATTTCATAATAGCAAAGTAATGTATTGGATTATATAGGTTATTATAAAAAATAACAATAACCTGGTTATCTATGTTCTTTGTTTATGTAAATGTACTAATATTGAAATAGTAGTATTCCATTAAAGGTAGAACAATTATTATGTTAAGAGAATACACTAGTAGTTAAGATGTCATGTTTATACACAAGTATATTATACTTTTATTTCCAAATTAAAATATGCAGGAGGATAAACAGTGTTATGTTGTATATATATTTTCTTTATGTTCATTTGATAACCAATTGCTTATGCAGTAAAAGAAATGTAGTTAAACTACTTTGTTTGCATTCAGTTTATTAAAGATATAACTACTATTCATATAGATTATTAACTAATAATATTAACTATAGTAAGTCTAACATTTACTAATAAGCAAGTAGTGTATTACTAAAGTATTTAAAATATAAAGAGTAAACTAAACTAAGTTACAGAAGCTGAATTGTGAGTATTTTCAACCAGTCAACTTCAGTAAATTAAACAATACGAATATGATAATAGAAATTCATACATGAAATACACAACTATGTAAGAATTGTTCTAAAATTATTAACAGGTTTATATAGGAAGAGTAACTACACGGTCAAAACCCTTTATTATTTTCTTTGTTTTAATAAAAGAAAAACAATTAAGCTATAATTCTACAATTTGAAACATTATCATTGAACAATTGAACTATTGTAGACTAGTTACAGTCTTTATAGCAAAAATATATATACGGATAATAATATTAACTTAAACAATATTTGTTTTACAAGTAAAAGAACTTACTTAAATAAATTGAAATAATTATTTTAAGCAAGGGTTTCATTCAGGAAACCCTTGCTCAAAAATTATGAGCCAATAAGTAAAACAACTTATACCATGACTGAATAACAATCTTAAATTTATTAACAATAATTTTAATGAAAATAATAAACTGTAAAATTATTATTTCATAGTCTAACAGGGTAATAACCCTAATTACATAGAGTAACATTTATAGCATTAAGATAAACTGAGTCCGAGCTCGAATGAAAATACTTTTCTTTTAAAATAAACTATGTATTGGTTGACAAGCCAAAAAGGATTAAAACTTAAACAGAGTACAAAAACCAGCTCCAAGCCAGGAACCCATATCGTGACATGGGGTTTTAAATAACAAAACCAACAAACTTGATACCAAAACTTACAACAAGGTATAATCCTTTCTTTTAACACAAGAAGAGAGCATTACAAGTCACGGCATTGAGCCGAAGTCACCTTGCTGAAAGCAAGGGTTTAAAATAAAAAATAAAAACTAATAAACTGAAGAAGAAAAACCCAAGACTGGGAAAAACCATGCCGTAATTTCTTCCAACTGCAAACTTTCCCCTAAGGTCTGTACAAGTAGGGAAAGCAATAAAAAAACTAGGGCTTACCTGTAGGATGAATGCTGATCCAATTGGGAATTGGTTACTGTCAAATGTGAAGGTGAACTATCCTTGCAAAAATGGAAACCAAAGTATAATAAAAAACTTAGGTGAAGAACTAAAACTATAAATAACATTTAGTATTAAACTTTAAAAAAATTACCTCACCTGGAAGTGAAGAATTTAGATCCACGAAGGAATAACCAGCACAGGAAACCAGCTTAACAAGAATCCAAACGTTAGAACTCGCAGGTGACAGAGACGACAGGGGGGCTCACTTACAAGCCACACTGATGACAGGAGCAAGAACAAGCCTAAGTAATGACCATGGAGGATTTTAGCAACAAGAATAATTCACTGACAGTGCTACTTTAACCTCATGACAGTTCAGGGTAAAAAAAAAGAAAAATGAATTGTATTTATATGTCTCTCCAACCACCACACTTAAATGGCAACGTTTCAGTCCGTAAGCAACGAAGCTAGAGCTGAATACAGGCATTCCCTCATTGCTACAACAAACCAAACATAACAGAGACCAAACCCTCGACAAAACAATGAAGAGCTAGGGTTGGAGTGGAGACTTTTAAATCATACTTTGCATGGTGAGGAAGGTTCCACGTGCCCCATAGTTTATCAATTTCACAGTGGGTCGATTTCTATAGTCTGCATTGTGTAGGGAAGACCAAATCATTGTTAATAATCTCCACAATGATCAAAATGATATTATTTTATACCAATTCAAAGCGTAATATATCAGTGATAATCATAAGTCAATAATGTTGGAGTATTAAATTTTAGAGTATCACTAACTTCGTGGTGATATTATAATCATGAGCATTTTCTAATATCAAGCCCAAGCTTACATGGAATTGAATAATTTGATTTTGTAAACAATGGAAATCATCAAATGAATTAATAACAACTAAGGAGAGATCCCTACTAGGGTATAAACCCTTAAATACAAGTAATAGTTTTTC
Source organism: Pseudotsuga menziesii (assembly GCA_001517045.1). Lineage (NCBI taxonomy): Eukaryota > Viridiplantae > Streptophyta > Pinopsida > Pinales > Pinaceae > Pseudotsuga > Pseudotsuga menziesii. The sequence continues at coordinate 55,099 of LPNX010033130.1, forward strand.
ATAATAATCATTGATTCTATTATTACAATGAAAAGCTATGTTGTAGAACAAGTCCTTATAAAAAATCTCTAATGGTGATGATTGTAACTCATAATTCAACATTAGATGTATATAAGAGTATTTTCTTCACTATAGAATAGATTCTTATTTTTTTAGAAGTCTATAGTACTAGGATAAACTTCTGAGAAGTCATAATTACTAGTCTTTATAAGCAAATAAAGCACAAAATGATTTCAATCAAGGCTAATGGGTCTTAGTTGTAAGGAACAATGAAATCATCTAAGTATACTTGTGGTATAACAAGTATTTTAAAACAATTATGATGATATCGTAATATCATCACATTATTTTTAGATCATGAAGAAGTTGGAAAAAAATAAGTCACATTTTGATGACAATATACTTTTAGTCAACTGTAAATGCAATGCATTATAATCAGATAACTTTCTCGACTAAGCTTATAAAAAGATAAATCTAAGAGTGTTGTGTAAACGTGTTTCTCAAAAGTCCTTAGGTCTGTTTCCTTACTTATAAACAGTGTCGTAAGCTTATAATAACAATACCAATAAAGTTTAGTTACAGTGAGAATAATGATATGCTAAATCTTGGACTCTATTTAGGACTGGAGTTAGCATAGAGTAATGATAGAAAGAAGTTTAATCTAAAGTAATAGTCAATGTTATAATATTCCATCAATAGTGTGAAGACACTGATCATATTGACATGCTATTAAAATACTGATATAGTCATAACACATATAAGCAGAAGGTACTTTACCTCATAGAACCCTTGATTTTAAGCAAGCTAACTTTTACTCTAGCGGTATATTCTATGCTAAATGAAGTATATATGGTTAATGCGTTAATAAACTTTTGCTGGATCAAAAATTTACCTTTTTAGCCTATACAGATATAGAAATCCAGATATGTTAGCATTCGCTAAGTAAGCCCCAGCTATAAAATGACTCCTCACCTACTTGACATTCAAACCATTAGTACATCTAAATATTTGAATGCATATTACTCTCATCACATATCAAAATTAAATAGCATTAATCTATATGTGTTGAAGTTAATGAATACTTTGATTGTCTGTTTCATTTATTCTATTAGCTACTAGCAGTTATCTAACTGCATCTATGAACATTTTATGTTATCTCAAAATTTTAAATTTTTATGAAAATTTGGGGTTTTGACAAGAACCTTCATTATCATGCTTGCCCTTTCCATGCCTTATTTAAAAAAAGATCCAAGTATGTTGGAATTTTGTCTCTTTATGAAGGTGACTGAACTAATAGAAATGGCATGCCAATTTGAAATACCTTACACATACATTTGACCAAATCCAATGTTCTTTAAATGAAACCTCTTTCTTTCTAAATTAGTCATAGATCAATCCAAAACAATGTTGAGAAAATAATGTCTCATGTTCGTGATCCATTGACATAAAAATGGCACTCTTTAATGGCATTTCTTGACTAAATAATTCAATCCCTACAACCAGTTCTCTCCTGAGCATTTATGTACAATACATGTACCGATATAGGCACCTAGTTAGAGGGATATACTTACTCAGTATGTAGATCAATCTACAGATCAAATGTGTAGTTCTCGACAAAGTCTACCACTAACAAGATTATGCCACTCGATCAAATGCTTCATGAGAATTATTGAATTTATAATCTTTCCATCTATACCTATGAGAGTGTTTTATGTATTTATAAATATGACTTTGAAACTTTTCCATGAATTATGAAATAGGAATTTCATCCTCAAACATGTTAATCCTCTTAGATGATGCAACTGAAGAATATGATGCATCTAGAATGGTAACATATTCATATCTCTTCCACCTAATTCTAATATCTAACAACCCATATCTAAGTTGATCAATGCGGATATTCTAATGGAATAATTCCAAATCACCACATTTAAGACATTTTTATTGCTTATACATCTATTACTAAAATAAAAACATTGTGCTTCCTTTTGCACGGTAGCATAGAAACAAAATCTCACACTGTGGGAGGAGCTTGTTGACCCTACCAAGCATTTTTCAAAATTTCTATTAAATGTGTCATAATAAAGTTGGATTTCTACATGGTAGTGATAATAACAAGTGCCCCACATTGTGTTCAGCCTAATATACCATGGTTTCAATTTGTGAAACATGACAATAGATATATTGACACTAGTATTGGTCTCTTAAAATTATTCAAACAATGCAACTCTTGTCATCTCTATAACATACTTGCAATGCTCTATATAAATTCCTATGGGTAATCATTATCTAAGGACTTTCTTTCGATGTTGTATGGAAAATGACTATCCAAAAACTATACCACATTTTTTCTAATTCCTTAAGAAGTTTTGTCTCAATAGAGTTTCCTGCAAATGAGAGCCCCACAAGAAACGTCATTATATTCATCTATTTGGACCATGAATTTAGTATTTGTGTACAAGGTTTTTCTTGAAACACTGAGTATTTATGACATTATTTAGACCTTTTGAATTCTCTATTTTCTTGATTCCACAAAAACTGTTGTAATCTCCCTACGAGTAGCTCAGATATCAGGTCTTTTGGAATTTCCAATAGAATATAATTATTTTATAACATTTTATATCATAATATAATGTTCCTTTATACATCTAGAATCTTTAAAACTGTAAGGACCTTCCTCGTCTCTAAATTAATAATAAAATCTAACTCGTTTCGAACAATTTATGTTTTTTATTTATCTATCTGTTTAGTTCTCCCTAGTGTAAGGGCCATGTTCCTACATATTATTGGTCATGTTTATGTTGCAACATTGTACGTATAAAGAAAATAAGCATTGGTACAATATCAAGAAGCAAAATGACAGCCTTTACAACTATCTTCAAATTTATGTTCCCAAAACTTTATACTAAACATAGAATTTTCACACAACATATATAATGAAATAATTTTCAATAAACAATATTGACACTTAGGGAAATATATATGTATTACAATTTTGTCCAACTTTATGTCCATAGTTGTCCCTATAAACTTTCCCAAGTAACTTAACCGCCCAAATATATATGCCACCCTACCAGCTAAGAATAACCTTACTCGCTCCTTAGCTATAAGAACTATGTTCTTGGACCCTTGAGCCCAAATCATGAGTACAAATGGACCAACCAGTCTAAATTACTCCCTCTAAAAATTCCATCCTCATCTGCTAAATTTTCCTCCGTGCAAAAAGATCCCCTTCAAAAATCCATATCACCCTTTTTATTTGCGTCCTCACAAAATTTCCCTCCTCAAGTATTTTCTTCCTTATCCCTTCATTGGAGTCATATGCCACTTACTTATCCACTAAATATGGGTTCATTTACCTTCAATCCCATCATACATCGATATGAGGCCCACATTCAAGCAACCACAATAAATGATGTTTTTATTTAATCCTTTGGTTTTGGGTCACATGTCATAATTTTGGTATTTTATTAATTTAATTATCACTGCCAATATTTTATTTAGTGTTCAACATACATTCCATAATTATAATACAAACGTTTATTGTTAATAATATTATTGAATCATTACCTTTGACTTACATTACCTTGAACTAATGAATGCACTTGAACATTTTAAGAACATAATATATTATTATATAAATGTATTTAACATCAATTTAACAAAATACTTACTTATAATTGATAATTAATAAATTTTTATTTATTAATTAACCAACAATCCTTTCAATTCCAATGCTTATTTATTTATCATTTACCCTACTCAACAATTAAATGTAACTCTACTTACCATTAAGTAATTATTTATTTACTACTAATTGATGCCCATTTATCCCCACATTCTAATTAATTATAATCTAATGGTAATTATAAATAATCATAATTAATATGGATTTATTAATACGTTCTAATTATTTTTATATAATCCTACTCATGGAACTATTTAGCATGTGCAACAATGGAACCTTAATTATTATTATTCCTTTAATTATCATTTATTGATGATGTTAGTAATAACCCTTTTAAGATAATGAAAACCATTAATACCTATTTAATGATTTATTAATCCGAGTATTTCATTTAATAATTAAGTTAATAAAATACTATTAACATTATTAATATCATTAACATTATGTCATCTTTATTGGTCGCAATCAATAATTAACTTGAATCACAATTAATCAACCATTCATTACTAAATTAATGTAATAATATCATTTCTTAAATAAATAGGTAATAGTAATGTAATTAGTCACAACTATGGCATATAAATCCCTAATCCAACTAGTTTAATATTAATTCACACACGCTTATGCATAAGTAGATGAGTTATGTAAGCGTAGCTAATTCTTACATACATCACGTAGGTACACTAATAGTACTCAACCAAACATCACCCGTAATCACACAAATAATTATCTTTCATCGCACATATAAATGTGAATTCACAATTTTTATACCCTAACTCAAATCATAATAAGCTATGAGACCAACATAATATACTGAAACATAACACAAGAATGAAGAAAAGGGTTTCAACACATAGTTAATCCGTTTCCCTTCTAAAAATTCCATGACATCCATATCTACCTAATTCCTCCTATATAATTCATGACTAACTTCCACACCCTATCCTTCCTCTCCTGGACTACCCTAGAGCATTAACTACATGACCTAACTCCATTTAGAACCTGCAAGTGAAAGTGTCAACTCCATCGACCAAGCTTCACTGGAAGGCACCCACTAGTGATCATCACACACATTAGGGAGCATTCCATAGTACAAGCCTTCCATGACTCTAGCGTTCGGGGATAAATGAATGGTAATGTCTCCACCCCCCTAATGTAACAACGGACTATGTCTACATCGACATAGTGACTACATCACAACGGTTGTACTAAGGTTTTGTCATCGAATAACCATTTAGGGGGCTGACTTTCCTGAAACCTTGCACCAACCCACATATCATGATAGTAACATTAATTAATTAACATAACAATAATGATTATTTCTCGTATTTTAAAAACCATATTTTCGATGAAATTCCATTTTCTAGTGATGAGCTACCTTTATCTCTTCTAACCTATTAGTTAGTCTCATAACAAAATGTCGTGCAATATCATGCAATCATCAACATGTCTACATATTTCATTAATACTAACAATAGTGTAATCCATTGTACCATGGATTTGGCATTGCAATTAGTTATTCGACACATAACTTTAAATCAATATCCACATACCATCATCTATTAAATCTGCATGCTAGTTACATAATCAAAACATGAACATGATTCATAATATTAACATCACAAGTACATATATAAATTTCATAAATTAATAATTCCATTTGTCACTAGTGTCATCAACTCATGATATTCCACAATAAATAAGAAAATACAAACACACAATGGTAATTTAGATAGTTAGGTAAAAACGAGGCATTACCAAAACCCAATAGTTTTGTGGCATGTTTCATTTTTTATGCTTAATCAATCCATGCATGATTTGAGATTATTCCATTATTGAGTGTTTTTAAAAATAAGACTTGATATTGTTACTAAAATTACCTCTAACTATCTGAAGAGGCGTTAGGTACCCAAACTCTTATACTGTAATGGCATTCAAACATTCTAAACCTCCACCACTAACAAGCCCACTGCAAATCTGAATTACTCTTGCAACAATGTCAGATGGCATGGGTTCCTACAATGGTCGGACGAGATCTATCTCTACATAGTCTGATTGAAACTTTGAAATATTAGCTAACCAAATGAGGGATTTTTGTAGGAATGAATAAAATAATAAAATCAAAATTTGTTTCTCATAACATAAGTGTTTCTAGGAATTTTGTTGCACCTTCTATGGACAGAAGTTGTTCCTTTGGTCTAAATGGTTCAGATCCAGAACAAATGGCTCACAATAAGGTTGGAATACTTTACATAGAAACTAAAGACACCTGGAATGCAATATTTTATGGAGTGATGTGGTTATTCTATTATGCAAAAAGGTCTCCAATAAAAAAAATACAAAAACACATCAAACACACCAAAAATAAAAGATACCAAAACATCATCTATAGATCTATGTCAGTGACTAAGGAATCTGACAATAATACACAAGATTATAACATAAAAAATATATGGGAAAGGAAGAAACTTTACATTAACAAAATTAAGAAACGGTTTACAAACTATGCCTTAGTGTTGATATTCTCTCTCATAAAACCAATATCTTGTCCCCTACAACTCAAACTTGCTCCCTCAATCTCTCTTTAATGACTAAGGCTAGAATATAAAACCAACAACATAACATTACTCTCTCCTCAACCATGGGAATTGAGCTTTCTTTTATAGGCTCACAATGGATAGGGATGGTTGATAAATTCATGGGTGAGGTTGCTAGGAGCTCCTACAAGGATGGATCTCAATCCCAACTGACCCAAGTGATAAGGGATAAGGGTGCCACCAATCCTTCTTTCAAGAAGATTCATGAGACCTTCTCGTTTTCATTTTGTACCAAGGGAACCGCTCTTTGTTCAGCATGACAAAGCAGTTCTGGGAAGAATTGTGCCGTGCTTAATGGGTAAAGGTGGTTCCACCACTTACTGCCAATTCATTACAGGAAGTTCTGAATAAGGTACTTCTTTTTGACGAAAGGGTAGAAGAGGTGATGGATTTTCATATACAAATTTGATATCTTAACCAATTTTCTTGGCTTCACAATTTGGGATTGAGGGAAACACTGAAGTTTGGGATCTTATAATATGTTGGTGACAAGATTCAGGTATAATATAATGTCCCCCAAAGCATGAGGCTAGAGGGATATGATAGGAGAGATATTTGAAAGAGAAAGTTATCAGTTTGAGGCAAGAATCAATTTGATCAGAGATCATCAACCAGGCATTTGCAATACATCAATACTTTTGACTCATGAGAAAAATGTGTCTTCATCATGGCTGTAGACTAGTCCAAGGAAGATCAATGAGAGAGATAAATAAACATGGCTACTAGAATACAATGTAGATCCATGTGATAGAGGACTCAAACTTGGACATATGTACCATACATACAATGTAGATCTATGTCATACAAACGTAAATTTGAGCATAGGGACAACCATACAAATGTGGATCCATGCTGGTAATTCATACAATATACTCCATCGCAACCTAGGGAGAAAGTTATGAGTGCTATCAAATATATACCCAGGGTCTTGATCTCCTCTTCCACAAAGTACGATTATATCCATGTGATTACAATGATTTGAAGTTGAACATGGTAGAAACCACTTGATTAGCGGTCAATGATGTGAACTGTTAACAAGTGCGAGGGAGGTTACCATTAATGTAAATAATTCCCAAGGTACCCTAGTACAATATTCTAAGTGTGAATATATGGTTTGATGTTGAACACTTAGTCGAATCTCTTGATAAAAGGTCAATGATGTGAACCTTTGTTGGGATCGATAGAATCAGTCATTGAGGCATGTAGATCTCAAGGTACTAAACTAGTTTCTAATACTAATTCCTGGATGATGAGTTGATGTCAACAGGAATAGTCTCTTCGAAGGAGGGCCATGGTGAATCCCACATCGATGACATGAAACTCGGAACAAAGTTATGGAATGTTGTAGATAATGTAACCATCAGACTGAATCAGAAATTACTGACACAAAGGTTGTTTTAACTACAGAGGTAAACTTCTAACATCCCTTTGAACATCGAGTGGAATGAAAAAACACTTGGAAGCATTGACTCGACAAGGAGAAACACAATATGGCATTGGATAATGCATTATTTGAAAGACTCAAAGGAACGACATGACTCATGAAAGTGGATCAAATCAGAGACAAGATGATTTACCCAATTGACTGAATGAAATGTAGACAAGTGCCATGTTTAAAGGTGACGACACACTACCATTTTATTTGCAAAATGAATTGATTCCCTTCCTTTAATTTCCCCATCATGATTGATGAGTGCCTATTTTTGTTTTTGTGGGTCCAAAGAGGGAAAAAAACAATCATTGTAGCTTATCTAAAGACAATTCCATTCTCATATGTTTTACGAACCTGAGAAAGGAGGGGTTCGTTCCCAAAAAATGGTTTCTCAGTATTTAGTTTAATGAGTCCAATGAAAGTTAACTTGGTATCATTCACGTCTAGAGAATCTAAATGAAGACAAAAGAAGACTGCAAGGGGTTCTTTTTCATATGATTTAGTCTCTAGGGCCCCAAAAAGTTTAAAATAATACCCAAGAGAACTCTTCCATTCATGATTGTCTGGAGTGTTCCTTTTTCGTAATTAGTCTACCCGAACCGAAAAAGAGATAACCTATCATCGGAGAGACGACTCTGCAATAATTTTACGAGTATGAAGAAGACAAGTACTCAAAAATATTTTCATATTTAGGGAGTTTGAAAATAGTTTAAAAGAGACTCCATTAGGTCTCTTTTCATCATGATGAGTTTTACGAGTCCGAAAAGAGTCAAAAAAAGACTCTAAACTTTGATACGGGTTTTTGAGAGCATGATCAAAGTATCGAAACGAATGGTCAAGGATTTTTTTCCGTTTTCAAAAGTACGAAAAGTAAAAAATGAACTTCCCAATAGACTTACTGCTTATTAATTGTCCCTACAAGACTTAAACGACCATTAGTTTTCCCAAAATATTTGGAAAATTGAATTTCATGAACTATATAAAAGGGTATTTCTATAGAAATTAGTTTTAAGACATAAAAAACCATAAAAAATAGGTTATAAAAGTCAAAGAAATAGTAAAAACAATTGATTTCACTACTTACCAACATCGGAGAGCATTTTGGGTAGTTTTGAGCCAAAAATTTAGCTGAAGATTTTGGGAGCTTCCACCGTCCATTTTTTATATCGTCGGTTCGAGGTAACATCTAAATCCATTCCCTTTCATTTCGTGGTTTTAAATTTTTAGTTTTCATGTTTTTTTGAGGTCATGGGCCAAACCAAAAATGAGAAATGCGAGCACCACTCCTATCCCTTACGGGAAAGGTGATGCTAGATGAGAACCACATTTCTTCAATTATACAAAGGTGGTGGCATCGCTCTGTCTTAACTAGACAGAGGAGGTGTCGGCTATGTGAATATAAAAACAAAAAGACTGAACAAAATAAAAGTTTTGAAGTCAATTTTAATGATGAGAAATGTTTCTAAATGGTTCTTAAATTTTTTTTGGCATGTTCATCTCATCAGAAAATGGTTATCTCGAAAGAAAGACAACATGACCTAGATGATGTTGTAGCTACAAGAGATGCGGGTTGTGTGGCTTCCCTATGGTGTTTTGGCCTTCTAAATTTTTTTCAGACCCCAAGCATGATTTCCCATCCCCATTTTCTAGAACATATGCTCCAAATGTGGAACCTGGAGCAACAATATTTTGAGGTAGGGATTCATGTTTTGACCATAAAGGTAGAGGATATCTAATTTTTGACGTGGTTGTCCTGACGATGGGCCCCTATCTCTCTTACTAGTCCCCGAGGAGGGACTATGACTACTCAGGAGTTGATCCATCATCATTCTCATCCTAACACAAGAATGTCAAGTAAGAAGATCTCAATTAGTGCTGTGGTGGATATGCCACTTCACATCATTATGTTCATCATGTAGAGGTTGGAAGGAATCCAAGGACCTCATCAGGAATCCCAAGCACACATGCTATATTCCCTCGAAGCTATGGATCCTACAGTTTACAACTTGGCAGAAGCACTTCTTCCTGTCATCAAATATCAGCTGACAAAATGTCGGTAGGGAGAGATAAATTAGTTTAGTTTTGGGTCTATTTTATCTTATTTCTTCTTTGAGAGGGTGCCTCTCATGGGACCCCAGGTGATTTTCACTGAGATTAGGGTTAGAGACCAACGTATGCTGAGGTGGTTTGCGGTTATGTCTTGTACAGGTAGTGGTAAAGACAAAATAAATTTTGAGGCTGCTTTTTTCCATTGGTTGTGAGATCATATCCTCATCATAGAGAATTATGCCTATGCAAGGATAGATTTTAGAGATGACCCTGATCTACCACTACAACCTGGTGCCTAATGGGGGAATATTGGTAACAAAGAAAACCCTAAAATAGTGATTTTTTTATATATTTTTTATAATTAGTGTTTTTTATGTGTAGTGACAAGACCTAATGTTTACATGCAGATCTTGGTTTCCCACGACCTTGAGTATCTTCTCCCAAGGATAGATGAGCTGGGGCTCAATTTGTTCATAGGGGTGATGATCACCTTACTGAGTTGGAGGAGAACTTAGAGCGGCTGACTCTAGAAATTATTGATGCAGTGATAGATGATATACCCATGAGGTATCACAAACATATTGCAGGGGTACCAGGCCTTTTCATCTGACTTCTTTGTAGGGTAGCATGTGCTATCATGTTTTATCATGAGCATCACTAGATAGTGACTGCATGGTGTACTACTGAAAGATTACTAGCTTTAGGGTTTTTATGTATGCTTTTGTATTTCTTGATAGCCAAAGTGCTTTAGAAGAGGTCTCATGACCACATTATTTATAAAAAACACTATATATATATAGACTTATTACTAGTGTTTATATGTCTCAAATGGGAATTATATTTACATGAGTTTTATGTGTCATTTACAGTTTCTTTTACAATGAACCATGTTTATTTTACAAGTTATGAATGGGAAATATACCAGTATAGGATGTAGTTTTCTAACAAATCAACAACCGTATTATCTGACGTAGGGACATGCCTATAAGTAATACAGACGAATGTCCTTTCTAATAAATGCACTCTCTAAAATAAACAAAGGAGCACATGGTTTCTGATGCATAAACATGGTTTAGATGACAAACCACTAATTCTAAGTCCATAAACACTAGCAAGTCATTAATGTTTCGAGATGCAGCCTTGATCAATAGACCTATTATTTCCTGATACTCAGCTATGTTGTTGGTAGAGGGACCAATGAAAACCACTACTGAAATGATCAGGTCATGATCTAGGGAAAAGAAAACCCAAGCAGTTGAAGCAAGGTTCAAGGTATGACATAAAGCACCATTAGCAAAACCGTAAAACTCCATCTAATCTGCATAACCAAAACATGGTATAAACAAGTTAGACACTAAACTCAACACCATACTAAATCAATACACAACACACTAAAAGCCAATAATATACTTATATACAAGGTACCATACAAAAATTATTTAAGAATAGTACCTCTTCAGGTACAACCCATTGCGAGGTTTCTCAAAGGGTATCCCATCATAATCTACAAGCTTGTAAGATCCTTTTTCTAAAACTTTGCTGACAACAAAGGGACCGTAACACATTGACTCGAAATTCCCTTTACCTAGTTTATCGGGTCTCTTATCATAGGTCAAAACTAGGTCACCTTCATTGAAAATATGGGGTTGAACATATTTATCGTATTGGGACTTGACACATTTCTTATGTGCCTCATTAGCTAAGAAGACATCTCTTCTAGTTTTGTTGAGTTTTCATGGAAAAATCCCAACTTGGTACTCAAATCTATCCTCATCTAATTCTAGAAATGTGATCCGTGGTCAGTGAAAATAGACTGTGCGACTCCGAACCTAGATATCATGTGATGAAATAAGAATAGGGTAGTATTATTACCATCCTCTACATATGTAGGAATATCCTTAGCCCATTTTGTGAACTAATATATGACTACTATAATGTAACGATGCCCCTCGGCTGAGGTAGGATTACAATGCATAAAATCAATTCACGATTTGGAAAAAGGGCCAAATGCAATGATGGGGTGTAATGGAGCAAGGTGGGTGCACGTTTTTGGATAACAGTGTTGGTAGCGTGGGAATTTCTTAACAACCTCATGACAGTCTTTGAATACTAAAGGCCATAAATAGCCAGTACAAAGGATTTTCTAGGCCATAGCCATCCCATAAAGATGACCGCCACATGCTACAAGGTGGAAATCATTAAGGACCTATTAAGCCTCTTCATTTGTAATGAATCAATGGAGAATGGAATCCATACCATGTCTATACAATGTATCATTCAAGATAAGGTAGTACTTTGAGTGGTGATGAATACATCGATGATCGTCATAGGAGATGTTAGGATGAAATCTTTGCATTTGGAGATAAATGATTAAATATCCATACCATGGGTCTATCATGCTTATCAAGAACATGAATTCATATAGAAATGAATCACTGGGCTCAGTATCCATCAAAGAACAAGTAAGGTCACACATTACTTTTGCAAAGACCAGGGATTTCTTTGACGTGGCCTTTGCAAACTCAAGGTCAAATTCCTATAGGATGACTATCCAATGGGAATATTCCCCCCCTAGCACCTGATAAGTTAGGATGCATTACATAGGGTTCTGATATGCAAGTACCATGGTAGAGTGAGTAGGATGTAATGAAGAAATTTCTAAACAACAATGATAGTAGCCAATGCTAACTTCTCCACATGCAGGTATCATGTTTCATAATCAATAATATTCTTACTAGCATAATATATCATGTGCTCCTAACCATTGGGATATTTCTGTGCTAAAATCATTCCAATGGTAGTAGTGGAGGTAACAACATACAAGAGAAAATACTTTGAATAATCCATGGGGTGTATCATGGGTGAATGAGTCAGAGCATGCTTGAGATAATCAAAGGGTCATTGGGCCTGGTCATCCCAGATGAATGTAGTGTTCTTCTTCAGGAGATGCATATAACCATGTATTTTCTCTACGAAATTGCAAATGAAATGGTGAAGAATTTTTTCCTTCCCTTGCAAACTTTGGATTTCAACAAGATTTGTTCGGGCAGGTAGGACCAATATAGCATCAATATTCAATGGATCTATCTGGATGCCATCCTTAGAAAACACAAATCCAAGAAAATGTCTTGTCGCAATGCAAAAACCACATTTGTGTAGATTGAGTCATATGTTATAATGAATTCATCTTAGAAACATTTATCTAAGATGCCAAGGGTGGTCTTCTCATTGCTATGAATGCACTAGGAGATCATCAAGGTATGGCTCAACAATGTTTTTAATGTCATGAAATGCATAGGAAATGGCATGCTGGAATGTAGCTCCGGCATTCTTAAGGCCAAAAGGTAATTTCTTCTGGGAAAAGTTTCCCCACGAGCATATAGATTTTGTTTTTTGTTGATCGATGGGAAATATCTCAATCTAGTTATAGCCAAAAAATCTATCCATGAATGAGAATATGACACTTTCGGCACATTTGTTGATAATTTGATCGATAAGTAGAGTCAAAAAATTGCCTTTTGAACAAGCTTTTTTCAAGTCTTGGAAATCGATGCAAACTCTAATGGTGCTCTACTTTCTGTTCACAGGGACAATGTTCGAAACCCATTCCATTGGGGGTATAGGATAAATAAATCATTCCTTTGGAAGTTTCTCTAATTTGACTTTAATATCCACACCCTTCTGTGGATGGCCTTAACGTAATTTCTTCCTAACAGGTTTTGCTATGGGATAGGTTTTAATTTCATGAACCACGATAAATGGGTCTATCCAAGGCATCTCATCATAAGTCCAAGAAAAAATATCTCAGAATTCTTTTAATAATGCTCTATATGTTTTAGTTTGTTTTATTGAGCAGTTATGCCCTACATGAACATCCTCAATGGTTTCGGGTGTGACTGATATGTCAGATGGGGTTGTTTTAGTAATGTTGCATAAGTTTCCTTTGGATTCCATATTTTGGAACAATACATGTGTTTTCAGATGGGTGACAATATCAGTACTGATAAGTGTTTCAAGGTCAAAACCTATCGAAGTGGCATTGGGAAGAAAAAGAATATCGATGATGATGATATTCCCATATGGGTTTTCTCTCACTCATAATCTCCATAATGGACTCATCTGAAGGAAAATACGGTGTAAGATAATATAGAGTGGGAAGAGAAGGTTCCAACCAATAAAGAAACTGGTAAGGATCCAAAGCCATGAGATGAAGGTCATCAACATGGTTATCAGAAATGGATTGGATAGCATCATACATTTCTGCATGTGGGCCAAGCGAGGGTGACTCAACATTTTTTTTCCCTTAGCACTAAAGCCAGTTGTGGAAATCATATCTATTGTCATCATTTCTATACTAGGTGGGGATGATGGAAACACACCCATGAGGGTGGAGTCTTTTAGCATACCTATCCGAATTTATTGATATGGAAGAGCGGACTGACCTAGCATCAGGATGTTATTCGTCGTAGGGGTTGTAACATCTGGCGTGAAAAAATCAAGCTGATCGATAGTCATAATCTTCCCCATATGCAAAAATTAAAGAGTTCTAAATATTGTTGAACCAAAAATAGTCATAGCGTAAAACCAATTCCTTCCCAAAAGAATATTTTAATACAAAGGGGCATCGAATACTTCCACCTAAATGGAAATAGTTTTTACCCCAAGCTCAACAGATAATGCTTGCAATAGACCATGGGGATGAAAACCTTATTCGTTAGAAGTTTTAAAGGTCGTAGTTGATTTGATAACCTCAAGAGAACCAATGGCTCTCCAACAATATATAGAAAAGATTGATGTCATAGCTCCTTCATCTAGGACGGTCCAATGGACCTTTATCACAACTAATTCATAAGCAATCTCAGACACAAGTTGGTGAGGCAATCTGGACTTATAATTTTCTATTTCGAAATGAATCAAATTGGTATTATCTGGGTATAATCCCCCCAAAGTTGTTAGCATGTTTTTACGTTTCATTAGACAAATTTAGAGTACCTCAAGGGTAGACATCGCAAAAGGTTCTTGAGCTATATCTTCAATATTATTATAGAATCTTACAGCTCGGGCAATGGGATTGAAAACAGAATCCGTAAGGGTAGCCTTAGGTGGTCATAAAATTAAATCAAGATTATTTTTTTTTATCACAAGAGGACCATTAGATGAATATGGAGAACAACTAGTAGAAGGAGCTTTATGAGAAGAATGATTTTCGTCCTTTTTCTCTACTGGCTTGTCAATAGAGAAGGAGCTATGACATCAATCTTTTCTATATATTGTTGGAGATCCATTGGTTCTCTTGAGGTTATCAAATCAACTACGACCTTGAAAACTTCTAACAAACAAGGTTTTCAGCCCCATGGTCTATTGCAAGCATTATCTGTTGAGCTTGGGGTAAAAACTATTTCCATTCAGGTGGAAGTATTTGATGCCCCTTTGTATTTTCAACATTTAAGCTAGCATTATGTTAGGATCTTTTTCTGAGAGAATAACAAGCACAGCAATAACATAAGCACATCACAAGAGACAAGAGACATAAAGAGTTTTGATCTGGGAAACCATAAATGGAGAAAACCCTGAAACTTCCTATAAGATAGAATCACTACAAGATGAGAAACCCCAAAACAGTAAGATGCACTCCCAACAGTAATAGTCTTCTTCTTTTGTCTAGCCCCAGTATTTCCTTCTCCAAAAGTGTGCCACACTTGAGAGACCAAGTGATGTATTTCACAAGTGATAAATAGAGAGACTCACACTCTCTATTTATATTAGTCCGTTCACTTGAATTTCCATTTCACACGTAGGCTCAACCTAATAATTACTACTCGAGCCTACACCTTAATTAGTGTATAATAACTCAAGTGCCCCGAAACTATGGGGACTTACCTAATGACTTGATGTGACTTGTTTACATTATTAATCCTCCCGATTGGAACATCGGGGCATGACCACATGACTCAAATACATAATAGAGACATCCCGGAATAAACATCAGGTTACAATACATAAGATACATAGAAGAATACATTCCAAAGTTACATATACATCAACACTCCCTCTTAACTAGGAAGGTATTATTTCGACACAGTTTTCAGCACTAGTCTTCTTCTTTGCATCAACTGGATCATCTTCGTCTTCAATTCATATTCATATTCAAGTCATCTGGATCTAGATCATCTCTCGATCTAGATCGTCACTGCTGGATCTGGATCATCACTCGATATGGATCTCATAGAACATCATCACTGGATCTGGATCATCACTAGATCTGGATCATCATAGAACATCATCACTGGATCTGGATCATCACTCGATATGGATCATCATCACTAGATTGGATCTGGATCATCACTCGATCTAGATCTGGATCTGGATCATCTCTCGACCTGGATCATCACTGCTGGATCTGGATCTCTCAGATTCATCATAACTGGATCTGGATCATAGCTCGATCTAGATCTCCTCTGGTCATCATCAAGTGTGTACTATCTCGACATAGGAAGTTCTACAGAGCCAACCCTTTTTCATGCTGGTTGTAGGTCTACTCTCATGTAGGTCTTCGCCCAGCACTTACATCTGACTTGCTCATCAGAAAGGCACGCCCAACACTTACATCTGACCTACTCATCAGAAAGGCATGCCCAGCACTCACATCTGATCATGTAGTAAACTACAATCACATCAGAAAGGCCCAGCACTTATATCTGACCTACTCGTCAGAATGGCATCACATCCACCTAGGCTGGAACCACCTCCGCCACAATGATGAAAGAACTCTGTTCTCTTCACCCAGGCTGGAGCCACATCCACCACAATGATGGAATACTTTCAACCAGGATGGAACCACATCCGCCGTAATGATGAAAGAACTCTCTTCTTTTCACCCAGGCTGGAACCACATCCACCACAATGAAGAAATATTTCTGCACTTTCACCCAGGCTGGATCCAAATCCGCCACAATGATGAAAGAATTTCAACCGGGGTGGAACCACTTCTGCCACAATGAATAAATATTTGTGCACTCACATCTGACCTGGTAGGAACTGAATCCTCTCACCATGACAGAATGGCTCAGCCCTTACATCTGACCTGCTCGTCAGAATGGCTTTGGGACTCATCACTTTCCCTTGGAGGGAACCTCGATCTGGAGAACACCAAGTCTCTCTCTGAAGTACTCGAACTTCATCCTAGCCAATGGCTTCATCAATACAGCAGCTATCTGTTCCTCCGTCGCAACATACTGAAGCTTCACTGCTCCTCTCTACACCATATCCATGATATAGTGATACTTGATCTTGATATGCTTCGAATTGTCATGGAACATCGGATTCTCTGAAAACTTTACGCAACTCTGGTTGTCACAATGTATACAAGTAGCATCCAACTGGAGATCAAATATATCAGACAGTAGCTTCCGCAGCCATACTGCCTCACAACTAGCTGAATAAGCTGCGACATACTCTGCTTCATTTGTACTCAGTGCCACACAGGATTGCTTCCTGCTAAACCAAGAGATCATACCTGATCCCATACTGAAGCAACATCCTGAAGTACTCTTCCTGTTGATGGCACTTCCTGCCCAATCTGAATCAACATAACCCTCCAGGTTAATCTTCTGATTCGCATCGTACTTGAGCCCATAATCAATTGTACCCTTCAGGTACCTCAGAATATGCTTTGCAGCAATCAAGTGAACACTTCTCGGATCTGTCAAGTATTGGCTCAAGGTGTTCACAGCAAAGCAAATGTCTGGTCTCGTGTTCGTCAGGTACATCAATGACCCAATCATCTGACGATACATCAAAGCATCAACTGACTCTGATGAAGCATCACTCAATAGCTTCAAGTTCGATGCCATAGGTGTAGCCATAGCCTTGCAGTCCATCATCCTGAACCTCTTCAGGATCTCTACTGCATACTTCCCTTGTCCAAGGAAGATCCCATCTGTACTCTTCCACACCTCCATACCTAGAACAATAGTGCATCGACACATAATAGGAGCATCACTGGTCTTCCACCTTCAACCTTGGATCAAAGGTTGGAATCCACTTTACTCTCAGTAAAGCCTAGAATCATCAGTAATCTGTCCATCCTGTCGTACCATGTCGAACCTCCGGATCTTCTGCAATCACTCCCTCTGAAGCGGAGCATCATACTCCCTCTGTCTTCCATACACTATGCACTGAAACATTCTATACTGGAGTGACAAGTAGTATCCATCTAGGATCACTGGATACTAAGATCCTCTATCTTCAACTTCTTCAAAAGTTCATCTTGCACCCATCTGTGAGCTTGTCATCCTCTATCAACCTTGTAGCAAAGGTTAAGATATTCATCAAGCTCATCATGTATGTGTTATCCCATGGGTGTCTTCTGAACTCGTACAAGGCCTTCTTTCATTTGCACACATGATTATGCATGTCATGTGACTTCACTTCTATTAGCTGTAAATGTTTCTTTGTAGACTATGCCTTCTCTTCATAAGAAGCCTCATGCTATGAATCTTGCTTTGTATCCCATGATGTTTCCATCTACTGCATGATGGAACTATGAACTTCTCTTCAGGTCTCGATACTACACCCAGAGATCATTCTTCTTGAATTGATCTTCCCTTTCGTCTTGGTGGCTGGAAGGTTCTGCATCAATGATGTCACTGCACTCGTCATATTATTCTTTGTCTTTGAACTGTCGTCACTTGTTCTTCGGAACAAGTCTTCATTCTTATTTGCTTGTAGGCAATTATGTATGCGATATTTCCTACAAGTCAAATGCAATTGTATGGTTAGAAACATTTCATAAGGAATATTTATACTGGCAAACACTTATGCATAAATATATGATCATGCAACTACTTTAGCCAATACAACATTCATCCATATCTCATTGAAACTTTCTAGATGCCTTCCATCTCTACCAGGACAACATTGAGATTGTGCACTAATCCAATATGTCAGCAAAGAGGTTTCATTCTAGATAAGTAGCAATGGATAATTTGTATAGCCCCATGAGCTACTTACCCATCACATGCATATTAGTAGTATACTGTCATTAATGCAAACATCCTATCATGCATAATACAATAACTGAATATAAACAAATGCATAACAAAAGAATATCCTGAAATGACAATTGAATACTTATATTTATTTGTTTCAAGGGTAGACTCCTTCTTGCGCCTTCAGCTTCATCATCTTCTTCATTCATAATCGCATCATTTCTTATCCAAATGCTGAGTTGGATAAGAGGTTCTTCAAGATTTGATTTCTTCATATTCCTCATTGCTTGAGGGATCTTCTTTGGATGGTGAGAGTTGGATCTTCAAATGCTCCTGTCTTATCTTCTCTTCTTATGGGTAGAGCTTCTTCTTCTTTCCAAAGTTTGCTGAAAGTAATCACTTCCTTCTGGAACACATTCCTTGA